>CM064581.1:26467105-27002105 GCA_032716605.1 Paralithodes platypus | reverse complement strand
TTCTAAAAATAGGAAAACTTGTTGGGAAGGAAAGGTTGTATGCAGAAATTGAAAAGAAGATTTATTAATGCCTTCCCTGCAAAATTTCTTATTTCACTATAGCCACAACCAGACAGTTTTATTATTTCAGAAAATAAATTTTATGACGACGAATAGTGAATGAAAAAATTAACCCAAATTTTCTTTCAGTGATAAGAGGATTTTATATTGAAGCTACGGTCAGGGTATTGGGTGAAGGGTGACTGAATGAAACGCTTTTTGATTTTTGAGTGTTTATATTTTTGTTTTGTATTTTAACTATTGTCCTTTTTTCTTGCAACTCTCTTTGTTCTTAAAAAACTGTTTGTCTCTCTAGCTTAGAAATATTGAAATTGTTGACTTGTGTAATATTTTGGTATATGTCATTGGCCTGATGCAGCTATATGCGAAACGTTGTCAATAAAGTGCTCTTCCTCACATGGTTTATATATTCATACAGTTTTTGTGACTGGTTACTGGCCGATTGGCTACCACCAGACGATTTTGTTTTGATGATGACATTTATCGAGGTAATAGCGTTAATAATTGATAACTATATATGTCTTGATGATAACTATATGTGTTGTCAACGAAACAATGTAAAATGCTAATAACCCTTTCAGTAACATGGAGTACCTTTACATATTATGCTTGCTACCACACAGCGCTTTTATACAGCATGGGATGGACCTCTATCAATCAAAGGGGTCAACTCGGTCTCCATTAACCTTTTACTCCCACCGATATTCGATTAATTTAATAAACTCGTCTAATAATAGCCAGAATATAATGAAGGAATGTGTGCTAGTATACTGGAGGAGTTAATTAACCCTCTGATGATTATGACGCGTTATATCAGTTTATGCTGGCTAGTGTTAGGCGATTTTACTCAGATTAGGAAGGGCATATTATAATCAGAGGGTTAATCGAGATAGTATTTACCTTTTTGATGCCCACAGATCCTTCCTAAGTTGTATAAAATCGTCTAATGACAGCCAGATTAAAATGTCAAAATGCATCATGATTCTCAAGGGGTTAATAGGTATTGATAGTGAAGAAGGTATGGAGGAAACTATAGGTATTTGTAAGAAATTATTCGGCCTTTCGATATACAAGGACGAATTACTTCCTTTTATTATGGCTAACATTGGACGATTTAATTAAGTTTAGGAAGGAACTGCTGGAGTCAGGGGTGATGTTGTTGTTGAGGTTGCTGTTCCCCAGGCTATCTGGTCGACCAGCCCCAAGGTCCTGAGCAAGGCCAAGGCCATAACCGAGCATCCCCACAAAACCCTCCCTGCTTACCACTAATAAGGCCCAGGTGACCGAAGCCACTCCAAGGCAGGCGGGGAGCTGAGGAGGGTGCGGAAACGCCCGGGAAACCAAAGCCCCACCCAAGGCCCTGTGCCCCTCAGCAATTATGAAGAGAAAGTTGAGGGGCAAAGGAAAATGGTGACGCTTTGGCTCCCAATTTGCCAACCTCAGGGTGGGCAGTAGGGAGGTCAATCCACGGAAGAGACGCCGTCACTTGAGATCTAGAAAATATGTAAGTAAAAGGAACAGTCAGAGTAAGCTATGGGTATGGCAGAGATCGCTCAGCTCTCAATCTGATAGAACAGTCCATCAGGGGTTAATTGAGATAGACTTTATCTCTTTAATTCCTAGAGGGTCTTCCAAAAACTGTATATAATCGTCTAATGTTAGCCAAATATAATGAAAAAGCGCCTTAGAATACTGAAGGGGTTAATATTATATGATTTATTGATTTATGACAAGATGTTTGTGTTTCAGGTGTAATACAATGGCCATATAATAGAATTGTAGCTACATAATTCAGTTGCAAGTATGTGTTGATAAGGATAGTTGTATTGCAATAGGTATAGCGTATCCCCCAAGGGTCCACAGATTGGATCCATTTTTCACCAAAACTTCAGTAAATTAGAACTTTGGAATGGATGTAAATGTACAGTCAAGAGCATCAATCGCTACGCACCCATTTGCATCAGTATCAAACGCAAACGACACAATACAATACATTATTATAAGTTTATAACCCAGACGCTTCAGAACTTGGCTTTAAAGATTCAAAGATTCGAACTGATGTAACAACATAAGAAGAAATACAAAGTATATGAGAAGAAAATATATGCATATAATTTATATATATATATATATATATATATATATATATATATATATATATTACACAGAGAGTAAAAAAGGAAGAGAGTCGAATACCCGGAACAACACCAGCTTCTACCAACCACATAGCTGTAATCCAGATGGCTAACACAATGCCTCCTCCAGTCCAATTTTCTTTATCCCTGCCACCCTGTTCTCTCTCTCAAGAACAGATACAGCCTACCATCCTCCACACCTGCTACCTGGGAAGGTAAATTACTGGAGAGTGCCGGGCCAGAGAAATGAAGACACAAGGGCAGCCCCAACACCACCATAAATGCCCTTTCTTCACTCAAGGACACTGAGGCCAGGAGGAACAGGGAAATTAGCAAGGATGCGAGAGGAAAATCTGCTTGGCAGGCTCACCCCCTCTCCTAAATTCAGCAACTTTTTTTTTAGGAATTACCACCATAATCAACCCTTGGCTGGTAACAAAGGCAACTAACCTCAGCAACCCATGGAAAACCACAATTTCATTTGGCAACCCCTGTGACGCTCATAGATATTTCAGCAACTCATGCTCTCTGTCAGAGTTCGGCAACCCGTGCTTTGACACCAACCCCATTACTACTCTCAGCAACCATTGTGTGGTCATAACCTGATTCAGCAACCCCTGTGAGGCACCTAGAGAGTTCAGTAACCCTTGCTATCTTACAAAACTCAATAAACCAAACAAGAAGAATAAGCCCAAGAAGAAGAAGTATAACAAGCAGAAGTTCCCAGCCACAACTCCCAACAATGAGAAGAAGAAGACGAAACGAGATCTAGACCTCCCTGATACACTGGGGACACACATTCCATAATCCGGCCCTATGAATTAGTTTGTCTCTGTCTGTCAGACAGTTTGTCAGACTGTCAGACAGTGTGTCAGACAGTTGTCTGTCTGTCAGTGGCACGTGGCTAGAAATTAACATAATATGTATACATGACTACTAAAAATGTTAAGACCCACATATTTATTCATGGATACGAGCATGACTCAATGAATATCAGAACATAGCTACAGATGGTACAATCTTCAATAAAGATAGCATATGTAACGGAAAATGAAAGAATCGCTGCTATATTACCAAACCGAATCAACAAATTTGCACTGATATCCAGTCAAATCACAGACGTTCTCAAATGGGAGGAGTTTAAAAAATCGCTCCTCATCGACGCCGTCCAGCCACCTCTTGGCTCGGTCGTAGCTCTCACGTACATTCCGTCACATACCATGGAGATCTAGATGTAACTATTACCCTACCGCGCAAGCATGTCATCACCACATATCCATCAGCAACAACCAAAATGATACACCACAAGATTGTCGAACACCTACTGCGGATATTGCCAGATCATAATTATGCAACAACACTTTGCCATACATGATCTCTCAGACACGGATAAAGACCTAATCCTAATCCGTTAACTCCTGGCCACTCACCAACACATGGGCCAGGTATATGCATTGTCGAAACGGTCTCCACTCAACACCAAGGCAGTGCCAGCAGCTATTTGCTGGAACTGTTGTTGCATTTGACTGGTTTCCCTCACTGTTTCTGTTTGTGTCTCACCTACACAGAGAGTAATCCAGCTAGCTCTCACACACATGTCCTCCTCCTATCCATTTCACAACACTAAACAAGCACACCACTCTTCTGATACTGTACACCGAAAAAAAACAAAAAAAAACAAAAAAAAAACACGTAAAAAAAAAAAAAAAAAAAAAAATACCGTATATAAATAAAGTTTTATTTGGCAACTCGCTTTCAACTTTGGGGGAGACACTTGTCACAGACAAGTATGCCTTTTGTCTCCATGCATAGCAAAAAGGCACCATCGAGCCCCCAGAGACAAATAACTTTCGACTTTTATCCATCACCTTACCCCTCATCCTTTTCATCCTGAAACCAGTACCCTCAGCCCCCGCCCCCCCCCCCTCTCATACCTATTCTTCTTGCCCCAAACAGCTCAATCTCAGTAACACCCCCCCCCCCCCCACACACACACAGCAGACTCACTATCCACACCACGTCAACCGTACCTTAATTATACATCCATTTGAATTACCTACTTGCCATACCTGATGTGCGGTACATGTTTGGAAAGGAAGACCCCCCCTAACAGCGATCCAACCCGTCCCCGTTCAGACCCAGATACCCCACTTTGAAAGCAATTCCCCCTCTATCAACTAGCCAACATAACCCTCGCCTCGCCTGCTCACAGCCTGAGGAAGATAATACCCCCAAAGTTCATGACGCTTTCCCTCTTGTTGATTAAGCTGAATCAGAATCCTTCCCTATCCCTGAAGTCATACCTAAATATGATGAAAGTACAATGGACATGGAATTTTGGAACCACTCCTGCCACCTATCCATGTTGCGGGGTTAACCATGCAGAGGCCATAAAACACCTATCTTCTGATCTCTCTACTATCTCTAATTGGGGCAGAGAAAACCTTGTTACTTTCAATGCTTCCAAAAAGTCAATTTCTTCATCTGTTTACTCATCGCCCCCCTTCCAGAAATCTATGACTTACTCTTCAACAACATACAAATTAACCCTTCATCTTATCTAATAAAAAAAGCGTCTCTTTTTCCTCTGATCTTTCTTGGAAAGATCATATTACCACTCTTGCTAAAACAGCTTCCCAGAAGCTGGGTGTGTTCAATCGCCTCCGGGTTTTTTTTTTACTTCTGCGCAGCTTCTTGTTCTGTACAGAGGCACGGTGCGTCCATGTATTGAGTATTGTTCACACATGTGGGGAGGATCTTCTCACACAGCGCTTCTAGACAAAGTAGAAAGGAAACCTTCAGTCTTATTAACTTATGTCCACTCACCAATGATCTGCAGTCTCTCTCACTATTCTACCGCTTTTACAATAATCAGTGTTCCTCAGAGCTCTCTCAGTGTACAGTATACCACCCCCTCTTCATAGAGCACGTAGCACCCGTCTTACGATATAATCCCACCCCAACTCTGTACAACTCTCCAACCCAAGAATGAAACGTTATTCTCAATCTTTCTTCTATTCAACAGCTGAGCTCTGGAACTCTTTTCCATAATCAGTCCTTCCCTCATCCTATGAAATTGCTTCAAACTCCGTGTGTCCAGGCATTTTGGCTGGAACGTTCCTTGATATTGGCCCTGTCATTCTTTCATAACTCTGGGGAGGCATTCGTCGGAGACAGTTCTGTCTTTTGTCTCCCTCACTCACATAGACAAATCACAAAGCACCAAACTCCATCAAATCCGTGTAAGCGGCCGGCCTCTCTGTCCGTATATTAGTAGATACGGGTGCAGCCCGTTTTTGTTTGAACATCCGATTTTTAGTGTAAAGCCAACACAAAATCGGTGACTAGCAACTATCCAAGACCGCCCTATTAAGTGCCGGCATCACACCTCTAACTGTTAGAGGTGACACTCCAGCAATAGACGTCACCGGGACCACTCGGCCGCATTCATCAAGTGCCATTGACTCCCCTTGCCTGACATACAATGTTTTCTTGGTTTAGACTTACAGTAGATGCAAGTTCTAAGAGCTACCATAGACTGCCAGAAAAGGAAGTTGAAGTTCGAAACCGTCTTAGAACATCCCATTCATACTCAGGGGACTCCCATTAGTCAACCTTTGAGATGTAAGAATCCAATACAACGACAGGAGGAGGAGAAACAAGTGCAACAAATGTTCAAAGTTGGTTGTGTCACCCCTTGAAACAGCCCTTGATCCTCGCCCGTTGTACTATTGCACAAGAAAGGTGGCACAATTCGATTTTATGGCGATTATCGACAATTAAATGACGCAACTATCAAAGATGCCACCCCCTGCCCCGTTTCGACGACTGGTGGAGCATGGAATAAAAAAATAAAAATAAAACATACGATACACAATACAAAACAAAACAAAAATGGAGCCAAAATATTCTGTTGCGGATGACATTACGAATTCAATCTCCTGCCTTTTAGATTGTGTAACGGTCCCACCGCGTTCTCTAGATTAATGGACTCCATACTAAAAAGCAAAAATGGGAGACCTGTCTACCATATCTAGATTACATAGTTGTTTTCGTCAGATCATGGGAAGAACATCTCCAGAGATTGGCAGATTTTTTTTTTTTTTTTTTTTTTTTATGAATAACGACACCCAGATTAAATCTAAAGCTAACCAAATACACCCTGGCCAAGTCCTCAGTACAGTAATGAGGACACGTAACCTCTCGGGACGACATTGCACCAGACCATAAAACAACTACATGCCATCAGTATTATCACTCCACCGATTGACGAGGAAATATGTTCGAACCTTTATAGGCTTCATCTCTTATTATCGACGCTTCGTGAAAGGATTTTCCTCGATCGCCAAGCCCCCCTACAAGACCTTACCAAGAAAGAAGAACCCTTCCAATGGACTGACGAACGCCGACAAGCTTTCCATCATTTTAAAGATGCCCTAACATCCGCGGCCGTCGTCGACTTCCCCGGTTGTACCCAGCCCTTTGGTCTCTATAGTGACATATCTTTACTCGCCAGGAAAAAAACAACACCTAAATGGTACGAAAGGTCTTACAATTGAAAAACAAAATAGGGCGAATGCTCTGAAAATTGTCAAACTAATGGACCGAACGTCTTAAAACCTCAAAACTAATGGGGCTAAACATGAGGGAGAAGGGAGTCCAGAAGAAACGCCCCTTGAGTGAAAATATATACCTCTTGGATTTTCAAACACATTTCTTAAGGCGTATCAATTTATCAACTTATCACCTTGCAATAATGAAATATAGGACTCACCGTAATGAATGTTGAAATGTATGAAATAATGTTGATGTTCTTGTCTTTATCGCAAGTGCCCAAAATTACACACACACACACACACACACACACACGCACAAATACATACACACACCTCCCCGTGGCGTAACTGATAGCGCGTCTGGCTCACAACCAGAAGGTCCCGGGTTCGAGACCCGGGCGGGGAAGAGACATTTGGGCAAGTCTCCTAACGGTGTAGCCTCTGTTCACCTAGCAGTATAAATAGGAACCTGGTATAAGTGGACGAAGTTGTGACGTCCCATCTGGGGTTGGTGATCGGTTACAAGGCGAGATGGGTATCGTACTGGTCAACCTAAGCTACTGGTCAACCTAAGCCTTCGGGTGAGACTGGTACCGTAGTGAGAATGGTACCGTACAGGTTAACCTTAAGCCTTCGTATCCAGATGTCGCCAATTGGCTAAAAATGCAGACTACACACACATCCACAACCATTCCAACGATACATAAAACACTTACCATGCATTTCACGCAATACATTCCCAGTTAAGGAGGCGCGATAATAATGAGCTTAGCTCGCATTGCGTGGATTCCCCTTGACGAACAAGTAACTGAGAGTAACTGAGAGTAACACACACACGCACGCACAGCCGTATGATAATGACTATGATAAGACCAAGATTAGAATATGCAGCAGTGATATGGTCACCACATTTGAAAAAAACACATAAACAAATTAGAGAAAATCCAAAGGATAGCAACGAAGATGATCCCAAGATTGAAGGAGTTGACATATGAGGAAAGACTTAAGACACTACAACTGCCTACCTTGAAAGAGAGAAGGGAACGAGGCGACTTAATAACAATGTTCAAGGGAGTAAAAAGTTTGGAACGAGTAGATAGGGAAGATCTATTCGTGAGGAATGATGGAAGGACAAGGGGACACGAGTTTAAACTGAGGAAGGGCAGATGTCGTAACGACACAATGAAATTCAGCAGCTTCCCATATAGAAGTATAGAGACTTGGAACAACTTGGAGGAGGAGGTGGTGAGAGCGAAGAACATTAACGTGTTCAAATCTAGGTTGGATAACAGTAAATATGGAAATTGGACAACATAAGCTATGATATGTTAGTCCAAAATACTGGGAACTGGGAATATCCATTACGATACTTGTCTAAGTAAAATGGATTGATTGTAAAGTAACTAAGACAGGACAACACGAGCGCTGCTCAATTCCTGTAAACTACAAATAGGTAAAACAAATAGGTAAATACAAATACACAGACACACACGCACAAGCACACATTCACGCACACTTTTTCAATCACTCTGGTGCAAATATAAAATCTGAAACAAAGCGAAAGCAATACCAGATTGCTAAAACAAAATCGTACAAAACAGAATATGATAAATGTATATCTGTTTCTTTGTATTTTCCCGAATGTTACATTTATACCATCGTAGTTCAGGCTGTAACTAGATTACACAGTTGGATTAATGTAACTATTTGATGATTAACAGGACAAAACATTAGGCTTATATATATATTATATTCAGTTGTTAAAATACATTGATTTATATAGTTCCTAGTTAAAGTAATACTATATATGTCTGTCAATGTACTTATTCTATGTATCTCTTTAGGATATATATATATATATATATACAGAGAGAGCGAGAGAGAGAGATCGAAGGGGAAGAGAAGAGAGACAGAGATAGAAACAAAAAGAGATAGAGAAAAGCAAAATATCATCGTTGGTCGCCCACAATCCAATCGCCCCCACATCCGTGATACCAATATTTGGAGGGTCAGGCGAGAGACAGAGGGAGAGAGAGAGAGTGAAAGAGGGAGGGAGAGAGAGAGGGCAAAGGAGAGAGAGTGAGGGAGGGAGAGGGAGAGAGAGAGAGGGAAGGAGAGAGAGGAAGGGAAAGGGAGAAACAGAGGGAAGACCGAGAAGGAGGGAAACGGAGAGAGAGAGAGAGGAAGGGCGAAGGAGAGAGAGATAGAGAGGAAGGGAGAGGGAGAGAGAGAGAGTGGGGGATGGAGAGAGAGGAAGAGGGTGAGTGTTCCCGCGACCCACACTAGGCTAGACAGGTCAGTTCCCGAAACAGCCGAAACAGCCCGCGGGAAATATAAGAATACGGCTGAGAGTTCATATATATGATGTGAGAGTGGGAATATTTGGTTCGCTAAAGCTTACCCTCACTTTTGTTCCTTATTCCATTTTTCAAGTATACGTTGTGCTTAACTCTCTCTCCCTCTCTAGACTCTACACCTCAGTTGCCATTTTCTGAACCACTAGATAGTGGTTCTTCTACCTTAGGTGAGGATTCACCAAACATAGGGAATTGCAATACCTCTGATAGTGTACAGAGAAATAGTGTGCACAAAAATGCGCTACCCCCCAGAGACCCCTTTCTCTTCGGGAAATGGGGTAAGCTAGGGGCTTCTAAGAAAAACCTGAATCACCTTAAGGTAGTATTAGTTAATGCCAGGTCAATTAGGAATAAATTCTCCGAACTTCGGGCATTGTTGTCTACAGAATGCTTTGATGTAGTGGCTATCACTGAATCCTGGATTCACAGTGATACCAGAGATTATGTTGGGGAATTTGAAATACCTGGATATACAATGTTCCACAAAAACCGAACCATGCAGGAAGGGGTGGAATTCTTTTGTAAATCAGAGATTGTCTAAACCCAATTGACTGCAAGATCATGTCAGAACATGAACTGCTTGGAGTAGACCTCAATCTTCGGTAACTCTATCTGGTGTACAGGCCTCCACATCAAAATGTTGAAAAGGATGAACTTTTGTACACAAGACTGTGTGTTTTTATCGAGGGTAACACCAGTGTGATCTTAGGTGACTTCAATTGCCTAGTAAACTGGGAAGCAAGAACTGCCGATGCTGAAGGTAGGCGTCTTGTGGACTTTACTAACGATAACCTTTTGAACCAGTGGGTGAACGAGCCAACTAGAGGGAACAATACACTAGATCTTGTGTTCACAACTGAAGATGAAAGTGTGACCAGCTTATCTGTTGGGGAATCACTTGGAGGCAGTGACCACATTCTAGTTAGGTTCTCTCTTCACACCTTTAGCAGCAGACCCACCAATCCCCAGAGTGCAAAACTAGATTTCCGTCATGCAAATTTTGAAGGCCTTCGGGAAAGCTTATCCCAGATCAGACATGAGAGTGAGAATGTTAATGCAATTTGGTGCTCATTCAAAGAGCAGTTTATGGATCGACAAGCTGCATTCGTTCTTACTAAACTTACCAAATCAGGCTCAACTTAACCAAAATGGTTCACAAGGGATATAGCTTCAGCATTTAGAAAGAGAAAGGTTGCATACAGAAAGGCCAAAAGAAGTCAAGAACAAAGAGATTTGGATTCCTTCAAAAATATGAGTAGAATAGTGAAATCTCTTATAAAGGAAGCAAAGCAGAATGAAGAACTAAGGGTTGCAGCCCTCTGCAAAGAGAGTTCTAAAGAGTTCTTCAGCTATGTGAACAGCAGGAAGCCATTCAAAAGTAGCATTTGACCTCTAAAGGATCCAACAGGCCCACTTCAAACTTCTGACACTGATATAGCTACATCCCTAAATTATTATTTTGCCTCAGTATTCACAAGGGAACCAGTGACATGTCAGGTCCAGGACTAGTGCATGAGGGTCAAGTTCTTAGCAGAATTAGATGTACCCCAGAGGAGGTAGCAAAAAGAATAGATAAGTTAAATTGGTTGAAGTCATCCGGCCCAGATTTCTTTCTTCCCCGAGTTATACGAGAAGTACGAGATGAAATCGCACCTTTCTTAGCATATATCTTCAATAAATCACTAGAAAATGAAGAGGTCCCTGAAGACTGGAAACTGGCCAATGTGACCCCAATTTTTAAGAAAGGGGATAAAGAGTGTCCCAAGAATTATCGGCCAATTAGCTTGACTTCTATCATAGTAAAACTCTTAGAAGGGATACTAGTAGACAATATAGTTGACTACCGAAAAATCCACAATTTAAAACAGATTCCCAACATGGATTCAGGCGACACCGATCAAGTCTTATCAATTTGTTGGAATGTTTCCATGACATGCTGAGTGAGTATGACAAAAGTAGAGCCATAGACATCCTTTACTTAGATCTTCAAAATGCTTTTGACAAAGTGCCTCATTGCAGGCTAATGTTAAATTGAGTCCACTAGGTATCAATACAGAGGTCACAAACTGGATAGAAAGTTGGCTAACAGGTAGACAACAACGAGTGGTAATCAATGGTGTTTCTTCTGAGTGGACTCCAGTCACTTCTGGAGTTCCACAAGGATCTGTCCTTGGCCCACTACTGCTTATCATATATGTCAATGACATCGATATTGGTCTGTTGAGTGTGATCTCCAAGTTTGCAGATGACATAAAGAATGTGAAAGACCCCAAAGGGGTGGAACAGCTCAGGATGAACCTCAACCGACTGGGTGAATGGTCGGAGACATGGCAAATGCCTATAATCTTGGAAAAGTGCAAGGAGATGCATATCGGCCAAACAAACCCCAATTCAGACTATTCACTATTGGGAATGCCTCTGGAAGTGACTGACTTTGAAAAGGATTAGAGTGTTCTGATTAGCAGTGACCTAAAGTTTTCCAAGCAGTGCATTGAAGTAGAAAAGAAAGCTCAGAAATTATTGGGCTATCTTATGAGGCAATTTATGTATAGAAATAAGGAGATAGTCCTCACACTTTATAATGCTCTGATATGGACTTTCCTGGAATATGCTGTTCAATTATGGTCTTTAGCACTCAGGAAAGATATAGAGCGACTGGAAAGAGTACAAGCTAGGGCTACAAAGCTTATTCCATCGCTTAGAAGAATGAGCTATGATCTCTTCCCGTTGGAGACACCCAGAGTACGAGGTGAGCTCATTGAAGGTTTCAAAATACTTAATGGGTTTGACAATGTGGATTATAGCAAAATGTTTAGCCTCAATATAAATACAACACACAACCATGGCTGGAAATTAAAATTGAAAAGGTTCAGCACTAGTATTTGTGGAAACTTTTTCACATAATTATAAGATCTGTTCTACCTGGAACAAACTTCCCTCCGAAGTTGTAAATAGTTCTTCAGTAGAGCAGTTCAAGAAGAGAGTAGATAGTATTTTGCACACTCTGTAATGAGTGTAGTAGTCTAAACAGTGTCTCTTCATCCACTTCGAGAATCTCCTCGGAATGGACCACAAGGTCTCTGAGATACTAACTATTCCTTGTAACTCCATGTAACTCTCTATCTCTCTCTCAGATAATATTGTATAATGTAACCCCTTGATTTGACTGAAAGATGAGTAGAGCGTCCATGAGCGAACGAAGTGAGCCCGTCGGCCTCTCTGGGATCGAAAACTGAACCTGTAGGTTGCAAGATCTAAGTTCTTGTTCCATCTCCACCACGATATAAAATAAAGAAAGCTGCACTTACTTCAGGAGCCCGGCTGAGATTACAAACATTAAGTCGCTCACGTGTATATGTGCGATGTACTTATATATATATATATATATATATATATATATATATATATATATATATATATATATATATATATATAGATATATATATATATATATATAGATATATATATAGATATATATATATGTATATATATATATATATAGATATATATATATATATATATATATATATATATATATATATATATATATATATATATATATATATATATATATATATATATATATATATAATTGTATAAATAAATTTATATATACAGTATATACTGTATATCATAGACTCCTCTACATAAGGACTGGCGTCGGCCATACTCGGGTCCCGGAACTTGGGTCCATTGTCAGGCCCACAAACTGAGGTCTTATTTTAGTTTTACTGGATATGGGACTTTTTGTTTTTACTCTACAACATCTTATTAACTAGAGCAACCAAGTAAAGGAAAATAAAACATTTGTTTTTGGTTGATTGACTCATAAGTCTCTTTCGTGATTGAACATAATAGGAAAATATACAGTTATAATGAGATAGTTTATAAGAACATGTATTATACAAGCAAAGCATCATACCATGACTTACATTAATTAAATATTAGAAGAAATTAAAGTAAAACCTTTGCAAAATATTACTTTACACATAATTTTACATATATCAAAAGTCACATAACACAATAATTAACTTAAACATTAGAAAGTTTCTCTTGTCGCCTTAAGCAGCCTAGTGTACACTCCCGATCGCTTGTATTAAATACAAAGGCTTTAAACAACACATTACACAATGTCTGGCATGCTCCTGAATGGCTAGCTAAAGGAGCATCTACATAAGACAAGCATTGTTTCAAGTAATTGCGATAACACTTTTCGAGTCTTGAAGAGACATTTGAAGGGTGATGCCACTATGTACAAAGAAGGCAGTAGCCAGTGTAGGCATACTCAGCCCACCTCGATTGAGGGCAGTCAAAAACTCTGATGACAAGCATTCCCCAGAATCTACTTCCTGTTGTCCATGTTTATGAGCTAAAAATCCCCAATGTAGACAATTTTATGTTTTAAAGTATCATCTGAATCTAGAAGTAGTTGAGTGTCTTGTAATGTCAGCTCTTCCAGAAGTTGTAAATCACCATCATCTATTGCTGCTGTACAAAATTCACAGCTTACTTCTTTGGCTCGGTCAGGAACGATGTCACGTTTCAACAGCTGATGCAACTGCTGTACTTTGGATGCTGCTTGAACATCCCCAATGTCAATGTAAAAATTTCCTCCACTACGTTGTCTTGCTTGACCAAAAAACATTTCTAGGGGATCTTGTGAAAAAACAGCAGGTAGGATGTAAGCAAAATCATGGGTTTCAAAAAGATATTGTGCTGCTTTTATGTTATACCTTGTTGTGATGACAAAGGCATCTGCTGTTGACTGTGTTAGTTTCTTCTCTCTGCCATGCCCACCAGTCCACCGACAGCTGGATACAACTGTACACATTTCCTGCAGAGCTTTGAAGTTTGTACAGTTTAATGTCCAAGGTTCACGATATTGGCCTCGTAAATGAACTGCGCTGCACTTGCTTTTAACATTCATCATTTTAAACCAATTGGTTACCAGTGTTATGTATATCACTGTTCCATCCTGAAATTTAACAGTTCCTTTAAGACCTTCAAATGCAGCAATCGTTTTCTCATTGAACACTTGGCAAACTAAGGGCACACTCTGACGTTGCAATGGTTTAGGAAATACTGATGAGCGTGTGAGTTTTGTCAGATGAAGTGGTGTCTTCTGACCTTCATTGTAAAGAGCTTTAACATCACTCCAACACGCCAAATATTCTGTACCGTCCTTGCTAAAATGTAATTCTTGACATTTCTCTGTGATCCAGTTGTTTCTCATATTCTTGAGGATGTGAACATAATCATAGACAAGGAAAACATTTATGCCATCTGGTGCTAGTGTTACTTTTCCAGGACCCCCAAGCATTCTGTAAACAGCTTGATTCAGTGGACAGTTGTCACAGACGAACGATACTGGATGGCCACCACTAGCTTTAACAACATATACAGCCTCAAGTAATATTTCCTTCAGTTGAATAGCATTCAGTTTTGATACAGGATGAATTCGTATGATGTACCGTGGTCCTCCATAGTGACAAACAACTTCAATAGCAAGAGCAGATGTTGCTAGATTTTCTGGTCCGTTTGTTGCATAGCCTACTATATGCTCTCCTGTAAATCTAAGGGCCTGCTTAAGCTTGACTTCATCAAACAAAATGTTAACTAACCGCTGTTGTGGCTTCAACTGATCAAAAAGGATTGGGAGACACTTGTCAGCATAAGTGCAAGCTAACAATTGGCGAATCTGTTTCTCACAAGGAAGACTAATTGCTTTGGAGTTTCTAAGCATTCTATATGCTGCGGGTGATATACAAAACAGTTCTGCTGCAAGAATTAACATATGCTTTGTATATCGGCGATTTTTAGGAGGAATAAGAAGGAGTTGTAACTGTGCTTGAATTAACTGAAAACCTTAAATTTCATGACATTCTTTGATAGACTCAAGTTCTGAAATTATTCTTTTTAAGCGGTCAGTATTAGTCGCTTCATGAGTGTTCATAATTTTCACTAATTCTTCAATTTGAGACCACTTACTTACCAAGCTATTTTTTTGAAGATTCAGTTTACTTTTTGGTATCTCCAAGCCACTTTTCTCTGCTAATACCAGCTGCAGAAAACCAAAAGGAGACTGTACCTCTTTAAAATGAAGAAACTTATCAACTGCTCTACCATTACCATCTGTCTTAAACATTGTCAGTTCTCTACCATTTTGCATTATATAAAACTCAGGGAAGTGTTTTCCAATATCTCCTGCAAATTTGTCATAACTATGCATTTTGTCTCGTTCATTTTCAAATTCAGTTTGTTTTTTAAGTCTTGCTTCACTTGTCACTGTTTTAGTTAACCTAGGAGCTGACGTAAGTTGTTTGAGGCAAGACTTGGGTACACCTTTAAAAACTGTAGGAGGCCCAGCTGGTCGTTTTCCTCCCCGAACTGTGACCCAATCGCAGTCGAAGTGTGATGCACAAATCCATAGTTTCGACCTGTCTCTCAAACTTTCTGGGCTATTTGGCATAGCACTAATCCATGCATGTCGTTCTTGTTCTTCATTCGGGAAACACACCATAGGACTGTATGGCTCTCTCCTGTAGTTTCCACGACAATTGAATGCAGCACATCTTTTCGGCATTGTTCCTGTAAAGCAAAAAAACAAGAATAGTTGTAAAATGGTTATCAGTACATATCAAAGCAACCCGTTGACATCAGCTCAATTCTAATATTTATCAGCTAAATAAGTTGTTAACACAGATCATTTTGTGACTGGTAAGTATTTATAAGAAAATTACTTACAATAAGCTGAGAGATAACGAACAACAGAACAAATATGTGTTGCCTCTAACGTGTCTCGTGGGTGACTGGCGTCTGGCATCGTCCTGGGCTGTTCGTTTTCTGGCGAGACATTATGTCGCCAATATGGCGGGGATATGGACGATTGCGTGTGAAATTACATGCATTTATATGTAAAGTGTTTGTGTACATATTTTTGTGTTTAAGAAAGTCGGAGAGACCACTGCTTTCATGATACTGCTTTTAAGCAATGGACCCAAGTTTCAAACTCCGAGAGTGCTCGTTTCCAGTCCTTATGTAAAGGGGTCTATGATATATATATATATACGTGTGTGTGTGTGTAACAGGGATCTGGAATTCATATCTAGGAGTGTGAGTAACAGAACTGCTAACGTCAATTTTAAACTTTACTAAGCATTGGTGAGATCTCATTTGGACAACGCTGTTCAGTTTTGATGTTCTTATTATAGAATGGATAGTGACTCTGGAGGCAGTCCAACAATGAATGACGAAAATGGTTCACAATATTTGAAATTTTTCATATGAGGAGAGGCTGAAAACCCCTTGGATGTCATTCATTAGAAAGACGTAGATGTAGAGTAGATATGATAGAGGTGTTTATGTGGATGAAAGGTATCAATAAAGGAAATATTTCTATGTTATAAAAGCCTAATATCTGCATGATAACCCGTTCAAATGGATTCAAATTGGATAAGTTCCGCTTTAGAACAGACAAAGGTAAGCACGGTTTGGGGACAGTTGTAGATGTGTGGAATACATTGCCTAGTGCAGTGATTATCTCAGGAACGGTAGAATATTTCAAGCGCAAACTGGATAGTCATATAAATTATATGGGTTGGGTGTGAATGGGATCTGCCTCGTGTGGGCCGATCGGCCTTATGTAGACTTACAATATATTATGTTTTTTTTATATATATATATATATATATATATTATAGGTTTGAGTCCCGAAGGGAAGAAGGAAAGCCTAGTAATTAGTAGTGGCAACGAAATCATTGACAATATGCCTATTAAGTAATAGCTCTCTTTCGAACACCGGCGGTCAGCCCGTTTGAAACACCCGCCACAGGGGAAAGAGTGCCAACATCATAAGTGGAATGCTCATTCTCTTATGGAGTCATCTTTATGATTGGGTACTCACCACGAAAAAACTTTGTGAAAAATAAAAAATAAAAATTAACTTAAGAATTGTTATAATAAAACTTTCCAACTTGTGGATGTCTTTTGTGGATTCTATCCGAGACGCTGAACCAGGCAACGCCATTCCTCCTTCAATGATATATCAAGATTAAACTCAAGACATCAACGAATGGGAAGGGGATGCAAGGGAGGGCCCTACAAAGTAAATGATTTCGGGGCCACTACTAAATATTAGGTTTTCCTTCTACCCTCCGGGACTCAAACCTATAATTTGTTAGTGGCCCCTCCATCATTGACGATATGCCTGATATCTCAAGACTGGAGGGGGATATTCGTGACAATATCTAACCCACTAACAAATTACCATAGGTAGAGAAAAAGAACCATATAACAATCTTAAATTTATTGTATACAAACAATATTTTTGGTAAAAAATGGAAAGAAAGCCGATTGCATGCTTCGAAGAAGTCTGCTTATAAAGAACCTTGCAGGTACATCAGTAAATGAATATCACATTGAGATTCAATAAAATATATTTTTTCAAGAATTGTTGTATTCTTGTCCAAAAACATAAGAAGTCTTTGACCCTTCCTCGGCGTCAAAGTTGTCTAGGAACAAACAAATAATTTGATTATATACATTTGGTCCGATTAAGTTGTACATAATGTATATTTTTTACAACTTATCTTCTATATCTCATAGTGTAACTATTAATGATATATATTCCAAAAATAAATGTTTTTGGACTGTATAACCAGTCCGGCTTACCAAGTATCACAGCTCGTATACTTATCACATTCTCCGGCGGAGGGTCCGAGGGTCTTGGCTCTCATTACCCCCCCACCCCCTTCTTTATACATATAAGATCATTCATATAACTAGTAGCACACAAGACCAAGTAGACCCGCTGCCGTAATGCTACACAGGTAAGTTTTGGTTTATCTAAGGCCACAGACAGGTAGCGCGTCAGAAAAGTATGATTGGATGACCACAATTGTGTCTCCGCAATATCATCTATGGAATAATTATGCAATAATCTTAATGAAATTGTCCACTTTCTGATGTCGTGGGCCCTTCCTACTAAGCCAGGATTACTTTCTCGGATTACATCTACAAGCAATGATGCCAATTTTCTTGTTGTGACGCACTTACTTGCACTATTAACTGTTGCTGAAGTTGTGACACTCAAAAAATGTATCAGAGATTGTACTGGGCATAAAATATGGTGTGTGTCTCCGCGTTTAAGCGCCGGGACAGTAAATTCAGAAAAAACATGATCGGAATGTTCATTTTTTGCGACAAAGGTGGGGGAAGGAGCAATTTGTACATTAATATTGCGTCTCCCAAACCTGAGGCAATTAGGTTCGTTGCTCTTCGCCGCCAGCTCAGACACCCTGTTACCTGCTGCCAAAGCCATAAGGAACATAGCCTTCTTTAGCAGTGAGTCGAAATCCGGCGCATGTTTATACTTGCGCGAATGAAGCAAAGACAATGCTTTGTCAAGTAACCAGGTAGGCATGAGCTGACGGGGTGGTGGGCGAAGCTTGAAACATGCCTTCATTAACCCTTTCTCCTCTGCCTGTGGTATAGATAGCCCTGTTAAGTCATAAAAGGGAGTTCTGATAGCTGACAAATGATTTTTCAGTGTAATTACAGAAAGGCGTTTTTGCTCATATAAGTAATCCAAATACTTGAAGATTAAAGCTACTGATGTGTCAGTTTGCGCCGTTTCTGCAATCCAGGTCGTGAAAGACTTCCAATGCGATTGATATTGACGCCTGGTAGAAAGAGTATACTGATTGAGAAATTTATTAGTGACGCTCTCTCCATACGGGGTTAACCATTTGGCATTCTGAATGTCCAAAAGGCAAAAGTCAGCGAGGTCTTTAGGTTGCCAATTGTCTCCAAGTGGAAGTACGAGATCGGCAGTGACACCGGGTTCTCACACCACATTTTTAACTGGTGGTACCACACCTGAGCCGGCCATAGAGGCGCGATCATCGAGACTAAGTCCCGGTAACCTCGTAGTTTGTGAACTACCTGACACATGAGTGAAGTGTCTGGAGGCGGAAACGGATAGATGGAACTCCACCTGTTCCAGTCCTCCATCAATGCGTCTGGACCCCCCACCACAGATACTTCCAGGCGGGTTAGGTAGAAAGGAAGCCTGTGGTTTTCCTTGGATGCGAGTAAGTCCACTTATGGACGGTATGGCTCTGCAATCATCTGGTTGAAGATGTTTTGCTTGAGACCCCATTCTACTTTGGTGCTCTGTCTTCTTGACAGGGCGTCTGCCCAGACGTTCTCTACGCCTGGGAGGTATGATGCATGGAGATGAATGTTCAGCTCTTCGGCCAGAACAAAAATCTCCTCTGACAACTCTAGCAACTTCCGAGACCTCGTTGACCCTTGCTTTTGAATGCAGGATACTGCATTCAAATTGTCCATTCGAGAAGCTACTGATTTCCCCCGCAAGGTGGAGCCGTGAGCCTGAAGGAAAAATAAAGGGACTAATAGTTTTTTCGCATTGATGTGAAAATTCTCGGATTGTGACCAAAGACCTTGACCCTGATGGCCTAGGTTCGACTGATAACCCCAGCTTACTGTCCCTGAAGAATCTGTGTCTATCCATACCATAGGTGGGGGAGATGTCCACGTCATTATTGAGTGCAATGTTTCTCTCCTCGCCCAGACCGATAATAAGTTGTAAATTAATTTCGGAATTCGCCATAACTTTCCCGCCGGCAACAGTGGGAAATGTTTGTTTCCTTCCAGGATTAATCTCTTCACTTTCAACCGGCCCAACTTCACAGTTAATTGAATCCAGTTGAGAGAGCCAACCAGGGATTCCCATGTCCTTCTCGTGGTAGTCAGACTGTGGAGAAACAGAAACAATTTCTTTCGAAATCTGTTGCGGTTGTCCACACTCTGACTGAGAGTAAGATATGCTGTGTCCCAGACCAGCCCTATCCACTGAATTACCCGTGTGGGAACAAGGTTCGACTTTGCCAAGTTGACCTTGAACCCTAGGGATTGAACATGGTTTATAATTTGAGTGACATGAATTTTGCATTGACTCGCTGATTCTGCCACCACTAGCCAGTTGTCTAAGTACCACAATACCTTGATTCCTTGATTCAATATTTGCATGAGGGCTTGCCGGACTAATTTTGTGAATATTCTCGGTGCAAGGTTCAATCCGAATGGCATTCTCTGAAAGACATAAGTCTGATGCTCTATCCTCAAAGCGAGGAATTTTTGGAACCTTATGTTTACCGGGACGTGCCAATAGGCCTCTGTCAAGTCTAACGAACACATCCAACCTTGCGGCGGAAGAGTTAGCCTGATATGCTTCACAGTGAGCATTCTGAACGATGTGTTGTGAATGTGTCGATTCAAACAAGATAGGTCTACGACCGGTCTCATCTGAATACTGTTTCTCTTTGGTACGAGAAAAAGTCTGGACGTGTAAACTGGGCAAGTTGGATTGACCGGGACAATGATATACTTGGTGATCATTTCCTGGACTAGTGACTCTTGATTTATTTCTAGTGGTTGACGTAAACGAGGTCACCGGAGCCACCGCCAGGTTATGCCCTTGCTTACCACTGTCCGTGCCCAAGTTCGCCGGGGCCAAGCCCGCTGACACGCCCGGAATGACCCAGTTCGTTGACTGGGCTTGTCCGGCGTATTAACTACCCTTGTATCCAACTCGCCCACGACAGGCCCCGGGAGTGAGAGAGTTTGTGATATGACTAGTTTTTTTATGGTGGTGGGGTAGGGTTAGACGGCTGACTAGTTTTGGCAGATGTCGATCCCTGACCTGATTTATGTTTTGGTTAATGCTTGTGCCATTTACCTGACTGTTTTCCCTGCTGATACTTGGGCGGGGTGCTTCCTTGGGGTGGAGGTGATTTATGGCTCTGAAAGGGCTTAGACCACTAGGTGGGGTTTTACACTGCTCTTGGCCTTAGAATAAGGTTTCTCAACCCGGCGCGCGCGCGCAGGGTGTAGTGAACACCCACACTTTTGGGCGGCAATATTAAGCTCCATTCCCACCTATAATCGTCATTTTACAGTAAATATCGTTATTACTTATTCATATGCACCTATTTTCCGTTTAATATGAAGATAGTAACATGTAACAACAATAAAACAAGTAGGAATACTGTTTGGGTGGTGAAAATCACGAATTATTGCCGGGCATTCATTCATGAGGTGAGAGACAGGGGAGGCCCACACCCTCCTCTCTCGAAGCTTGGAGAGTGACTGAGGCCTGTCTCTCTCTCTCTCTCTCTCTCTCTCTTTCCCACGCATAGACACACACAAGACCACAGCCTAGGATCGGTTTGGAGATGTTTACACAAAAATATACTAATGAATAAAGGAATAACATGGAAAATAGGTGATAATTAAAGGGGGGGGGGGAATGGGGGAAGGAGGGGATTTTGACAGATGTGGAGTAGTGAAAGGAGGTATGGAGGGAAATTATCTCACTTAATAACCATTTCACTTGTTTTAAGTGCTACTGGGGCCTTTTAAAAGTTTTTTTTTTAGGCCTTACCTCTTGAGAGGGTCCTCGCCCTTGCCCACCAAAACCTCTTAAGAGTGTTCTCGCCGTTCCCGGGTTAAAATGATCCTTCCTAGCCTGGGAAGCACCCTGCTTGACAGTATCTACCATATTGAAGACTGTTTTCCAAGTGTGGGGCAAAGTAAAGAGGGCGTCAACACTGGTGAAAGGATATTACCCGGCGACCAATGTCTTCCGGTAATTTTTTCACCATGTAGACTCTTAACCCCCCCAGACAGAAATAGTTAACTTACTGACGAGGAGGCGGACGACACGGTACTATCCCCAGAACTGTCAAAATCTCACTGAGTGACCGCTAGAAGTTGGAGGAACTTGGGGTTGCCACCATTCGACAGATTTTGATCTAACTTACCTAACTTACTGAGCTCAATATGACGCTAGAGCGTCATATAACTTATTAGAGAGATATTAAGATAAGTTCATATGACGCTCTAGCGTCATATGAGTATTTTGGCAAAACCGCCATATGACGCTCTAGCGTCATATGAGATGGAGAGTGTTAAGTCTTGACGTGCACGGACAGCCTCCAACAAGGCTATCCTGACGTCGCCCAGATATTGTATTGAGTTCTGTAGTAGGAGCCGGCTTGACAAATCCGTGGCTTTCCTAACATCTGTGTAATTTATAGCATCAATTGTTCTACTGAGTGACTGGGCTATTTGGCGACTGGGTAAGAACTGGGAGAAGAGCCTGAAAGCTTTATTTCTCAACTTAAAATCTCTGTCCAGATGCGCTGGAGGAGGCATTGAAAAGGGCTCCTGTAAGTCCCATAAAGCTAATTTAGGGGCGGCAAGAAAAAAAAAAGAGCAGGGGGAACTCCTCCGGCTTTTGTGATGGGCAATGAGAAAGAACCAACTATGATTCTCCTGAGGGATTTTATGGGAGGATTTTGAAGTTATTATAGCCGCAGACTATTGCGCCTCAATCTCCCAGTCCACCCAAGGGCCTGAGCCTGCCTGTCCCACCTGCAGGACCGGATTGCCGGACTGGTCGCTCACCGGAAGTGTATCCAGTTCCGGCGTGAGCGTGGCTAAGACTTTGATGTCGTTCATGCCGTCAGTCTTGGACCAATCCGCAAATAGTCGTGCAGTGGAGGCAGGAGGAATAGCCGGTGTGGGGGAATACACGAAATACTCATAGGAATATACATTGGGGATGGCTTCGAAAGCAACATCAAATATTTGACCCTGTGTGTCTTTTGCCCTTAATTTTCTACTCTTATTCATCTGGTTACCCAGTTCCTAGGGACTGGGAGCTCTCCCGTGATTGTCGTTTGTGCTACAGTTGGATTTGAAGCCATGATAGTAACCCATGAACAATCAGGTCCGTAACGAAGAGGCATAGGGCTTTTCTTTATCGGTACCTTCTCTAAAGGAGGGGGATTAATGTCTGTAATTTCACGCACGTTCGTGGTAGTTAAAGTTGGACTTTGCACACTACTAGTAGAAGCAGTAGGTTGAGTTATGTTAGGTAGGGAGGGTGGCAAATTAGATGGAACAACTCTAGTTGGCACTAATGGCCACACAACAGACCCAATCGGAGGAGCTCCCGGTATAGCTGTGGGAGTTTCCTTTGACTTAGGTGGTAGGTTATATTGTTTCATCATATTATGGAGAATGTAATCTAGATCCTCCCTTGTGAAATATTTTTTGTGAACCTTTGGATGACTCAGACCCTACCTCAACTGGCTCAGGCTGAGCTGAAGACAACTGTTCTACGTCTTCCGGTTCTTGCCCAGTAACCTCCATCTCTTCTGGTTGTTGCCAGGATTCAGATGTAAACTGTTCACTACCTGGCCATACTAGGTCAGGGACGGAAGAGGGAATATTGTCAACATTGTCACTACCTCTATTATTTGCCGGGTATTGTTGTAAGGGCTGTGTTCGCACGGTCTCAGGGTGTCTCCACACACTGTGGCCTTGCTCTTGATTAGGTTGTGAATCAGGGATAAATTGAGAACTCTGACTTAACTATAAACCCGTATCATAGCCATGTGGCTCACTCACCGTGTAACCACTGTACTGTTCAGCAAGAACTCTTTGAGACACTATAGGAGCCCTGCTACATGTAATATCTAATTTAGGTATAGCAAAGTTCACATTATGGTCCGCATATCTATCACTAGCCCCATCCCTGGGAATTGACTCAGCTCACCTCCGTCCCTACCTCGGAACTGCCAGATTGGACGTTAGGCATGGTAGAGGTAGGGGCGGAGGGCGATGGATGTGACCCCGGCGATTGCCGAGGCCGCGAGCATGTTGCCCCCTTGCGGGAATGTTTATGTCCCTGCCCCTCTGACTGTCTGTCACTAGACGACGCCGTGCCTGTCTTCCGCCTCTTGAGCGACCTGGACGTCTCTGTGGACGACTTGTAGGACTGCTTGAGCGGCGATCTGGAACGGTCCTCTTTCAGTGACGTAGATCGCGCTCTCTTAGAGCGGTCGGGGGGGGTGTTCCCTACTTGAGTCACTATTGTCACTACTGCTCACTATTTCTTTAGAGAACATTTTGGGCTTCGTTTTAGGACCGAGAAGGGGGAGTTTTAACAACTGGCGATTTAATTACTAATTGGTCTCAGAGTGCCTCATCATCACAATGGAGGGCTTTATGAGCAATGTCTTTTGAATAAGAATTAAAAGTGTTTTTCACTTCTTGTAATGTAACTACTGTAGACATGCTTGATCTCTTTAAGTTAATAAACCATTCCTCAGGTCTGTGCATACTCCACAGCTCTTGGAAACCCAGACTCCCCTGGACCTATCGAGGCATTTAACACGTTTTAGGCATAATTTATGGTAAAAGACCAAGATGTTTGAACAAGTTGGGGTTGAGCATAACGTGACTAAGGGCATGATGGAGACTCCCCCCCCCCCCACCCCCGCCGGGATCGGCCCCTCCCCCTGTTGTCCGGTGCCCGCACAGATGTGTTGTAATCTGGAAAGAACATTTCCAGGAATCAATGCTCATAAGGATAAACCGAGACATTTACACATCATATCACCCCCAAATGCGCCGGAAAAGTAGACGTAGCCACACCGCTACTCTAGTCTTCCTTCACATTTGTTGTCGAAAATCTCGGAGATCCTTTCTCGGTTTGAACTGCTTACCTGTGACTAAATGTCACTGACATTTAGAGAATTCCATTTGGATATAAATTAACTAACCCGATGTCTCCCATGACCTGATAGTTAATTACCCCACTGGACTTTTCTGCCGGGCGGATTCAAAGTCATGTCATGCTGTGAGGCTCTTTGTATAGGCGAGTTCTCTCGGGCGGGCCGAGATCACCCCCTTAGGAATATGAATTTCCGCCCGGAGTCTAGTGGTACTCCAGATTACGCCGGGATCCTTGGATCTATTCCCTGCCCGCCTGCAAGGCAAGCCTCTGGCATCAATACCCGGTAAAGATTGCCGGAGGGAAAACCAAGGTAATTTAAGAGTATTGACTTGTCCGGGCAAGGCAACTACCCTAAAAAAACTACCCGCATAAGTCAGAACGTCTCTTGACACCTTCCCAAACATGTATAATACACACCACATGAAAGTGAAGGTCATATCTTAGGGCTAAAACATATTAATAATTGAGCAATTAATAATACACCCCTAGCCTACTAAGAATACCCCTAATGAGGCTGGCCACGAGGCTCAAGGTAGATATTTCGACGAATAATACACCCTTACCTCCCAAGAAGACACAGCAGCAGCAGCACGCGAGGCGCCCCAAGCCAAAAGGGGAAAACAGCAGACTCGGCTTCTGGAAAGTTCCCCAACCACGTCGGACAACTCTTATACGAGCCCAACTGCTCTCAAAGCACAAAATGCTACTCCATCATAAGGATAGCTAGTAACATAGTTCTGCAGATATATAGCCTCCTAAATAACTAGGTTATAGCAAAGCTAAGGCGCAGAAACAAAAACAAAAACACGTGGCGCGCGTGTCCGATGCGGACCGACTGCGCGCTTACACACAAGTACCCTATTTTAACACTTCCTGTGGACGTACCAATGGGGGCGACCGTCCTGGCTAGTCTAAACCTATTCTATAACATCTCAGATAAATACAAATGAGCAAAAGACTTACTAGAGGTGAACGAAAGTTGAATGAAGCGGAGGACAGGTTAGGCACACCTTGTCGGGGCGGCCACAGGGGAAGGAAGGAGGAATGGCGTTGCCTGATTCAGCGTCTCTCGGATAGAATCCACAAAAGACATCCACGAGTTGGAAAGCTTTATTATAACAATTCTTAAGTTAATTTTTCATTTTTCTTCTTTACAAAGTTTTTTCGTAGTGAGTACCCAATCATATAGACGATTCCATAAGAGAATGAGCGTTGCACTCATGATGTTGGCACTCTTTCCCCTGTGGTGGGTGTTTCAAACAGGCTGACCGCGGATGTTCGAAAAAGAGCTATTACTTAATAGGCATATCGTCAATGATAGAGGGGCCACTAATAAATATATATATTTATTTATTTATTGGTATGTCTTAGTCTGGCCTCTTTGCCAGTTAACAATTCTGCCACTGTAGTATATAACCAGGTGTAACAGAGTAAGGATCACAGCTACTCAAAGCTATCAACGTATTAACTCGATTCCAGTATTATATGCGGTGAAACCAAATGAACTTGATTCACGCACAGTCTGATAAAAAGGGATTATGCATACATGCAAAAGCAGTATGCATAACCGTAAAAAGGAAAACTGTTAGAATTTAGAGATAATAACTATTCAACAGGAATTATCATTAACGAAAAGGTTAATCTATCCAGATTACCAGGTATCTGGTACTCGGGATTAGGCTTTCAGTGTGAACAAAACAAGTAAACAAATTTAAGAGGGTTAACTTCAACTTTAACTCACGAACATAATTAACAAGATTCGTAACACTAGTAATACTAAGAATGCATAAAAGATTATATGTTAAATGTGCAAGAGATCATTAATGGTTTGCTTTACAAACACCGGTTATCAATCTACTAACACATACGGCAACGTTAAATTACAGCACGGCTGGTTGAAGTTTAGGGTAGTTAATATTAGGTTTTAATAACCGGCCCGGCTTCCAAGAACGAAAATCAAACCAAATTCTCAATATCTCGCCCATTAAGAATTAGCACGTGGTGGAATTATATTATTTATATATATATTCAGGCCACTGCCAGGATTCGAATTCGAACAGAAGGTAAATCCTACTTGAGGAAGGTTATTTCCATACCAATTCATAAGACTCATGTTTCAAAGTACACTACAAGTTTTTTTTGTTTACAGTAAGACCCACGCAACTCGGGACGAACATGCCAAGAAAATAATTAAATTAAATTAAATTAAATACATTGGGCTTTCATGGGGTGAGTAGCCTCATTGCTACGCGGCGGATGTTGACTAAACAGCAGATTTGGCCCATTTTGAGTTGAGTTGCTGTTTTGGTCTGTGAACAATATTAACTGTGTGGCTGAAGTGAGCCGAATGGCTGATTTATGTTGTGCAATCCAAATGGACCTTTTATGTCTGCTTCCTATTTAGAACAAATTATCAAGATTGTTCAGCGGCCGTTTTGGGCTAAGGGACTGTTTTGGGGAGGTGTGCTGGACTGGGACTGGTAGCTTAAAGGTCCTGGGTTTGAATCCCAGTGTTTCAAAGACAAGATATTATTGGGATGGAATTTGTGCTGTACTTATTTTCAGTGCATCATTACAAAGCCCACCGACACGCCATAAAAAACCCAAGCTATTTCCAATGTAATATAATTGTATAACTATTCCCATATTGAAAATATGCTATGGGAGGCAGTGCCTAGCGAGTAAACATATCAATAGATGATGTTTGAAAGAAAGAGAGAGGGTCCGAGACTTTGAGATGGGACAGCGGTACAGTGACGATGCAGCTTCGAGTAGTTGGAACTTGCACCGGGCCAAGAGGAGACAACCAGGTGTAGTAGGTCTAGGAAGGTAATACTATGAACGAGCCAGTTGCAACACTCAAAATGTCTCTATGTCTCCCTCACAGTCTGCAATAAGACATCCTGGTTTCACTGTGCTGAGTGGTCGAATTTACAAGTTTCAAGCCTATGTCCAGAGGTAAAAGTTGGAATTAAAAACACAGATAATAATAATAATAATAATAATAATAATAATAATATTAATAAATAAATATATAAATAATATACTGTATATGAATAATTACAACATAATGTATTCCTTCCTCCCCACCTGTCTCCTTCATCAAGTCTTAATGACCACTTGTGCACCCCAGACTCTACAATTACTTCGTGTTCTTATCCTCCCCTCTTCCCTCAAGACCTGCCATTACCATCTCTTCTTTTTCCCCATTCTTCCCTCCCCATACATCTCTTTTATCACGTCTCAATTATCTCTCTTTCATCCTCCCCTCTTATCACAAACTCTACAATTAGCCTCTCTCGCAGCCCTCTTCCTCCCTCCTCCCTGTCCAATACAAAGGAGTACAATAGGAGTACAAACAAATCGGTGGGAGTACAAAGTGGGACCAACAGACCAAGTACTCCCCAGGCCTCCACTATAATGGGGCAGGAATTGAGGGAGGCACACATGAAAGGGTTGTGGGCTGTACTGAGGGATACAAAAGGTGCTGCTGCTCTTCACAAACTTCCCGACCGCTTATCTTTCTTTTTTATCTTCCTCCGCCTTCTTTCCACCTTGTTCTCTTCCTCTTCCTCGTTCTCTTACTTTTCTTCTTTTATCTTCTTTCATCTTCGTTAATATTCTTCTTCTTTTTCTTCTTCGTCTTGGTCAGGTGAAGATATTGAGGATAAGATAACAGTTACCAGAAAAAACTCCTTCAAGTGGAAATCACCCCTTAAGGATGTCGGTCTGCTTAGAGGTCGAAACAAATTAAAAGTTATGAAAAATGGCGAAAACTTCCTTAAAAATAGCCTCACGTTCTGGCAACAACTTCCCAAAGTTTCGGCGTCATTGTGCGATTATGTATAATAAATATATGATTGTAGATATATATATGGCAGCGTGGGATTGTACACATAATATGTCACATCGCGTGGTTGTTTGCTAACTGTGTTCATAATGTTTGTTTGTGTGGTGTATAATTCTGAAAAATATGGGCCAAATGGCAACTCTGTGTGTGAAGGTCTAAAGTACAAGGTAAACTTTGACGCTCGATTCCCGATTTTGTTTTTTTGCTAAAATAATGTCACATTTGTTGTTATAACTCTGGGAATTCTTGATGGATTTGCATGATTTTTGTTTTGTTGGAAATCTTACACTTTTTCCTAAAACTTGAAGGAATCTTTGGTCTCTGAGATGAAGAAATAATGTTCTTGGGCAAGTTTTATGAACGGTACTGAGAAAAATCCATGAGTAAACTGGGTAAGCATACCAGTGCATACCCATTGGACCTACACCAATAATTCACCTTCAGTTTTACAGTCATGGCTAGTACTTCGCCCAAAACAATTACCATGGCCGTAGTTGTAATAGCTACCGACTAGTAGCAGCGGAAATGTTGCGCTTTTCTCGCATATTTTCACACGTTTTATATTGTTCATACATTTATTTTTCAATATAAATACATGAAAATGGGTATGCATAATCAACACAATTAATACAGCTCACAGTAAACAAAATGGGCACTCTAGCTCTATTAGAAGTGAATTACGACCTCTTAGCGTACCAATTGCTTAACTGTTTGTAACCATAAGCACAGTATATTATATTATTGCTTAACTGTTTGTAACCATAAGCACAGTATATTATATTATTGCTTAACTGTTTGTAACCATAAGCACAGTATATTATATTGCTTAACTGTTTGTAACCATAAGCACAGTATATTATATTATTGCTTAACTGTTTGTAACCATAAGCACAGTATATTATATTATTGCTTAACTGTTTGTAACCATAAGCACAGTATATTATATTATTGCTTAACTGTTTGTAACCATAAGCACAGTATATTATATTATTGCTTAACTGTTTGTAACCATAAGCACAGTATATTATATTATTGCTTAACTGTTTGTAACCATAAGCACAGTATATTATATTATGTATAGTATTTATATTATGATATGTCCGTATTAACCCCTTCAGTTCCGGTGACATCCTTTTCATTATATCCTGGCAACTATTATACTGTTTTATTCAGCTTAGCAAGGATGTCTATCCGTTAAAAGATTACAGACTATCTCAATTAATCCTTTTAGCTATCATACATCCTTCCTAAGCTTCATCAAACCGGGTAAATGCAGCTTAACTAAAAAGACAAATACGTCGCCGGTGCTGTAAGGGTTAATCCCCACATATTTATAGTTCTGTTCTCGTATGTTGTCCCTTCCTTGTTTCCTTATCCCCTGCCCTATCTGTAAGGGTTAATCTCCACATATTTATAGTTCTGTTCTCGTATGTTGTCCCTTCCTTGTTTCCTTATCCCCTGCCCTATCTGTAAGGGTTAATCCCCACATATTTATAGTTCTGTTCTCGTATGTTGTCCCTTCCTTGTTTCCTTATCCCCTGCCCTATCTGTAAGGGTTAATCCCCACATATTTATAGTTCTGTTCTCGTATGTTGTCCCTTCCTTGTTTCCTTATCCCCTGCCCTATCTGTAAGGGTTAATCCCCACATATTTATAGTTCTGTTCTCGTATGTTGTCCCTTCCTTGTTTCCTTATCCCCTGCCCTATCTGTAAGGGTTAATCCCCACATATTTATAGTTCTGTTCTCGTATGTTGTCCCTTCCTTGTTTCCTTATCCCCTGCCCTATCTGTAAGCTCCTCACGTCCCAAATATATCACATAATATAATTTCTGGATTCAGGTTCATACTCTTTGTATCTATTCTCTTCTCCTTCTTCTTCTCTGGTCAGCTGAATGATATTATTATATGTGCATGGAGGAGACAAAAAGCAAGCTGCCTGTAACAAGTATCCCACCCAAGGTTGAAAGAGTGATAGAGAGCCAAGGTACGTTATAGGTAATATAGGTGTGTTGGAAAAAAGTGTGGTGTGATTATTAAGTGTAGTGAAATTAATAGGAAGAGGAAGTGTTTATGAGATTAAGCTGGATTACTCTCTGTGTAGGTGAGGCACAAATAGAAACAGTGGAGGAAGCCAGGTAAATTCAATAGGAGTTCCAAACAAAACTTATCACCTGCCTATGTATCCTGCCCTGGGTACTGACCTGCTTGATTGGTGCCTACAATCTCCCCGAATGTGTGAAGTGCATTTTGAATGTTATGGTACTATTGTAGTAGCTGTGGTTGTGAGTGTTGTCTGTAACTAATTATTTTTAGTTTGTTATTCATTTGTACAGTCAAGGCCGAAAAGTCATGAACACCCCAACATCTTCCGCTTTCTGTTCTCATACAATATATTTCCACACACTTTTATTTCTGGTATCGGGTTTTATATCTTGCCTTTATATGATATTTGTTAATATCTCCTGAAATCTCCATCTTGTTCCAAATGTTTACATCACACTGATACTCTGCTCTACTTTTTCTTTTACTTTCCATTATCTATTCTTATTTCCATCTTTTATTAAATCTCCATACACTTTATATTTTGATTCCAGGCTTAGTCTCTTTTATAAACATGTTCTCCTTTGATATATCATGGCATCTTTCTGTTGTAACGTATCTTCCTTCAAATAATGACTTCACATTAATTCTTGGCCCGGAATTTGTCGCTTCCACATCATATCTAATTTAATATAATTTTATCTTTCTCTTTCCTTCACCTTGTCTTGTTTTATCTCTAGTTCTCTTCTTTCTTTGCCCCCCTCCTTTACGAAATCTCGACGCACTTTTAATTATGTTAGCAACAAGAGAAATTGTGAAGCATTCCATGATATGTTCTCTGTTAAGATAGCTTTTCTGGACCCTCATCCTCCCTTATGTTTAACCTCATTATATTTATCTTGTTCGCTCTGTAAGGCAGAGATGAACTGATTATACACTCTATTTAAATGTTCAGTTGGTTGTCTAACTATCTCAGCTGTGTGACCCACCTGGCCCTGACCTCTCGGTTCTGCTGGAACTAATCGGCTTACTTGATCTAAATCTCCTGCCTCCCCTTTAATTCTGAGTGATCGTTTTAATCCCCTAAAATTGGCTTTTCTAAAGTCAGGGATAAGAACGTTATTTTCCTTTGGTTTATGATTTAATTCTATAGATAAATATATTGATTTATGGTCACTGTTCCCTAGCTGGTCGCCCACTTCTAAATGTGTTATCCATTTTTCTCTGTTGCTAAGAACTAGGTCAAGAATAATTTATTATATCCTCTAGTTGGCGAATTTACAAATTGAAAGAGAAAGAGAAAATTGCTAAACTCATTGGGCGAATGTCTTAAATTGTCAAAACTAATTGTGTTAAGCATGAGGGATATTATCTCCCCTTTAATCTGGGCATACTTGTATTTGTTACCAGGGTTTATCTACTTTGTCAGCATGTCCAATATTAAGCCTTTGAGGATCATCACTCGTTTTCAAAGTTTATTCCGGCTATTATATTAGACGATTTCATTCAGCTTAGAAAGAACTAGTGGGAGCTAAAGAGTTAATCGAGATTGTATTTACTCCTTTGATTCCTGGAGATCCTTATAAATTGTATATTATCTAATTGTTCCCATAATTATATTGTCCTGCCTTATCTCCTGCCCATCCGTAATCTGCTCTCACCCTAGATTTACACATCATATCTATTTTACCATCAGGGTTTCTCTGCTTCCTTCACATTGTCTATCTTTATCTTTAGCTCATTCCTTTCTTTTATATTTGGTGTCTATTATATTAATAACAACTGTCCCCCACTAACATATCTCCTAATTCTGCCACGGACATTTGTCCCAGGGCAGTCTTCCCTTTCCATTTTTCCCTTACCCACTCTAAACTACTTTTTGGACCCTTGACTATCAGTGTTTTGGAGGGCAAGGAGCCTTGAGGGGTCGCTGGAACTGTTGTTGCTTGATTTTATTTGTACTCCTTTGTATGTCTCCTCTCTTATTAAGCGGAGGTTTTTGGTTTGTCTGGACCCCTTCTCCCTCATGTTTAGCCCCATATCTATTTTACCATCAGGTTTTCCCTCTTTCCTTCACATTATCTTTCTTGTCTACATTCTTTTCTTTTCTGATTCTTTATTAAGTCTTTGCATAGATTGTAATTTTGGAGAAACCAGCATTCAGCCGGGACATTTGTCTACCGGAAAATGTAGAAACTTCATCTCTAAGCCCCCCTTTGAGATACACGTGTACAAATTGGGAAGTATTTTTTAAGCTTAATGGGGGTTTAGGGAACAAACTCGATATTTCCACTAAATTGTCTTACCATGAAGATCTGTATCGTTTTTTATGCATCCTCTTAAGAACATAAGAAAATGGGAGTCTGCAGAAAGCCGATTGGCCTAAGCAAGGCAGATCCCTGTCCCACACAACCCCAATTACAAAGCCCAATTATAGGCTCAACACTCTAATACCCTGAGGATCATCTTACCAAACCGGTTAGAGATTAACGCAGGATTACGGGGGTCTGCAGAGCGCTAATTTGGCCCAACCCGGCTGATCCCCCTTCACACCCAACCCTTCTCGTCCATATGCTTATCCAATTTTTTTTTAAAGCTCCCTATCGTTCTTGATCCCACTATATCACTTGGTAGCCTATTCCACCCATCTACAACTCTGTTACCAAACCAATATTTGCCTATATCTTTTCTGAAACGAAATTTATCTAATTTGAAACCATTGGTACGAGTTCTTTCGCTATCACTGAGCTTTAGTACATTTGTCATGTCCCCTTTGTTAATCCCACTAACCCACTTGAACACCTCTATCATATCCCCTCTAACTCTGCGTCTCTCTAACGAATGTAAACCTAATATCTTCAACCTTTCTTCATACGGACAATTTCTAATATTATGGATCATTTTTGTCATTCTACGCTGAATTCTCTCCAATGAATCTATGTCCATTCTGTAATAAGGACACCAAAATTGGACAGCATAATCCATATGGGGTCTCACTAATGACAAGTAAAGTTTTAAGATAACATCAGTAGTTCTGTTACTCACACTCCTAGAGATGAACCCGAGAATCCTGTTTGCCTTATTACGAACGCTTATACACTGTTTTCTAGGCTTCAAATCATTGCTAACAAACACACCTAGATCTTTCTCGCAGTCTGAATTTTCTAATTCTAAATTAGCTAGTTTGTATTTAACATTTGTTTGCATCTTCCCTATCTTTAATACCTTGCATTTGTCAATGTTAAACTTCATCTGCCAATTTACTGACCATTCATGTAAGGTATCTAGATCCCTTTGGAGGCACTCTATATCGCTATCTGAATCAATTGATCTCCCCATTTTAGTATCGTCTGCGAATTTACTTATCCTACTAGTTATACCTAAATCTAGGTAATTTATGTATATAAGAAACAACAGGGGACCTAATACCGATCCCTGGGGGACACCACTTTTGACTGCTCCCCACTCTGACTTGGTACCATTTATGCTGACTCTCTGTTTCCTACCAATTAGCCAACACCTAATCCATCCCAACAACGACCCTCCTATTCCATGTGCCTCAACCTTTCTCATCAATCTCTCATGAGGGACTCTGTCGAAAGCTTTACTGAAATCTAAATATATAATATCATATGACTTGTCACTATCTACTGCTTCATATACCTCTGAGAAAAAGCTAAGCAAATTAGTAAGGCAAGAACGTCCCTGAGTGAATCCATGCTGAGAAGAATTTATTAAGTTAAATTTTACTAAGTGGCTTCTAATTTTCCTAGCAATAATGGACTCTAGCAACTTTCCTATGACTGATGTGAGACTAATGGGACGGTAATTGGATGCTATCGATTTATCACCTTTTTTGAAGATCGGAACTACATTTGCAAGCTTCCAAGCTTCTGGAACTAAACCTGTTTCTAGTGACTTGTTAAATATAAATGCTAATGGACTTAACTCATCTCTGCATTCTTTTAATACTCTAGCATATACCTCGTCAGGACCAGGCGATTTTTGAGGTTTCAGTCTGTCAATTTCCTTAAGCACATAATTTCTACTTATACTAACTGTACTTAACATATTTTCTATACTATCACTATATACCATATTGACTTCTGGAATCTGTGCCAAATTTTCATTAGTGAAAAAGGAAAGAAACTGACTATTTAATGTACTGCACATTTCTAAATCATTTTCTGTTATTTCTCCTATTGAAGTTTTTAGGGGGCCTATTACATCTCTAACTTTAGATTTATATAGTTGGTAAAAAGCTTTAGGGTTATTTTTTGAGTCGCTGGCTATCCTTATTTCATAATTTATTTTTGCTTTCCTGATTTCCTTTTTGACCTGTCTTGATAGAGTCTGATAGTATATATGTAAATGATTTTCACCTTTCTTTATTTTTCGATATATTCCTTTCTTTTTTCCTATAAGATCTATTAGCTTATTAGTCATCCATTTTGGTTGGTTCTGCGTCGATCTAAATCTTCTTTTAGGGATATATTTATTTTGAGCATTGTGGAGTGAAGCAATAAACTGGTTATATGTAGGTGACAAGTTTAACTCTGGCATATCCTGACTTAATCGCTTAACAATAGGGTCCACCCTTAAGTCTCTTCTTAGCCCACCATAATCGGCTTTTCTGAAATCTGGGATAAGTGTCGTATTCTCTTTAGCATTCCCTGTCCATTGTATATTAAAATAAATAGATTTATGATCGCTATTTCCTAGGTGGTCACCAATCTCTACATTATTTATCATATGTTCATTGTTACTGAAAACTAAATCAAGAATATTAATACCTCTAGTCGGCGTATCTATGAATTGAGATAAAAAACTATCATGTACTACCTCAATAAACTCTACTGAATCGGAGTCGCCTATTTGGTGCTGCCAATCAATGTTCGGAAAATTAAAATCCCCCATAATGCACACATTGCTAAACCTTGATGCTATTTTAATTTCCTCCCATAACGATTTTCCGCCATTTCTACTCATATTAGGCGGTCTATATATAACTCCAATAACTATGGTCTCACTACCTTCGTTAACCTCTACCCAAACACTTTCATTATCTTTATTTAGTCTAATACCTGATTTAATACAGCTTTTTAATGTACTCCTGACAAACACTGCTATACCCCCGCCCCTCCTACTTGTTCGGTCATATTTAAACAAACTATATCCTGGAATATCAAATTCTGCTAAAAAATGCCTAGATTCTGTATTAATCCACGTTTCAGTTAGCGCTATTATGTTTATATTTTCTGTGCTAACGAGTGCTCTAAGTTCGTTCATTTTGTTACATAAACTCCTACAATTTGTATAATATACCCTCAACCTATTACTTTTATTTGCAACTAATTTTCTATTGTGTTTAGCTAACTTATTATTTCCTGTTGAACTACTAGCTCTAGACGGAAATTCTACTCTATCAGTATTCTCATCTTTACTACCAGTTACATGTGTAGTGTTATCGATACTACTATTACACATCACTATATCCGCACTATCTTGACTGATTATTTCTATTTTACTCACTGGTTTGTCACATGAAGTACCTGCTCCATATGGAGACAGTATTTTACTTACACACCCAGGTTTTTTTAACGAAACCCCGCAACAATCTTGTCGAGTGAGCTGGCCAAGGTCGAAACTCCTAGTCGAGAGAGATGTACTCCATCCTGGGCATACAGTTCATCCTTACCATAAAAGAGGGACCAGTTATCCAAGAATGGAATAGTATTTGCCTTACAATACTTCTCCAGCCGGCTATTTACACCAATAGCCCTGGAGGACCATTCCTTCCTTACCCCTCTTCTAGGCAGGATACTGTTTACCACAGGAACTCCACCTTTTTCCTTGATCCTCTCCAACATTTCCTGATACTTGGAGAGCAACTCTTCAGTCCTGCATCTCCATATGTCGTTGCTCACTGCGTTGAGGAAGATGATGGGGTCCTCCCCACTCACTTCCATGACAGCATCTATCTTCTCAGCCACCCTCCCGACTCCGGCACAAGGCACGCAGACAACTTTACCAACCTGAGTGTTTGTTGCCCTGCCAAGGTATCTAACCAATGAATCACCGACAATGAAAACAGACTTAGCTTTTTTCTTTTGTCGGCGTGTAGCAGCAGTTGTTGCAGCAACAGCAGCAGACTCCCCCCCCTCCCCTCTCACTGCCTCGATGATCGCCACTTCATCGCCATCACTCTCATCAGCCAAGGTGCTGAAATTGTTGTGGGTCTTGACTGGCTGCCTTTTCAGCTTGCAGGCCGTTGCACTAGTTGACACCACTTTCCAAGGGGCTTCACGATCCCTGGGAACACTTCCGGTAGCCTCACACTTCTTCTCCGCCATAGCTAGTCTCAAGGCCAAATTTTCATCTTTGAGACACTGAATCTCCTGCTCCACACTCTCCAGTCTCTCTTGCAAAGCAAGACAAAGCTGGAGAGTATGGGAGGAGACAGCAGACTCATCAACAACAGCCATCACTATGAAAGTTCACTAGGACCTCACTAAGGGTAAACCGGTACACTAGCGGTCACTGGGGACGTCCGCACTAGTCACGGGTCAGAGGGCAACTTTTGTCCAGTATATACTGTTTATATATATCGTATTAATTCTTCACCTATTATAATCTGTTAACGAATATCTCCTGATATCTCTAATTAGTCTCTCCTATTTTTCAAAGTCTATACACCATCTTTGATCCTGGTCTAATGCTTGCTACGGTATTGTGTGCTCTATATGTATTCTGTATTCTTTAACTTTCGAAGGGCCTTCATCGCCCACTATCGCTCGCCAGGAAATAATCGACACCTAAATGGCACGAAAGATCTAAATATTGACATAGAAATGAGAAGAAAGGTCTTAAAATCGCCAAACTAATACGGTGAACGTCCTAGAAGCTTACAACTAATGGGGCTAAGGTGGTCCAGAAAAGAAAAAAATATCCCTTTAATCTCCTCTTGTTCTATCTAAATCTCCACATCATATCTATTGGCATTGATGCTTCCTCTTACCTTCACGTTACATTATTGGCATTGATGCTTCCTCTTACCTTCACGTTACATTATTGGCATTGATGCTTCCTCTTACCTTCACGTTACATTATTGGCATTGATGCTTCCTCTTACCTTCACGTTACATTATTGGCATTGATGCTTCCTCTTTCCTTCACGTTACATTATTGGCATTGATGCTTCCTCTTACCTTCACGTTACATTATTGGCATTGATGCTTCCTCTTTCCTTCACGTTACATTATTGGCATTGATGCTTCCTCTTACCTTCACGTTACATTATTGGCATTGATGCTTCCTCTTACCTTCACGTTACATTATTGGCATTGATGCTTCCTCTTACCTTCACGTTACATTATTGGCATTGATGCTTCCTCTTACCTTCACGTTACATTATTTCTGTCTTTACCTCCAGCTCATTCCTTCCTCTTGTATAATAGTTCGGCAATCGTTATATTTTGTTACCAAGACGTTGTGAGTCGTTCCCTGACACGTTCTCTGTTAACCCTTTCTGTACCGGTGACGTCTTTTTTAATATATTCTGGCAATGATTAGACTATTTTATTCAGCTTAGGAAGTACCTCTAGCAATAATAAGGCTCCAAACTGTCTCAATCAACTATTGTAACTACCACAGATCTCCCTGAAGCTGCATAATATCCTATAAATATAGCTCGAATACAATCTAACACACGTCGCTGGTAATCAAAGGGTTACTATATCCTGATATATCTCCTCTTGTCCCAAATATATACACATATATATATATATATATATATATATATATATATATATATTTATATATTGTTGCATCTATTGTATCTGGTAATCTCTCCTCCCATCTCCATCTTGAGCCGTCTCTTGTCCCAAATGTCCCTGTAGTTTAAGAGGAATTGAAATTTTGCCGTGATATCATTCGACCGAACAATGTACACATTTATCTCGAAAAGGGGGAGGGAGGGGGGGGGGGGGGGGCAATCTTGAAATGAGATCTAGGGACCAACTAAACAAAAATGAAAATACTAATATAAAAATAATAATAACCGTATTAGTTCTTAACCCGGGATATTATAGGTTTGATCCCCGGAGGAGAGAAGAGAAAACCTAATATTTAGTAGTGGCCCCGAAATCATTGACCATATGCCTATTAGTATAATAGCCCTCTTTCAAGTACCCGTGGTCAGCGTATTTGAAAACCTCGCCGCAGGGAGAAAGAGTTTTCAGCATAAGTGTAACGCGAATTCTCTTATGGAATCGTCTTTATGATTAGGTACTCACTACGAAAAAACTTCGTAAAAATAAAAAATAAACATTTAAACTTAACATTGTTATATACAAGCTTTCCATCATGTGGATGTCTTTGTTGTGGATTCTATCCCAGACGGTGAACCAAACATTCCCATACCTCCATCAATGCTATATCAAGACTAAACTTTAGACATCAACGAATGGGAAGGGGATGGCTGGGAGGGCCCTACATCGTCAATGATTTCGGGGCCACTACTAAATATTAGGTTTTCTCTTCTCCCCTCCGGGGATCAAACCTATAATTTATTAGTGGCCCCTCCATCATTGACGATATGCCTGATATCTCAAGACTGGAGGGGGACATTCGTGACAATATCACCACTAACAAATACTTATAGGTAGAGAAAAAGAATCATATAGCAAATTAAGTGTTTATTGCTTACATACAATAAAATATAAATTGGGAAAGAAACCAGTGCGTTTCTTCAAAGAAAGTCTGCTTAAAATTACCCTTCAGGTACATCGAAAAGAATAGCACATTGAGATTCAAAAGTTTGATGTTCAAGGCACATAAGTGATATGAGTATGCTTTATGTCCTTAACGTAAATTTGTACCTAGTAGAGAGTTTGTACAATTTCATATACTATCTTCTAGTTATAACTCTGATAGTTATCTTATATATACAAATTAAAACATTCTTGAGCTGTACTGTAGATCCAGCTCGACTTATCAAGTATCACAGTTCGTGATCTTATCACATAGTCCGGCGGAGGGTCTAGATGTCTTGAGCTCTCCAGTAACCCCCCCCCCCCTTTCTTTTCACTTAAATTAAAATAGCACTTGGGCGGGTGCCCATCCCCGTAAGGGTTTAAACTAGGGGAGCTATCCCCCCGCCAAAGGCGGCTTTCTAGGGCCTTTCCTAGCTGATGCTGAGAGGATTGGGTTTTAGTCATGTGGTGATGGGCTGGTCTATCAGAGTGAGAACCGAGCGTTCTCTGCCATACCCATAGCTTACTCTGACTGTTCCTTTTACTTATATATTTTCTAGATCTCAAGTGACGGCGTCTCTTCCGTGGATTGACCTCCCAATCTACCAAGATTGGAAGCCAAAGCGTCAATTGTTTTCCTTTGCCCCTCAGCTTTCTCTTCATAATTGCTGAGGGGCACAGGGCCCTGGGTGGGGCTTTGGTTTCCCGGGTGTTTCTGTCGCCCTCCTCAGCTCCCCGCCATGGAGTGGCTTCGGTCACCCAGGCTTTATTGTGGTCGGCAGGGAGGGTTCTGTGGGGGTGCTCGGTTATGGCCTTGGCCTTGCTCGGGGCCTTGGGGCTGTTCGGCCAGGCAGCTTGGGGAACAACAACAACAACAACAACAACTAGACCCGCTGACGCAAGGCCACACAGGTCATTTTTGGTTTATCTAGGCCCTTCTAGGGCCACCGACAGGTACCGAGTTAAGAAAGTATGGATGGAAGCCCACAATTTGGTATTAGTAATATCCTATATTGAATAATTGTGTAAAAACCGCATAGAGACTGCCCATTTCCTTATGTCGTGAGCTCGGCCCACTACACCTGGATTATTTTCCTTGATTACATCGACGAGTAAGGAAGCCAATTTTCTCTTTGTGATGCGTGTACCTGTATCATTAACCCACAGGGCTCCTTGTTGTTGAGGCTTTGACACCCTCATGAACTTGATTAGAGCCTGCACCGGGCATAAATTATGATGTGTATGTCCCCTTTTGAGAGCCGGGATTGTAAATTCCGAGAACACATGCTCGCTATGCTCATTCTTTGCCACGAACGTGAGAGATGGGACAATTTGCAAATGTTCATTTAATCTACTAAACCTGAGGCAATTAGGTTCGTTGCTCATCGCCGCTAGCTCTGACACCCTGTTTCCTGTGGCCAACGCCATAAGGAACACAGCCTTCTTTAATAATGAGTCAAAATCCGGCGCAAGATTGTACTTACGCGAATGAAGCAAGGATAAGGCTTTGTCCAGTGACCAGGTAGGCATGAGCTGATGGGGTGGTGGGCGAAGCTTGAAACATGCCCTCATGAACCCTTTCTCCTCCGCTTGCGGTATGGATAGACCAGCTAGGTCGTAAAAGGGGGTTCTAATGGCCGACAGATGATTTTTTAGTGTAACTACAAAAAAGCGTTGCTGATCAAACAAATAATTCAAGTACTTAAAAACCTAAGCTACTGATTTGTCTGTTTGTGCCGTTTCCACTATCCAGGTTGTGAAAGTTTTTCAATGTGATTGGTATTGCCTCCTGGTCGACATAGTATATTGATTAAATAATTTATTAGTGACACTGTCCCCATACGGAGTTAACCTTAGCTTTCTGAATGTCCAAAAGGCAAAAGCCAACGAGGTCTCTAGGTTGCCAATTGTCTCCAAGTGGAAGTACGAGACCGGGAGCGACATCGGGTTCTCGCACCACATTTTCAACTGGTGGTACCATGTCTGAGTCGGCCAAAGAGGTGCGATCATCGAAACTAGGCCTCATAACCTTGTAGTTTGTGAACTACCTGACACATGAGTGAAGCATCGGGAGGCGGAAAAAGATAGATGGAACTTCACTTGTTCCAGTCCTCCGTCAGCGCTTCTGGACGCCCCGCCGAAGTTGTCCCCCGGCGGGTTAGGTAGAGAGGGAGTCTGTGGTTCCCTTCGGATGCAAATAGATCTACTTGTGGATGGTAGGGCTCTGCAATCAGATTGTTGAAGATGTTTTGCTTGATCGCCCATTCTACTTTGTTGCTCTGTCTCCGGGACAATGCGTCTGCCCAGACGTTCACCACACCTGGGAGATAAGAAGCGTGGAGATGATTGCTCAGCTTTTCGGCCAGAGCAAAAATCTTCTCTGACAACTTTAGCAACTTCCGAGACCTCGTTGACCCTTGCTTTTGAATGCAGTGTACCGCATTCAAATTGTCGATCCGAAACGGCACTGATTTCCCCCGCAATGAGGAGCCGTGAGTTTGAAGGAAAAACAAAGGGACTAATAGTTCCTTCGCGTTGATATGATAGTTCTCGGACTGGGACCAAAGCCCTTGCCCTTGGTGGCCTAGGCTGGACTGATAACCCCAGCCGATTGTCCCTGAAGCATCTGTATATACCCATACCGTAGGTGGAGGAGAAACCCACGTCATTGTTGAGTGCAGTATTTCCCTCTTCGCCCAGACCGACAGTAAGTTGTGAATTAAGGAAGGAATTTTCCACAATTTTCCCGCCGGCAATAGCGGGAAAAATTTGTTGCCTTCCAAGATTAATCTCTTTACTTTCAACCGGCCCAACTTCACAGTTAGTTGGATCCAGTTGAGAGAACCGACCAGAGACTCCCAGATTCTCCCCGTCGTGTTCAGACTGTGGAGAAACGCAAATAATTTCTTCCGAAATCTGTTGCGGTTGTCCACATTCTGACTGAGAGTAAGATTGGCTGTGTCCCAGACCAGCCCTATCCACTGAATCGCCCGTGTGGGAACAAGATGTGACTTTGCCAAGTTGACCTTGAACCCTAGGGTTTGTACATGATTGATAACAAGATTGACATGGGATTTGCATAAACTCTCTGACTTCGCCACTACCAGCCAATCGTCCAGATACCACAACACCTTGATCCCCTGATTTAACATTGACATGAGGGCCTGCCGGACTAATTTTGTGAAAATTCTTGGTGCCAGGTTCAGCCCGAATGGCATTCTTTGAAAGACATAAGTCTCTTGCCTGATCCTCAAGGCGAGACATTTTTGGAACCGTTTGTTGATGGGGACATGCCAGTAGGCGTCTGTCAGGTCTAACGAGCACATCCACCCTAGTGGTGGAAGGGTTAGCCTGATGTGATTCACAGTGAGCATCCTGAAGGGTACATTGTGAATATATTCGTTCAAACTCGAGAGATCTACTACTGGTCGCATTTGAACACTGTCCCTCTTTGGCACTAGGAAAAGTCTGGACGTGAATACCGGGCAAGTTGGGTCGATCGGGACAATGACATGCTTGGTGATCATTTCCTGGACTAGCGACTCTACCTCTAAAGAAACATGATTGACTTCTTGAGTTTGACGTAAGCGAGGTCGCTGGAGCCACCGCCAGGTGATCCCTTTGCGTATCACTGTCTTTGCCCAAGTTCCCTTCGGCGATGCCCTGTGACATGCCCGGAAGGACCCAGTGTTATGACTGGGTCTGTCCGGTGGCACTACCCTCGGATCCGACTCGCCTGCGATAGGCCCTAGGAGAGAGACAGTTTGACTGACTAGTTTTTTGCTGGTGGTGGGGTAGATGTGGACGGTTGGATGGCTTTAGCTGACACCGTTCCCTGTCCTGCCTTATGTTGTGGCTTATTCTTATTATGCCACTTACCTGAGTGCTTACCCTGTTTAGGCTTGTGTTGGGTACCTCCTTGTGCTGGGGGAGGAGTGGGGCCCTGAAATGGCTGCTTAGCACCAGAAGGATGTGACTTACCTCCACCTTTAGGCTTGGGGTATTGTTTCTTAAAGTTCTCCTTTTTAGCCTGGGAGGTACCCAACTGCATGCTGTCAACCATATTGTAAACTGCCTTCCATGTGTCAAGGCTGAACAATGAAGCAGTTAAAACTGGGGAAAGAGTTACCCGGTGACCAATGTCTTCCGGTAACTTCTTAACCATGTACACTCTTAGGTCTTGGCGTGCCCTGACAGCCTCCAACAAGGCTATCCGGATGTTGCCCATAGATTGAATGGAATTTTGTAACAGAAGCCTTCTAGATAGGTCAGTGGCCTTCCGTACATTTGGATCAGAAATAGCGGCTATGGTCCTCGTGAGGGTCTGGGCTATTTGGCGGCTCAACAAAAATTGGGAAAATAGTCTGTAAGCTTTATTTCATAATTTAAAATCTCTGTCTAAGTGTGCAGGCGGTGGAGTTGAGAAGGGTTCCTGTAGGTCATAGAGAGACAATTTGGGAGCCGACAAGAAATCAAATAGAGCTGGGGACACCCCTTCGGCTTTTTTAATGGGCATGGAAAACCATAGATGATTATCTTGGGGAATTTGGTGGGAGGATTTTGAAGTGATAGTGGTTGCAAACAGTTGAGCTTCCGCCTCCCAGTCCACCCACCGGCCAACACCTACCTGTCGCACCTGCAGAACTGGGTTGTGAGACTGGTCTAGGGCTGGAGTTGTATCCAACTCCGGCGTAAGAGCATTGAACGATTTTACATCGTTCACGCCGTCAGACTTAGTCCAATCCGCAAAAAGTCGTGCAGATGAGGCTGGAGGTAATGCCGGAGTAGAAGAGTATACACAAAAATCTGGAGAATACACAGTTGGAATAGCTTTGATAGTGACATCTAATACTTGTCCTTGTGAATCTGTGGCCCTTAGTTTCTTACTCTTGCTAACTTCTATCACCCCCTCACTAGGCACTGGGATCTCCCCCGATACTGTAGCCTGTGCTACGCCCGGGTTCCATGCAATAGCTGGAATCCACGAGCAGTCGGGACAATATAAAAGAGGCATAGGGCCTTTTCTATGTGGGGGTTTTGTCTAGAGGGGGAGGAGTAACATCCGTAATAACACGAACGGTGGTAGACAAGGAGGCGGGCACTGCCGTGCTACTTGCCGTAGTGTTCGCTGGGACTACGTTACTTTAAGGGAGTGACCTATTAGGGACAAGTCTGGGGGGCTCTAGGGGCCGCTCAGTCGACCCTATCAGGGGAGCACCCGGCGGAGCTACGGAGGTATCCTGAGCCTTTGGAATATTGTACTGGCGCATGACATTATGCAAGATATACTCTAAATCATCAATAGTTACATATTTACTCTGTGAATCTTTAGAAGACTCTGACCCCACTTCTGAACCATCCTCTGTCTGTGGTGGTTGAGCCGAAGGCAGTTCTATCACTTCCGGCTCTTCCTGTACCTCTAATGATTCCGGCGGTTGTTGCTGCGGAACTGACAGTGGTGTAAAAGTTGGCCACGTCAAGTCAGGTACTGAGGACGGTATAATTTCAATATCCTCCCTGTCCCTGACACTGTCTAATTGGAACCTTACATTGTTCTCCACTATTGAGGGTTCTGAATGTCTCCACACACTTCGACCTTGAATAGGAGGTTGAGAATCAGGTATCACTTGCAACTATCTTGTGAACTAATAAGGTCCTGATGCCTGCCTGATGTATAGCCCCGATACTGTTCAGCTTATAATACTCTTTGTGACACTATTGGGGGCCTATTGCTAGGTAGGTTCAATTTTGGTATAGCAAAAGGTACATCCTGATTGACACTTAAAGATTCTCTAGATTTCTCCCTAGGAGTTGACTCAGTCCCCTCCGTCCCCGCCTCTGAGCTGCCAGATTGGACGTTAGGCACAGTGGAGGCGGAGGTGGAGGGAAGAGGCCGCAGCTCTGGCGTAGGCCAGTGCCGCAACTGCGTCTCCTCCTTGCGGGAACTTTTATGTCCCTTTTCTGATTTTCTATGGCTAGACGTCGGCTCGTCCTCTCGGCGCTTCTTATGAGATCTGGAAGATTCTACCGAAGAATGTCTAGATTGCCTGAGGAGGGTCCTTGACCGGGATCTTGAGCGGTCACTCGGTGATGGTGAACAACCCCCCTTAAGGTGGCTGGGGGGGTCCCCGGGAGGTTGCCTTGTTAGAATCATTGCTCTCGTCACTTCTCACTAGCTCCTTTGACAGAATTTTATTTTTGGTTTTATATTTCGTAGATTTAGCCAGCGTAAGCTTAAGCACCAGTGACTTTATTACCAAGCGCTCCCAAAGTGCCTCATCGTCACAGTGAAGAATGTCTTCAATGGGGAATGTCTTTCGTATAGGCATTAAACGTGTTTTTTATTTCTTTGAGTGCTACAAGACATGAATGATCTTTCTTACCAAATAAATTTGAACGAAGTTCTGAACAAATGGCGCACTTTTTAGATACCCAAATGCCTCGTGATCTATTGAGGCATTTTACACATTTGATACAAAGTTTGTGTGCGAAAACGGTTATAAGAGAGCAAGTCGGAGTAGCGCAGAGGACAACGAAAGGCATGATGGAGCTAAAAAAAAAACCGCCGGGATCGGCCCCTTTCTCTGCTGACCTGTGTCGCTACAGATGTGCTGCGATCTGGAAATAAAAATTTCCAGTAATCAATGCTCATAAGGATAAACCGAGAGGTACACACATCATTACTCTCACAAGTACGCCGGAAAATTAGCTATAGCCACTGATACTCTAACCTTCCGCTGTACTTGTCTGCGACAAAACCGCTAAAGATTTCGTCATCTTTTTTTGAACTGCTTACCTGTGACAAAGTGTCACTGGCCCTTAACACCTTAAGAGCGGCCTATGCGGTTTATTTATATGTACCGCCCAGCGGGGTGTTTTTAGCCAAAATAGGGCTGTTTACGTGATCATTTTCATGCCTAAATAAGACCCAGAACGTAAAACAAGTATCTATCCCTGAAAGGGCATAAACAGAGCTTTCGAATGACACCATAACTATCCTTTTATGATGGCTAGTTTTCTTGCAATAACCGTGCAACGCGAGTGCAAAAAGCATGTAATTAGGCACTTTCCCCATACAATTCCTTATATAGCGAGTGAGAGAGGTAGGAGGGAGGTGAGATTCGTGTCAGTAGGTTCGCCGCGGTGGTCTGGAGCAGTCATACGCTCGCTACTCTCCTGCCACCACTTGTCTCTCTCTCTCAGCAACATTACATGCTGAAATTGCCACTCGACCTATGTCGAGCACCGCCACATAGTCCAGCTTTATTTAACTCGACTTATGTTGCTCGCCGCTAATTAAGGGTTAATAACCTGTCAAGCCAACTATCTCGTCATCTAAAAGACTTGAAGAATAGAATTAATCTCACTGGACTGTGTCGCCGGGCACTTATATGTCTGGGTGAGCTCACTCGGCCAGGCCGAGATTCCCTTGAGAATCTGCATTTCCGCCGAGAATTAGTAGTACAACATACCCCTCTGGGTAATTTGGCAAGTTCCTTTCTCGCCTGTGAGGCGAGTCCCCGGCATCAATACACAGAAAGATCGCCGGAGGAAATAAACAAACTTTTGAAGGAGACTGACTTATATGGGAAAGTCAGACACCCTCAGAACCCCACCAAATAGACAGGACGTCTCCTGCCGCATTGTTATCATGTAAAATAACCCACATGACAACACACAATACATCTTAGGGCTAAAATAATAATAATATTAAGGCAATAATCATACCGCTAGCCAACTAAGAATAACCCCTATCGAGGCTGGCCATGAGGCTCATAGTCATTAACATAATGCATCTCTTAGTCTTACCTCTGAAGAAGCAGCGATGAGCGGAGCCAACCCCACGGCCTAGGGGAGGAAGCAAACACGGACTCGGGAAAGTTCCACACCACGTGTGATAACTCTTAGACCAGAGCGTTTGCTAAATAATCATTAAAATGCAACTGCCTCATATCGACGGCCTAGAAGCATTCTCCTGCCTAAAGTTAGCCTCCTAACTAAGAGATAAGTAGCAACAACTAAGGCACAAAATAAAAACAAGAACACAACATGACGCGTGGACCCATGGGGGCAAACAAAGCGCCTGTACAATAGTACCCTATTTTAACACTCCTGCGGACACGCCAATGGGGCTGCCTGATCAAGCTAGTCTAAACCTATTCTAGTACAACTCGGATAGATACAAATGAGCAATAGACTCACTAGAGTTGAGAGAAGGAAGAATAATGCCGAGCTCAGGCAGACACGTCTGGACCTGGTGGACGCAGAGAGAGGAAGGAGGTATGGGAACGTTTGGTTCACCGTCTGGGATAGATTCCACAACAAAGACATCCACATGATGGAAAGCTTGTATATAACAAAGTTAAGTTTAAATTTTAAGTTTAAGTTTTTTCGTAGTGAGTACCCAATCCTAAAGACGATTCCATAAGAGAATTCGCGTTACACTTATGATGAGAACTCTTCCTGCCTGCGGCGGGGTTTGCAAATACGCTGACCGCGGGTACTTGAAAGAGGGCTATTATACTAATAGGCATATCGTCAATGGTGGAGGGGCCACTAATAAATAATGTCTTTTATCTGTATTTTACTCTTCCTCTTTATCTCTATCTTGTTAAGCTTGCTTTTTTCTGCCAACACTCTTATAATTTTGGTACAAGGTATATTTCTTCTCTGTTGATATGCCCTTGAATGTCTCACAATGTCAAATATATTTACGTCATACTAAGTTTTGGCCCCGGTTTTGTCATATACTGTATATTATTTACATTTTCTATTGTTATCTCCTGTGGCCTCTCTATCTCGTGTCTTCTTTTATATAAACACTATCTTATCCGAAGTCTTGCGGGGTTGTTGTGTGTGTGTGTGTTTTATTTTTTATTTTTAGTATTGATGTTTTTTATTATGTTTGTCATGTTCGAGTAATACATTTTTAGTTTGCCTCTAGACTAATTAATATGGCCTCCCAGTATCGGTTGATGCTAAGAAAATGCTCCCAAACTAAATTGGTACATTTTTAGGTAAAACGTTTCCCATAAATTGCACGTTTGACATCGCTCGCCCAGACAAAAATAGAGATCTGAAAGAGGTAAACCGTCTTGTAATCGCCAAATTTACTGGACAGAATGCCTTAAAATTACCAAACCAATGGAGCAAATCAGGGGTGGCTAAAAAAAGATCACCCATGGATTAGATAAAGTTAGGGGGAGTGTTTTTTTCTGGATCCCCCTCTCCCTCATGTTTAGCCCTATTAGTTTTGAGATTGATGACGTTCGCATTGTTGGCGATTTTATGACCATTCGCCCCATAGTTTTGTCAATATGAAGACATTTCATGCATTATGGTGTCGATTCTTTTCTGGCGGACGACAGCGAGCCTGTAGTTTAAGAGGAACCGGCATTTAGGCGGAACATTAGTCTACCGAATAATGTAAACATTTATCTCGATTGTTTTTTCTTTAAAGCTTGATAATAGGTCTAGGGACCAAAAAGATATAAACTTAAATTTTCACATTATTTATTCTATTCTGTCTGGTCCCAGGTAAACTGGTTCCTCTCCTTAATATCCTTTGTTCCTATCTATTATCATTCTATATTGTCTATCGTTACAGGTATAATATTTCTTATCTCAAGTGTTTTCCCTCTCCGTAACATAGTATTTATCATCTACTGTACACGCTCCTTTACTTATAACTTTTTGTTTTAAAAGTATATATGTATGTATGTATATACTCAGGCACATACCCCATAGCTTGGGGTGGCCGACTCGAGACAGAACCCGAACAGACACTACATTTAGAGTTCTAATTCTTAGGGTCCGTAACCACTTTACATCATAATATAGCTGGGCCCAGGTTCTTCCCTTTCTTATACAGTACACTTCACTTCTTATATCTTTTGCAGTCTTAAGGAAGTAGGGCATATTTTTGGTTTATTTAATTACTGTGTTTACTTATTTTTTGTTTTTAATTTCCTTGCTAGGCCTCTATCAAGCTTAAACAAATACTCCCAAGAACCCCTTTCAAGATAAATTTGTAAATTTTTCGGTAGAAAAATTTCCCGGCCGAAGGCCGGTTCTTCTTAAAATTTCAGGCTCGCTATCTCTCGCCAGGAAAAAATCGACACCTAAATGGCACGAAAGGTCTTGATATTGACAAAGAAATGAGGCGATAGGGCTTAAAATCGCCAAACTAAAGGGACTAACGTCTTAAAATATGAGCACTAATGGGGCTAAACACGAGGGAAAGGGGGATCCAGAGAAACCAACCATCCCCCCTTAAATGTGTGCACTTTATATTCTGTTCCCAGATTGTGTCTCTTCTCTTGGCGTTATATTTTTCCTATCTCCCGGCATCTCCATATTTTGCCTACGCTTGTCCCTTTTGTCTTATCTGATCCCAAGTTGGGTTTCTTTTCGTGACGTTTGCTGTTATATTTTAGTGTGTACCGATATAACCATCTTTATCATATGAATCCTGGCCTCAAATAACATCTTTCTACATCATGATTATATTGTCGATACTCTCCATGTTGTACTTGTTTCTATCTAAAATACCCACATTGTTTTATATTTTGGTCGGAACTTTTTATCCATGTGTAAAATAAAAATAAATCGTTTGGCACATCCATATTTTCCCTCCTGTTATCCTCTCTCAGTTCTCAAGTCTCGACTCTCTCTCTCTCTCTCTCTCTGTATATATATACAGTATATATAAAGACAGAGAGAGAGAGAGAGAGAGAGAGAGAGAGAGAGAGAGAGAGAGTCCCACCTATTTCCCTTTCTTAAATAAGCCATATTGGATATACAGTATATTACGTGTATATATTCCTTCCGGTGCTAAATCTCAGCATCGTGTTAATTTGTTGTTCCAAGATGTTCCCATTACCTTGTTATCCTTCCATGTCATCGGCTATTAACAAATCATTGATCTGCCATCACTCCACATGCCTACAATCTCATTACTTTGGTCTCAGTGTCTGCCATCTATCTTGTATGTTACACTGCACCTTTATCTCCACTCCACTTATGGCCAAGTTTTTGGTATATATGCAAATCCTTGTCCTTCACGTTTATCCTCATTAATTATAAGATCTTAAGGCATTCGTCCCATTATTTTGGCAATTTTAAGACCTTCCTGGCCATTTAGATTTATATTTGTTATTGACAAGCCTGCAATTTAAGAGGGACCAGCCTTTGGCCGGGGCCTTTTTCTACCGAAAAATACACAAGTTTGTATCGAAGAGAGTCATGGAGGTATTTTTTCAAGCTGGATGGTTGTTTATTAATTAAGTTAATACATTAATAGATCAATTAATAAGTCAATAAATAATTATAAATTTCCCCTAAATTCCTTATCCCTTTTTGTCCTAAATATAATTCTAGTTCCACGTTTTACTATTTATCTATCTATATATTGCCAGATGCCATGGTCCCCGAAGTGGTGACCATGCACCTCCTCCCATTCACAAATACTTTCATGCATATACTACTTAACTCCATCCTTCCACCTCTCTCTCGGTCTACCTCTCCCTCTCTGTCCTTCCTCTTCAATCTCGTACACTCCCTTAGTCATTTTCTTGCTTCCCGTACATTCCACATGTCCGATCCATCTCAAAGTGTTCATTTTCACACTTTCTAGCATATCTACATCCACACCACACCGCTCTCGTACTTCCTCTTTCGTCTGTCTATCCCTCCATGTAACTCCGCATGCACTTCTCAAGTAACTCATTTCCACCACTCTCACTCTTGGTTTGTGACTCTCCAAAAACGTCCATGCTTCACTCCCATACGTTAATGTCGGGATTACTACACTATCAATATAGGGACTTCTTTACTTCACTGCTGACCAATCTATTTCTTGTTACTTCTTTCAGCATTCCTACAGCCCTCTTCCCCTGTTGCACCCTCTCCCGCACTTCTTCCTCCATACTCCCATCTTTACTCCATACACTGCCCAAATACTTAAATGAGCTGATATTCTCCAACCTCACCTCACACTCCGTAAACTGCACTCTTTTCAAAGACCATCACCTTACTCTTCCCCGCATTTACGCATATATTATATCAACTTATTTAAGTCCTTGCATCTGCATCTTTATATTATATTATTTTTCATCTTCCATTGTAATAATGTTGGCCTCAAGTTTTTTTTAACTTTAGCTGAAGGGGAGATTCTTAGTGATTTGTTTATATATATATATATATATATATATATATATATATATATATATTTATTTATTACACATTTGGTTTCTTCCCTAGACCTCCATCAGGTTTGAAATAAGGCTTCGAAGACCCTCCTTTGAGGTTAATTTGTTAATTGTTCGATGAAAATATGCACCTCCTAAAAAAGTAATATCAACACCTAAATAACACAAACGGTCTTAAAATCGCCAAATTTATGGGGTAAATGTCTTTCAATTGAAAAACTAATGGGACTAAACATGAGGGAGAAGGTGGTCCAGATCACCTCCACGTAAGATTATTATTATTCATCTCTTGTCAACTCCGTCCTTTACCTCGTCCCGTCCTAAGTCTTCGTGTGTTATTAACCCTTTCAGTATACCTTGACGCATTCTTTAAGGGGAGATGGGACGTTTATCTGGTCCCTCATGTTAGGCCCCATTAGTTTTCAGATTTTAGGATATTTGCCCCATTAGTTTGTCGATTTTAAGACCTTTCGCCCCATTTCTTTGTCAATATTAAGACTTTTCGTGCTGTTTAGGTGTCTATTTTTTCCTGGCGAATGATAGTGAGCCTGTAATTTTGGAAGAACCGGCCTTCGGCCGGGACATTTTTCTACTGAAAAATGTACAAATTAATCTAAAAGGGGGATTTAATAAATGTTTTTTTTAATGTTGATGGAGGTCTAGGGAGGAAACTAAAAACAACATAAATACATATAAAAGAGCAAATAAATACAATTCATCCCCCTTAATTGGCCACATGCGAGTTTCAGGCTGTAAGGAAGTTGGAGCCGTAAACATTAATATAGGACAGAAAGGCAATAATAATGTTGGTTTCAGATGGATTGAAAGTATGTTGAATTTGGTGTTATGAATATATAAATGTACTACGACCATATTATAGTTGGTAATACTGCTGATTATCAATGTACTACGACCATATTATAGTTGGTAATACTGCTGATTATCAATGTACTACGACCATATTATAGTTGGTAATACTGCTGATTATCAATGTACTACGACCATATTATAGTTGGTAATACTGCTGATTATCAATGTACTACGACCATATTATAGTTGGTAATACTGCTGATTATCAATGTACTACGACCATATTATAGTTGGTAATACTGCTGATTATCAATGTCAAATACTCCAACTTCCATAGAGCCAGAAACTCGCAGGTGTTTAATTATATTCTGGCAATAAGTTGACGAATATATTTACCTAAGCTGGACCGGTGAAGTAAAAAGAACTTTATTGACATAGTTTGTATCTCTTCTATTCCTAGACACCTTTCATCAGCGGTATACAACATTATTTGATTTCAGCGACATTTAGACGTTTCATGAAGCTTAGAAAAGATATATGGTTGCTAAAAGGAATAATTTAATCTGTAGCTTTTTAATTAATAGACGTCCCTCCTAACATGAATAAAATCGTCAAATAATTACCAGAATATAATGGGTATGTCGTCACCGGTATGAGGTATAATGGGTATGTCGTCACCGGTATGAGGTATAATGGGTATGTCGTCACCGGTATGAGGTAACGCACTATTACCAGAATATAATGGGTATGTCGTCACCGGTATGAGGTAACGCACTATTACCAGAATATAATGGGTATGTCGTCACCGGTATGAGGTATAATGGGTATGTCGTCACCGGTATGAGGTATAATGGGTATGTCGTCACCGGTATGAGGTATAATGGGTATGTCGTCACCGGTATGAGGTATAATGGGTATGTCGTCACCGGTATGAGGTAACGCACTATTACCAGAATATAATGGGTATGTCGTCACCGGTATGAGGTATAATGGGTATGTCGTCACCGGTATGAGGTATAATGGGTATGTCGTCACCGGTATGAGGTAACGCACTATTACCAGAATATAATGGGTATGTCGTCACCGGTATGAGGTATAATGGGTATGTCGTCACCGGTATGAGGTAACGCACTATTACCAGAATATAATGGGTATGTCGTCACCGGTATGAGGTATAATGGGTATGTCGTCACCGGTATGAGGTATAATGGGTATGGCGTCACCGGTATGAGGTAACGCACTATTTGCAAACTGTTGCCATTAAAGTGCTCCTCCTCATATGGTATTTATATTCATCCACTGATACCCAGAATAAGCAGTAGAAATGCGTCACAATCTTGTAAGGGTTAATTCTCTGTGGTTCTATCTTGTCTTCCATTGCAGTATAATATCCTTTCTCATCCTCTGCCAACTCAACATATTTTTCTCTTGCCCTATATTCCCCAAAGCTCTTAGGGGAAGTTTTTTGTTCTCTGGACCTCCTTCTATGTTTAGCCTCATTAGTCCTGAGGTTTCAAGACGTTCGCCCCAATAGTTTAATGATTTTAAGACCTTTCGTCAGATTTCGTTGTTAGTATTATAACCTTTCGCTCCATTTAGGTGTTGATTTTTCGTGGCAAACGATTGTGAGCCTGTAATTTAGGGGGAACCAGACTTCGGGTGGACATTTTCCTACAAAAATATGTACAAATTTATCTCGAAAGTGGGTCGTGGGGGTGTTTTATAAGTTCGATAAAGATCAAGGAAGCAATCCAACCCCGCGTCCCCCTTCACCTTAAATCTGGCCTCAATTTGTATGTTTTGTTTAATTTATTATATATATTGTTCTTTCTTTCCTCTTTTTCAAAATCATCACATTATTTATGTATTATTATTCGCAGCCACGACTAAAGCCGCGGACAGGCAGAACGAAAGTTCTTGCTTTATTCACCTACCCCACGGCGTCATTAAAGCATGGACTGTTGTCCTGACCGCCCGTGGTTCCAGTCCCGGCTGAGAGTAAAAACGTCTAGTATCTCACGAGTATGTGTATGATATACTTAATACTCTCTCTCTCTCTCTCTCTTTGTCAAATACAATGCCTCTCTCTGCGTCTCTCCTTCTCGCTTTCTCTCTCACGCAGGAAAACCATTAATTAACGGGAATGAAGACGGAAGGCAGCAACACTACTCCAGAAACAACCTAAAATCAATGGCCCAACGATGAAGTGATAATTGTGGAAGAAACAGAAACAATTACCGGATAATTGGACAAATTATCGGGGTAATTGGAGAGGTCACAGCGTTTTTGTACCTAGACTGGGTTAAAGCTAAGTGGAAATGGCGGAGAGAGAGAGAGAGAGAGAGAGAGAGAAAGAGAGAGAGAGAGAGAGAGAGAGAGAGAGAGGAGGGAAGAAGAAGAAGAACACGAAAAGAAACAGAGAGGAACGTTTCCAAGATACAACACACGCACCCACAGTATCAACTCACTTCCTCTTACTAGTTCCCTACAATATCTTTCTACACGCCGCAATGTTGCATCCCTTTCACTCTTCTATCGCTATTACAAGAGGCAGTGTTCTTCAGAGCTCTCTCAGTGCATGGGGTACCCCCTCCCTTGCAGCGAGTGCAAAGCACCCGCCTTTCAACACAGTCCCATTCCTCTTCTGTCCAGCTCTAAAAACCAAGAATTGGCAAATATGTTCAGTTTTTCTTCTACTCAGCAAGTGAACTCTGGAACTCTCTACTTCAATTAATCTTTCCTTCATCCTATGACTGATCTGACTGCTTTAAACTTCGTATGTCCAGGAATTTTTACACCAACGTCCCTTGAATTTGGCTCTCTGATACTCTTTTGGCTTTCGGGGAGACACTCGTTACAGGCAGCCTGCCTTTTGTCTCCTTCATGCACATTAAATGGGGAGGTGTGGCAGAGTGGTCTTGCCACTGGACTGGTAATCCAATGGACCCGGGTTCGAATCCCAATATGTCAATGGGAAGATATTATTGGGATGGAATTTGTGCTGTACCTAGTTTCAGTGCATTACCACAGCACACCGAAATGCCAAAAAAATACCCTCATTGTTACCTGATTAAATAGCATTGTATGAATATTCCCATATTCAAAATATGCTACAGGGGGGCAATGCCTAGTGAGTTAATTGCTCAATAGGTGGCGTTCTGAGAGTGAGAGTCCGAGTCTGAGGAATGAGACGGTGAAGCGCGCAGAGGCGGAGCAGTTTCAGAGATGGGTTTGCTTCGAGCCGGGTGCTTCGCATGTCTCACTCCCTAGACTGGAACAAGACCTCACGGGCCTCACCGTGTTCAGCGGTTGAGTGTGCAGGCTCTCAGCCTATGCCCGAGAGGCGAGAAGGAGTAGGCTAGTTGGAATATAGAACAAAACGAAAAAACACACAAAAGAATGGCGACACGCGTTAATGACGACAAAAACGTGGAACCAGAGTTATGAGGAGGATGCTGAGATTAAGGGTGGATAGCGGGTTTTTCTGGCCCCCCTTCTCCCTCATGTTTAGCTATATTTGTTTCCAGATTTTAAGATGTTTGGCCCATCACTTTGACGATTTTATAGTATAGTATAGTATAGTATAGTATAGGACAGGATATCAACCCTTTCAGTAAATGGTGACACCTTTTCACTATAGGGCCTACTCAGGTTAGGAAGGATCGGCATTAATCAGAGGCGTAAAAATTACCATAATCAAACCTCCAAGTCCCATACATTCTATCTTAGCTGAATTATAACAAAAATAATCATCATATACTGGAAATGTTAAACGAAACATGTTAAGAGTATAGTATGCACAAAGTAGAAATATGTGATGAACGAGAACATATTACAAGTTAATGTAAACAAGTAATTATGAAAAGGATGCTGATACTTAGGATAAAAGGAAGTATAGGACCGGGTGGAAAGAATTTTAACCTTTGTTAGTAAATGGTGACACCCTTCTTACTCTCTTTATTGTTATTATTTGACTATTTGATTGAGGAAGAACCTATGGAAGTCAGAAAGTTAAGTAAAATACGTATTACTTTTTTTCATTAATTGAGGTGCCTCCTAAACTCATTAGAATCGTTTAATGATAGCCAACATACACATATAAATACCGTCAACATACTGGAAGGGTTAAAAGGATAATGTACAATCAGGGGATAGGCAGTATATAATGTTACGACTGAGGTTCAAATATATCAGGGCTCTTATTCATTGGACTAGTAATGGCATAAATGCTACAACGGAAAGCGCTAGATCCAACCTCTGATGTATATTCCCAATGAACAAAGAACACAAATACTCTCCAGAGTTCTATATGCAATAATAGGTCATCAAACTCTCAATAAATGTGCGTCTACTCTAGGCTTAATGTTATGTGAAAACAGCCTATTACTACCTATAACCGAAGGTGCTTGGTTATGGTATGCAAAGTAAGGTGGTAAGAGAAGTTACAGCTTACGTTACTTTAATCAATAAATGTCAGGCACTCCTGCATGAAAGAAAGTGCACTAAAGTCCTTCAACACCAACAAGGAATCTTCTTTAAATGTTAGATGCTATCAAGATGCTCGAATCGGAAATGGATCCCAAAAAAAAGACAGGCAGCGGAACAATGCTCGAGCAGGCTCTGCACACAAAAGGCAGGATATGTAATGCAGTCGGAGCCAAGAATATCCTAAACGCTACAACAATAATAATCGCCACGACAATGCAGTATTCCTATCAACAAAAAGAGCCTAAGTCGTTTGTGTCTCAATACATCAAACTAGGCTGCGAAATGCTTGTGTAATCATAAACGGGTATGCATAAAAAGAGTAATTAGGTTAATATACTTAATGTCTACTGTGACTGATAAAGTCTAGCTAGAGTCAATGATACGAGATACTGGTGCGCATGGCATGCCGCATAGCCTAGTGCAAATCACAATTCTGTGTGTCAAATATTACGATATAGGGAAGGGTAGCTCTCTTGAGAAACCTTAATACCGAAGTATTAAGCGTTCTCCTGGCGTACCTCAAAGACAAACAACGAGCTTAGAACAGTGCAGAATGGTATAAGCAAAAAGCCCTCATTCGTGCATGCTCTATTCTCAATGGCACACAGACTAGAATTTACCCAATCAACTCCAGTTCTCAGGTATGCCGTGCAGGTTTTAACTAAAGCCAACACCCATCGGAAACAATACCTTATAGTATCAGACTCCTAGTCTAGCATTATCTAATCCAGCAGAACACTAATAATTATAGGAAGCGGTACTGAACAATATGCATGCCAACCAATGCTTCGTGATCAACTTATCTTAACAACTAACATATATGGGTTATATACGACCTTAACGCACAATACAACTGGCCAGCATGAAGCTGATTATGCAGAGTTAACCAGAGGGGGTATAAGATTAATAAGAGGTGGTGAAAGATATGGAAAATGAGAGAGATAGGCAGAGGAAAAGGTTCTCAGGTGCGGAGATGGGGGACAGATATCAAAGGGATAAGAGGGATGCGTTCTAGAAACCAGATCTAAGGGAGAGAGTGGCGAGGTAGCTGTATATATACTAGCACTAGCTCGAGCCGCGTAGAAAAGCGGTAACAAGTCCTCTAGCCAATGCTAAAGAAGCTAGCCAAACATGACATCACCAAGCATGGTAAAAACTCCTCCAAGAGGCCAGCCAGCTGTGATGTCATCAAGCATGGCCATAAAAACACTGCGCGCCTCCTCTCACTCTGTTCTACTCTCTCTCTCTCTCTCTCTCAAATCCTATCATTACTACTTAATGATAAAACATATACTTTGCAATTAAATATATAACGCCTTGACATGGGTGAAAACAAAGAGCCTTTCTGGACTGCCCATGACACGAGCTTTCATATGAAATAAAGCACACAACAATACATCAACTGTAGCCACATCCACTGCCCTGGCGATCCTAGCGAGTCACTGTAGGACAAGCCATGCGGTTCTAACGGAGTGGTTAACGTCACAGCCCCCCAAGATTTTTTCTCAGAGGCCCAAGGCTCACAAAAATCTGATTGTTAGAACCCATGCTATTTCTCTACTTCCCATCTCCCAGCGGCAGTAAAATATCTGGCACAGTTCTTCAACAAAACATTTTACAAAATTATAACCCTCCCCAACACAATAGGTTAAATCATATGTAGTTATGCTCCTCAAGAGCGAGCTTCTCTAGCCCAGCATTCTGAGATGAGTGCAACTCAGAATTACTGCTATAACATACTGAAAAAATTCAACTATCAAAGAAAGAGTTTTATTTGATTTTTATGTTTTTAATTTGTTTATTTCGGCTGCACTATAAGGGCAAGCCTAGTTTTTTCTTCTATACCAAACGCTCAATTCCTGCTTTACGACCCAATACGCTGGGCTACAACCGCGAGCCAACAAGCACCAAGCGCAAAAATACTATTCAAACTAAAGCAGGAGGCTACCCGTAGTACCCGTGTGTCAAATACCCAGGATCATATACCCTTGAAAGACAATCTGCAACCACGTTGTCACAACCGGCTATATGGCGTATGTCCAGGTTATATACCAATAACCTTAGTGACCACCTGGTCAGCCTCATATTCCGATTGTGAAACTGGTCCAAGAATTTGAGGGGGTGATGATCTGTGTAAACTACAACGACCGGACCATAGGCTGGAACATAGACCTCGAAATGCCCCAGCGCAAGCACAACCGCCAGCAGCTCCTCCTCGACAACAGAGCACCTCCCCTGGGCTGAATTGAACCTCTCCGAGCAGAAACTAACAGGATGCTCCAGCCCATCATCGTCCTTTTCCACAAGGACGGCACCAGCCCCCACACCACTAGCATCCGTTGCTAGTTGGAAAGGTAGGCTAAAGTCAGGGGCCCTAAGGATCGGGTGAGTGCACAACAGGCGTTTTACTACTCTAAACGCCTTCTCACACTCAGGCGCCCATTTGACTTTCTTATCCTTCCAGTTATCCTCCACCTGAGCTTGACTGTCCCGTTCTCCTTCTCCACCTTGACTGCTAAACGTTATCACAGGCACAGTGAGAGGCTCAGGGGGGTGCCTCACATACTCCTTCATGAGATTAACGTGACATAACTGATTGCGCTTACGTCTGTCTGGAGCGGCCACCAAGCAATCCAGGTCCGATAGCCTCTCCACCACCCTATAAGGACCAGTGTACTTCGCGGATAAGGGGTGACCTACAAGGGGCAGTAGAATCAACACCTCCTGATCCACGCGAAACTCCCTGAGTTTAACCTTGAGGTCGTACCTGTCCTTCATGAGGGCCTGAGGGCTAGTCGAATTACGGCCAGCCAACTCCAGATTGCGCAACATCCGTTCTCTACTGTCGAGGACATACTTGAGCATAGAACAAAGTTTTTCTGCGCCCTCCCATATTTCTTCAACCATATGGAGAGGCCCTCTGACACGGTGTCCAAAGACGAGCATATTAGGGCTGAATCCCAAACTTTCCCCAGGTACCTCCCGCGCAGCAAATAAAACACATGGCAGGCCAAGATCCCAACCACTCCCACCCTCAAAGCAACAACAACGAAGCACAGATTCCAAGGCTGAGTGCCATCGCTCTAACACCCCCTGGCTCTCCGGATGATACACAGATGACACAGCCGTAACAATCCCATGCTGCGGCACTGCTTGAACAAAGAGGCTAGAAGTGAAGTTGGATCCTTGGTCTGACAGAATCCCCTGCGGGTAACCATACTGGGAAAAATAGACTAGCAAGTTTCGGACCACCGTCTTCGCTGACCCATTTCTCATAGGGTACGCGTCAGGGTACCTTGTTTCTACATCTCACGACTGTGCATCACTGTCCTCCTCCAACTCGACAGCACCGGTACCACATTCAAGAACCTCCGGGTTTTCAAATTGCAATTTACGAATGTCCGAAGGAGCAAGCTTATCTAAGTGTTTGCGAAACAACTCATGCCCCCCTCCTACATTGAATTTAGCCTCCCGTTGCTCTCTCTCTGTGTATCGTTGCGGTCTCTTCGTCTTTTTAAGCCCATCCTCTGCCTTCTCAGTAACAGTTAATGGGTCTTCTCCAGACTCGAAAATTGGTCCTAATAATGAGTCCCAGAGAATGTCCGTTGATAGTAAACTCTCAACCGCATCAACTTCCAACCCCTTCTCGGTACCTTTCCTCCGCTTGTCTAAAGACTGTTGGCCAGAATGTGACTCCCTGGATGCAAGAGATCTAGTGACAACACACGCCATAGGTTGCACCGGACACTTCTCAACCCACTCTTGCTCCTCCCTACTCACGTTGGCCGGCTTCTCGGCAACGACTAAGGGTGGAGCCTCAGAAGTAGGCCCCGCAAAGTCGTTGCCGAGAAGGAGGTCGACGCCCCCAACAGGTAATTTCTCCACAATTCCTACATCCAGGTCACGAGTCACACCATCAACTTCCATCTTCATTCTTACAAGCGGGTATGACCTTGTTGCATTAACCCCCTGAACCACAACCACCCACGCCGTATTTACAGGTTTACCAGTGAAATTCCTCAACAATGTTTGCGATGCCCCAGTGTCACGCAAAATTCTCACCTCATGTCTTCTACCTCCCCACTCCACACAACCGAGTCCCCTGTGGTCACTAAAGGCATCACGGACAGGGAATAAGCCTTCCGGATCCTTCTGCACTGGCAGTGTATTTACCTCGGAAGAATTGCCTCTAACAAACTCTGATGTCCTCTTGAACACTCCAATGCCGTGAGCAAAAGACACGGCTGCCGGAGGAGGTCGACTAGGGCACTCGTTTGCCTTATGACCCTCCTGGTGGCACTTAAAACACATAAATTTCGGTTTCGGCTTATACTGTGATGTAAAAAGACCCTGACTTTTCTCATACAGCGTGGTGTTAGGTTTGGATTCAGTTTTAGTTTCATTGCTCTTTTGTTTAAATGTGTCATTGCTATGGGGAGGGGGAGGATAACGGTCCCTAGCACTTGCATCGTACTTCTGTGAGGACCCGCAACCCCGAATCGACAGCCGTCGATCAGCCATTTCTGCTGCTTTGACTAGAGTTCTTGGGTTTTTCTCCTTTAAGTTCAAAGTTAGATCACCGCCCGTGCTCTTAAAGAACTGCTCCAACATCATCAACTGCTTAACTCCATCAAACGTTGTTACCTTCTCAGATCGGAGCCAGTTCCCCATAGCATCGGACAAGTCCCGGGCATGTTCCAAAAAGGTGCTATCTCTTCCCTTAGTTACACCCCGGAACTTCAAACGGTACGTTTCTGGTTGCAGTTCGTAAGCCCTCAGGACAGCCTCCTTGAGATCCTCATACACAATACATGACTCCAAAGGTAACGCATCGTAGGCTTTAAGACCCTTGCCTATTAATCTAGAGGATACAAGTGCTGCCCATTTATTCTCTGGCCACTGGTGTTCCTAGCACTTCTTCTCAAAGCGTGCGAAAAATTCTGTTACACCACTCTCATCAAACACCGGAACCAGTTTCAATAAGTGCGAGAGAGATTGATCATGAGCATGGTTACCAGCCCCAAGTCGCTGTCCCGTTGTCTCTACTCGCGACTTCTCTACGTCCATGTCGGCACAGTACCTAGTCGACTCTAAATCAGCTTGGATTTTTGCTAGCTTGGCTCTCTCTTCTATCTTGGCTAATTCTAATTGCTGCTGAAGCTCACATGCCCTTTGTTGCTCTACAGATACCCTGATAGCCTTTCTCTCTTCGATCTTAGCTAATTCGAGCCGAAACAATAATTCTGGAGATAACCCTTGAGGAGGTGAAGGTGCTACAATGTTTGAAATTACCGGTGGTCCCCCCAGGGGCAACCCACCCTGCCAGTCACCACCCAACTGTGGAAGCGTACCCGGGGTCGGCAAACCACTGGGAGTCGAGTGTAGGGGAAGCATGGCCGAAGGGCTCTGAGCACTCAACCCATCTCGCTCACCAGTCACCCTAACCAGTACACACGTTATCAAGTTATCCCTGGTCATGCTGCTAGTACCCGCATGACCGATAGCTGTGGCCAGGCATTGAAGACCGTACCGATCCATACCCTCCAACCGCTCGGCAGTAACAGGCCATTGCAAAAATATCCAAGCATCCTCCTCACAGTTCACCTGATTAACCATTTCATTATACTGCTGTTCCTCAGTTTCGACATTACGTACGGTGTCTCCATTCTCCTCTGATCCGATATAAGACATGATGCTCACAAAAATTTCCCACCTCAATATTCAGAAAAGAAGCACCCCAAACTCTTATACCTCGATATACACACAAAAAATCTCGGAAATACTCAAGGGCTATACTATGTTGCAAAAAAACAAATATTCTTGTTGATCCCCGCAAAATATTCCCCAAAACAACAAATGTTCCTGCTAATAAATGTAGGTTCACCAAATCCTAGGTAAGGTCGCCATTTGTTACGACTGAGGTTCAAATATATCAGGGCTCTTATTCATTGGACTAGTAATGGCATAAATGCTACAACGGAAAGCGCTAGATCCAACCTCTGATGTAAATTCCCAGTGAACAAAGAACACAAATACTCTCCAGAGTTCTATATGCAATAATAGGTTATTAAACTCTCAATAAATGTGCGTCTACTCTAGGCTTAATGTTATGTGAAAACAGCCTTTTACTACCTATAACCGAAGGTGCTTGGTTATGGTATGCAAAGTAAAGTGGTAAGAGAAGTTACAGCTTACGTTACTTTAATCAATAAATGTCAGGCACTCCTGCATGAAAGAAAGTGCACTAAAGTCCTTCAACACCAACAAGGAATCTTCTTTAAATGTTAGATGCTATCAAGATGCTCAAATCGGAAATGGAACTAAAACAAAGGCAGGCAGCGGAACAATGCTCGTGCAGGCTCTGCACACAAAAGGCAGGATATGTAATGCAGTCGGAGCCAAGAATATCCTAAACGCTACAACAATAATAATCGCCACGACAATGCAGTATTCCTATCAACAAAAAGAGCCTAAGTCATTTGTGTCTCAATACATCAAACTAGGCTGCGAAATGCTTGTGTAATCATAAACGGGTATGCATAAAAAGAGTAATTGGTTTAATATACTTAATATCTACTGTGACTGATAAAGTCTAGCTAGAGTCAATGATACGAGATACTGGTGCGCATGGCATGCCGCATAGCCTAGTGCAAATCTCAATTCTGTGCGTCAAATATTACGTTATAGGGAAGGGTAGCTCTCTTGAGAAACCTTAATACCGAAGTATTAAGCGTTCTCCTGGTGTACCTCAAAGACAAACAACGAGCTTAGAACAGTGCAGAATGGTGTAGGCTAAAAGCCCTCATTCGTGCATGCTCTATTCTCAATGGCACACAGACTAGAATTTACCCAATCAACTCCAGTTCTCAGGTATGTCGTGCAAGTTTTAACTAAAGCCAACACCCATCGGAAACAATACCTTATAGTATCAGACTCCTAGTCTAGCATTATCTAATCCAGCAGAACACTAATAATTATAGGAAGCGGTACTGAACAATATGAATGCCAACCAATTTCGTGATCAACTTATCTTAACAACTAACATACATGGGTTATATAAGACCTTAACGCACAATACAACTGGCCAGCATGAAGCTGATTATGCAGAGTTAACCAGAGGGGGTATAAGATTAATAAAAGGTGGTGACAGATATGGAAAATGAGAGAGATAGGCAGAGGAAAAGGTTCTCAGGTGCGGAGATGGGGGACAGATATCAAAGGGATAAGAGGGATGCGTTCTAGAAACCAGATCTAAGGGAGAGAGTGGCGAGGTAGCTGTATATATACTAGCACTAGCTCGAGCCGAGTAGAAAAGCAGTAACAAGTCCTCTAGCCAATGCTAAAGAAGCTAGCCAAACATGACATCATCAAGCATGGTAAAAACTCCTCCAAGAGGCCAGCCAGCTGTGACGTCATCAAGCATGGCCAAAAAAACACTGCGCGCCTCCTCTCACTCTGTTCTACTCTCTCTCTCTCTCTCTCTCTCTCTCTCTCTCAAATCCTATCATTACTACTTAATGATAAAACATATACTTTGCAATTAAATATATAAAGCCTTGACATGGGTGAAAACAAAGAGCCTCTCTGGACTGCCCATGACACAAGCTTTCATATGAAATAAATCACACAACAATACATCAACTGTAGCCACATCCACTGCCCTGGCGATCCTAGCGAGTCACTGTAGGACAAGCCATGCGGTTCTAACGGAGTGGTTAACGTCACAATTATAAACAGGAATAAGAGATAAACGATAAATAAGTAATAAATGCTAATGGGGACATGAGGTCTTGAAGATTGGAAAAAGTGGATATTAATAAAGGGAAGAACAAGGGATAAAGAAGGATAATAATAAGAACAAAGACATACAGTGTAGGCTATACTGTATATGGAGACAAACTATAGAACAAAGACATACAGTGTAGGCTATACTGTATATGGAGACAAACTATAGAACAAAGACATACAGTGTAGGCTATACTGTATATGGAGACAAACTATAGAACAAAGACATACAGTGTAGGCTATACTGTATATGGAGACAAACTATAGAACAAAGACATACAGTGTAGGCTATACTGTATATGGAGACAAACTATAGAACAAAGACATACAGTGTAGGCTATACTGTATATGGAGACAAACTATAGAACAAAGACATACAGTGTAGGCTATACTGTATATGGAGACAAACTATAGAACAAAGACATACAGTGTAGGCTATACTGTATATGGAGACAAATTATAGAACAAAGACATACAGTGTAGGCTATACTGTATATGGAGACAAACTATAGAACAAAGACATACAGTGTAGGCTATACTGTATATGGAGACAAACTATAGAACAAAGACATACAGTGTAGGCTATACTGTATATGGAGACAAACTATAGAACAAAGACATACAGTGTAGGCTATACTGTATATGGAGACAAATTATAGAACAAAGACATACAGTGTAGGCTATACTGTATATGGAGACAAACTATAGAACAAAGACATACAGTGTAGGCTATACTGTATATGGAGACAAACTATAGAACAAATAAGGGTAAAATTAAAAGTTGCTGGGATTTTTTTTTTTTGAGGGGGGGATCAGAAGTATAACGATCTAGCTCCAGCGTTTTGGTACAAGAAAATAATTATATCAAGATAAACAGGGTAAGGAAAAAACAATATTAAGACAAGCTTCACTTGGATCGTGTGAGGGGGGAATCATTCACTGCCCTGCTCAACCACTGCTTCATGGCTCCCGTCTCGGGCACGACTCACTTCACCCGCTGCTTCGCTGCTTCGTACCACAAGTCTCCAACACTTTTAGTCGTGGATTCTGGATCATAGATGGCGTTGTCGAGGATTTGGTGGAGTTACCTCTCTGACCCTCCTGTATATTCAAAGATTCTTCCACCATCATCAACGTCCGCTAATCAGTCATATTTTGGAACTCCCTCGGTGGTGTTGTGTGTGTTGAGCTACCTACCTCTGCCGGTGTTGACTTCTACTGTGTTCTCTGCCATCCATAGTTTGTCAGGAGGATACGATTAGGAGTTTCCAGACGGACGGTACTGTACATTTGAGTTATTGATACTAAAATATTTGCTTAATTTTTGTTTGATTGAATGTAAATAAAAAATATTATTATTTAATATTAAGTCATTGTTATCAGTAATCCAGGTAAATTGATACGGTGTGACAGTCACGAGTTTTAGCATGTTTTTTTTGTTTTTTTTTTCATTTTTTCTTTGCTATACAGTGTTGTTTTATACCAAGGACTGCAGCAAATGAGTATTTACCCATTATCCAACAATCTAAAAACACGGCCCCCACTAGTGGGGAGGGCTATGAAGATCAGGGAAATTGCGGGGTAAAAGGGGAAAAATAGGGGTAATATGGGAAGAACTCTGAAAATAAAATATAGAAAAGTAAGAAAACGTTAAAATGTGAAAATCCGAGCCAAGTTTTGGCAAAAGGTGGCTCGGATTTGGGTATTTTTCAGAGTACAAAAACCCCAAAATTGTGAAAAAAAAGGAAAAACTAAATAAGATGGTCACCAATTTTCCCATGGATTTTTTTATTTTTCCCTGTTAGTTTTCATCAATATATAGTGTTTGGAAATAATTACAACCCTCGGCGAAACCGGTTTCCCCATTATACAACGATCTTAAGACACGCCGCCCGATAGTGGGGAGGGCTATGAAGTACAGGGAAAATGAGGGGTTAAATGCGTAAAACGGCGATTAAAACGTATTTAGCAAAACTTGGCTCGGGTTTTAAGGTATTTCAAAGGCCTAAAACCCAATATTTCGAAAACCCGAGCCACGTTTTGGCCAAAGCTGGCTCGGATTTTGAGAGTTTGTAGACAACAAAATTACAGTAACCTCATTTAGAAATTTGGCTCAGGTTTCCCGAAATTGCAAAGCCATAAAACCCGAATATTGGAAAACCCGAGCCAAGTTTTGGCAAAACTTGGCTCGGATTTTGCGAGTTTTAAGAGTAAACCAATTACAGTAACCTAATTTAGAATTTTGGCTCATGTTTCCCTAAATTGCAAACCTCAAAAAGCATAATTTTTGGAAAACCCGAGCCCATTTTCGTATAACTAAATAAGTTGGTCACCAATTATTTTGCAATATTTCAACACACATATGGATTTTATATGCTCTAAACATAATATGAAAATGTGTTTTAAGCCTCGGCAAAACCTAATAAAAATATATGGTACTAAAATGGAATTTTGTTGAAACATTGTTGTCAATACCTTCCTATAGACGGCACCGATTCGTACATACGCCATTTTCACCTGTCTCCCGAGGTCTGTCCACCAGCTTTTTAGTCCACTCCACCTGCCCATCTCTGTCGATAGGTTGGGTTGTTTGGTTAGGTTAATATACTAGGTCTCAGAAACAAGATTCGTAGTTGCGGTAGTATTTACGGTATCTGGACACTTCGAGCGAATTCATATTCGAGCGGAGGCGCATTTAGGTTAAGTTAAGTTAGGTTAGGTTAAGTTAGGTTAGGTTAAGTTAGGTTAAGTTAGGATAGGTTAAGTTAGGTTAAGTTAGTAAGTTAGGTTAAGTTAGTTTAGGTTAGGTTAAGTTAGGTTAGGTTAAGTTAGGTTAGGTTAATTAGATTGGATTGTGCATCCGCTCGATCAGGAATTCGCTCGAAGTTCCTCGCATTCGTATTTACAGATACGGCCGAATACCGGTAGGCTACTAAATGGGCGCCGGCCCAACCGCCATGTTGTATCCCACGTAGGCTTACTAGGTAGCCTACTACGGACACATTGTAGGCGTTAGGTGTGGATTAGGCTTGTATCCAATGTACTAGGTCTATGTTACTGGATATTTATGATTTAAATAAGTGCTACGTTTTCGATAAATCTGGTTATATGGCTTTGCAATTAGGGAAATCATGAGCCGATTTGGTTAATATACAGGAGCAACAATGTGTTTTTCAGGTATTTTTTTTTGGTATTTTGATTTTGTTTTTGGTGTTTTAGTGGAATCTAGTGATGAAATTGAATGGGAATTAAGCATTTACCCATTATCCATCAATCTAAAGACACGCCCCCCGATAGTGGGGAGGGCTATGAAGATCAGGGAAATTGAGGGGTAAAAAGCGTATAGAACACTATAGAACACGATAATACACATTTGTAACCCAAATTTGGCTCGGGTTTGTTCAATTTCCAGACCCATAAAACCCGATTTTTTGAAAACCCGAGCCAAGTTTTGACGAAACTTGGCTCGGATTTAACAAATGTAAAAATGAAAAAAATACAGTAACCTTGGTAAAATATTGGCTCGGGTTTTGTCAATTTCCTGACTCATAAAACCCGACTTTTTGAAAACCCGAGCCAAGTTTTGACGAAACTTGGCTCGGATTTAACAAATGTAAAAATGAAAAAAATACAGTAACCTTGGTAAAATATTGGCTCGGGTTTTGTCAATTTCCAGACTCATAAAACCCGACTTTTTGAAAACCCGAGCCAAGTTTTGACGAAACTTGGCTCGGATTTAACTAATTTAAAAATGAAAATAACACAGTAACCTTATTAACATGTTGGCTCGGGTTTTGTAAATTTCCATACCCATAAAACCCGACATTTAGAAAACACGAGCCAAGTTTTGACGAAACTTGGCTCGGATTTTACTAATGTTCATGTTAAAACTACACAGTAACCCTAATAAAATCTTTGTTTGGGTTTTCATAAGGTTAACATTAGCCTAACCTAACGAAGTAAGAATGGGGTTAACATTAGCCTAACCTAACAACCTTACCTAACCTAACCTAGTAAGAATGGGGTTAACATTAGCCTAACCTAACAACCTTACCTAACCTAACCTAGTAAGAATGGGGTTAACATTAGCTTAACCTAACAACCTTACCTAACCTAACCTAGTAAGAATGGGGTTAACATTAGCCTAACCTAACAACCTTACCTAACTAACCTAGTAAGAATGGGGTTAACATTAGCCTAACCTAAACCTAACCTAGTAAGAATGGGGTTAACATTAGCCTAACCTAACAACCTTACCTAACCTAACCTAGTAAGAATGGGGTTAACATTAGCCTAACCTAACAACCTTACCTAACTAACCTAGTAGCCTAACCTAGTAAGAATGGGGTTAACATTAGCCTAACCTTACAACCTTACCTAACCTAACCTAGTATTATTGGTGGGGGCTGCCGCCCCCACACCCCCGCTGGTTGGGTACTGGCTGAAAAACTTATTGTTTTACAGTAGGCCTATGTATTTTATTTTATTTTTGTTCTCCCTTATAATACATTTCAGCTCTTAATGACATATATAGCAATGATGTATAGCCTATGCTCTACCGGACCTATTAGGCCTAAAAAGATCGATGGGCTAACTGTCGGTCCAAAACATCAGTATAACCAACTAGCCCTTGCATGCCAGTTTAATCCTATGCGAAAAAATCTGTTACTTTATGTTACTTTGCGATGACCCATTAAGATTCCCGAGCTAGCTGTGGTCCGGCTCCTTTATGTTGTCCCAACCAACCAACTAACCTTAATGAACAGAGGAGGTACTGGTCTGCCTGGCTGGCCGCTGGAGGCTCGATCACCACTCATCTTGGTCAACAGCTGGTGGATTTTTGTTTCGAATTTTTCCATGTAAAACAAGTGTATGTGCATTTCAAAACCAGCTGTCCTCGTCAGCTGTATTTGGAACACTGGTTATTGCACTTTGGACAGTTTACACTTATTGGAAGGCGAAAAGGTCTTAAGCAGCCTCAGTGTTTTTAAAGACGGTGGAAAAAGCTTTGATCGGCTCACACCCTCTACACAAGCTGGCCAGAGTCAAACTGACAGCTTATATCCTGGGCCACCTGTTTTCCAAATCATGGCATCACCTGATTGGTCGATAGACATCACGTGTCAGTGAACTCGAGTACTCTTGGCATGAATTAGGCAGGGTGATTACTTTGGCTACGACGCCACCAGTATAGTTCATTGCATTCATCACCAGATGTCTCAGTTGTTGACTGACAGTCACGGAAAAGAAGTCTCCCAGATGAAGACGAAAAAGAAGAAGTGTAAACAAACCCTTAAAACGTAAATATCCATAGAATATCTATTATGTTAGTTTCCCGGGAATGACACCTACATCAAATATTTGGACAAAAAACGCTTAATCACATGCTATTGAGCTTAATTTTTTACCAATATTGTAGCGCCTCCTGTATATTGACCGCCGATTTCCGACATGTAGTTAGTCTTTTTCGATTCTCAAAATACGATCAAAGTTTTGCCAAAAATTGGGTCTGGTTTTCCAAAATTATGCTTTTTGGGGTTTGCAATTTAGGGAAACATGAGCCAAAATTCTAAATTAGGTTACTGTAATTTGTTTACTCTTAAAATTCGCAAAATCCGAGCCAAGTTTTGCCAAAACTTGGCTCGGGTTTTCCAAAATTCGGGTTTTATGCCTTTGCAATTTCGGGAAACCTGAGCCAAATTTCTAAATGAAGTTACTGTCATTTTGTTGTCTACAAACTCTCAAAATCCGAGCCAGCTTTGGCCAAAACTTGGCTCGGGTTTTCGAAATATTGGGTTTTAGGCCTTAGAAATACCTTAAAACCCGAGCCAAGTTTTGCTAAATACGTTTTAATCGCAGTTTTACGCATTTAACCCCTCATTTTCCCTGTACTTCATAGCCCTCCCCACTATCGGGCGGCGTGTCTTAAGATCGTTGTATAATGGGGAAAACGGTTTCGCCGAGGGTTGCAATTATTTCCAAACACTATATATTGATGAAAACTAACAGGGAAAAATAAAAAAATCCATGGGAAAATTGGTGACCATCTTATTTAGTTTTTCCCCAATTTTTGGCAAAACTTGGATCGTATTTTGAGAATCGAAAAAGACTAACTAAATGTCGGAAATCGGCTCATGATTTCCCTAATTGCAAAGACATATAACCAGATTATCGAAATCGTAGCACTTATTTAAATCATAAATATCCTGTAACATAGACCTAGTACATTGGATACAAGTGTAATCCACACCTAACGCCTACAATGTGTCCGTAGCACCTAGTAGGCCTACGTGGGATACACCATGGCGGTTGGGCCGGCGCCCATTTAGTAGCCTACCGGTATTCGGCCGTATCTGTAAATACGAATGAGTCACTTCGAGCGAATTCCTGATCAAGCGGATGCACAATCTAACCTAACCTAACCTAACCTAACCTAACCTAACCTAACCCAACCCAACCCAACCTATGGGCAGGTGGAGTTAGTGTTGACTAAAAAGCTGGTGGACAGACCTCGGGAGACAGGTGAAAATGGCGTGTGTACGAATCGGTGCCGTCTATAGGAAGGTATTGACAACCATGTTACGACAAAATTCCATTTTAGTACCATATATTTTTATTAGGTTTTGCCGAGGCTTAAAAAACATTTTCATATTATGTTTAGAGCATATAAAATCCATATTTGTTTTCAAATATTGCAAAATAATTGGTGACCAACTTATTTAGTTATACTAAAAAAAAGTTGGCTCGGCTTTTGGCATTTTTCAAAGTAAAACAAAATAATTTAATTTTGAAAGTTGGCTCGAGTTTTCATGTTTTTTGAAACCCATTAAACCCCAAAATTTGAAAACCCGAGCCAACACTTACCAAAACTTGGCTAGGGTTTGGCGATTTTTTGAAGTAAAAAAACAGTAACCTAACCTAGAACGTTGGATACAAGAATAACCCTTACCTACCAGCTAGTATGTGTCCCTAGTTTATCCCATACCTACCAGCTGATCCCTTGTCATGAACCTAACCTAACCTAACCTAACCTAACCTAACCTAAAAGTAATATGTGGATAGAAACTAACCTTGACGTTATTTTGATGTGGATGGAGTAGGTTGCAGTGAGCTGGGGTGATGGGAAGCGCGAGAACTGCGAGTCTGGCGAGAAGTGGAAGGCTCGTCCGTGGGCTCGTCTTTTTTATGTTTGGTGTTTCGTTGCACACAATTTGAACCGCACTTAGGACACTTTATAGAGGTAGGGAGGACACCGTGATCTTGTAATAGTTTAATTGCAGGTTCGTTTTTATAATGAGTAAGTTCTGTAATCGAGGAACGTGTCGGAGCACAAGCAATACAGATGGCGGCCATTGCACAGTGAACACCTGAACCGGCAAGTTGGCCTCCCTCCCCAAAAAATTGCACTGTTGGCTATATGCGCACTTGCACGTGAGAGATGATTGGTTAAGTGGGTGTTACGTCATTGGGGGGTTTCCCAGGGAAATCCAATACCATTGGTTGATCATTTGACATCATTATGGAACATGGTAGACATAGGTATCAATCCGCAGGACTAAATAGATATTTAAGAGAATAAAATATAGAAATATGATTGAAGATGGACGTCTTGAGGACCAGCCAGACCTAGCCTGCTTGCCTCCACCAATCAGCACCTCCTACTGCGCTCTCCCGGCCAATCAGCTCCCTGCATCTCACCTCATAACTCATCATCATCCTTCTCCATTCTCATTACTTTCCTGTATTCTTATCTTTTCCCCAAACCTTTCTCATTACCTTTCCTTTCCAGATTATTAAATATTACCCATTACCGCCCATTAGAAGCCCACTTGTAGTACGACGCCGAACCCTGAAGGCATTGCCATGAAGGGGGGGGGGGGGGGGGGGTTAGCCCCTGGTTATAAGAGGCAAGTGGGTAGGGCTTAGCCTTCAAGTAGGATTAGGGCCCTGTGACATAGGCTTGCCTACAGTCCAAGGGCATAGGCAGGAATTAGGTTTCTTCTGGAGACACTCCATAGGGGTGCCCCCTGGGTACAGCTTGGCTCATAAATTTCAATTATCTCCCTCCCCCATCTCCCTATTTTTGAAATTTCCTATAAATTTAGCTCTCGAAATGCTTCAGTATGGCACTGTATATCAAAGTTAAATGTAACTCTCCTCCCCCTGATGATCCTGGCTCACACATCTTCAGTATCAACCAGATCCAAATTGTAAAAGTATTCAAAAATCCCAACAATACCCTTAAAATTCGCCTTGCCTCTCAAAAAGACCTTGTTGCCTACCTTGCCCCTGATAACGTAAAGAAACTTAAAGAAGCAGGGTATGAACTAGTAGTCTCTCCCGAGTTAAAAGCTGCTTGCACTGTCAAGATCACTCGCCCTGATAAAAGCATCTTCAACAGGGATGAGGAAGAAATTGCCAAAGAAATTTCCCAAAGAAACAAAATTAAAATTTGTGATGTCACAAAGACTCTCAAAAAAGCCCTCAAAATTCGCTGTGCCTCCCCTCAGGAAGCCAGCAAACTCCTCAAGTCAGGTCTCAAAGCCTTCCATGTCATCATGCCACCTGAGTTCCTCTCTCCTGAGTCATGGGTAAACTTCCAACAATGCTTTAAGTGCTATCAGTATGGGCACATAACATCTTCCTGCAAAAATGAGCAAGTATGCTCGTGCTGTGGTGACACTGAACACTCTTTCACAACTTGCCCATCAAGCTCCCTTAAATGTAATAATTGTAGCGGCCCCCACATTGCCATAAGTTCTGAATGCCCCTTCCGGGTCAATGTTCTCAAACAAGCACGTAAAAATTCAAAGACCTCTCCAACATCCTCCAACAACCCTCGCCCTCTCTTCTCATCCCATCCAGTCACCAACAAATCATATGCCTCAGCTGCTACCCCTTCACTCCTCCATCAATCCACACCCATGCCTTCCTCCTCCTCCATCAGCTCCAACCCCCCAAGCCCTTTCTTCAATCGGGAAATTTTTGCCCAAACATCAGTGCTAGTAAATGTAGCTCTTCACCTAACAGATCATAAAGTTACCCGGAAAAACTCAATTTTTCTGTCACCAATTTTCCCATGGATTTTTTTATTTTTCCCGGTTAGTTTTCATCAATATATAGTGTTTGGAAATCATTACAACCCTCGGAGAAACCGTTTTCCCTATTATACAACGATCTTAAGACACGCCGCCCGATAGTGGGGAGGGCTATGAAGTTCAGGGAAAATGAGGGGTTAAAAGCGTAACAAAGACATTAGCCTAACCTAACAACCTTACCTAACCTATCCTAGTATTATGGGTCGGGGCTGCGACCCCCGCTGATTGGGTAACAGTGCAAAAAACACAGTATTATGGGACATATCCTACTCCGCCACCGAGTGGCAGTGGGAGGGCCGAGAGGTTCACAACAATAACATGGACGCAGTGTTGCCATATTCTAAATGCAGAATTATCGTATTGTGACCACAACATTATGGAATTTGCACCAAAATTATCGTACACACTAATATATATATATATATATATATATATATATATATATATATATATATATATATATATATGGTCATTATACAGGAGACGCAACAATATAGGTAGCAAATTTCTAATGGTAGTTTTGGGTTCCTATCATCATATGCTTCATTTCTATATACTTTTTTATCCCAGGGGAAAAAAAAAAAAAAATCTTGGGGTTTTTAATTTTTACTAGGATTTTTGTTTAACCTAACCAAAAAACCTAACCTAACTTAAATGTATTTGGGGGCTATTATGCTAGGTTAGGTTAGGTTAGTTTTTTTGGATAAGCGGCAATCACACTATGAAGACTTAAGGGAATTACCGCGGCGACTTAGAGGTCTTAAGGAGGACTTCATCGAAGTCACCGCGCGTCGTGAGTGGTCCCCGCGCATCCCCACGGTACAGTACGGTACGATGGGTGGCCAGGATGGTCGTGGCTGGTTTCAATTTGCTTTGAACATGCAAGAGGCATGGAAAATTGGTCGCCGAGCTAGCCGCGGTCGTGAGGCAAGCGCTGTCACGCGCCCACCGGTATGCGCGTGAGGGGGACCGGTAGCCGACCGGTCAGCGCCGTGTGGCGGCATGCGTCGCCAAAGCGTTGGCCCCGACACGCGCCACGTGGCGTGGCTCGCGCGCCAGCGCGAGTAGGGGACCTGCGTAACACGAAGGCCGTCAAGTTGCCTTCCTTTTGCCGTCCTGTTGCCTCATTGCGCCGCATGACGCCGGCGGTCTGCTATGCTAGGTCGCCGTGTAGCCCCATCCATGATGCCGTGATCCGTGATGCCGTCCAGCCTGCCTCAGGCAGACATTTACTCTTGGTCAAGTTACGGATGATCGGCAAAGACAATCGGCACTCCTTGAGTCTCCGCGGTAATTACCTTAAGTCTTCATAGTGTGACCGCACCTTTAGGTTAATGACCAAATAAAAAAAATCCCAAGAAAAAAAATTAAAAATCCCAAGATTTCGTTTTTTTTTCCCCCGGGGATAAAATGTATATAGAAATGAAGCATATGATGATAGGAACCCAAAATTACCATTACAAATGTGCTACCTATATTGTTGCATCTCCTGTATATTAACCATATATATATATACAGGTACAGTATATAGGGAATGTTTGTTCTAAATGGCGCGTGTACGAATCGGTGCCGTCTATAGGAAGGTATTGACAACCATGTTACGAAAAAATTCCATTTTAGTACCATATATTTTTATTAGGTTTTGCCGAGGGTTGAAACTAATTTGAATATGATGCTTAGAGCATATAGATTCCATATCTGTCTTCAAATATGTCAAAATAATTGGAGTTATACTAGTTACCCCAACATTCAATACACTTTTGAATGACGGCCTCACTGCTCACAATCTCCCTGCCATCTCTATTCCTGAATCCTGGTACCAATTCAGCAAAGCAAAATCCTCCAAAACTCCCACCCCTACAGCCATCTCCTCCCCCAATACCTCCTCATCCTCTACCTCCCCCACCTTAGTCACCCCCTCTACCGACACCTCCACATCCACCCCCAACTCCAAGACTCCTACTCCTCCTAACACACAAGAAACCACAACCCAAGAGACTCCTGCCCAGAACCCTTCCCTCCCCAATGATGACATGCCCATCCACACTCCTGACCCCTCCCCTATCCCACCACCATCCATGCCTCTCCCAAATACCCCCTCTACCTCTACCCCTATCTCCAAAGATCTTCCTGACCTCAATACCCCAACATCTTTCATGCCTCCCCCACCCTCTCCTACACCAAAAACATCCGCCATTCCTCATCAATCTCCCAATCCCATTCCAACCGAGTCTCCTCTAAAAAGGAAACCGAGCAGCCCAGCTGAATTACCTTCCCCTGACTCAGACCGTTTTCGACCAAAATTCCGTAAAACCCTAAATCCAATTAAGAATGCTAACTCTACCTCAAAATCCCTAGCATTTGGAGGAGGCCGCTCCTTTTCATCCTCTCCCGCTCGCCCACGATCAAGGTACACGAACAGCAGCTTACTCCCTCCCCTACCATATGAGCTTACTCCCCCATAAAATTTTCATAATTTTTTACTCACCAAGCCAAAATTTCTTAAAAAAATAAAAATTACTCAATGTATTAAGCCATTCATATAACAGTCCAAATCCGGCAGTTGACAGCTATGCCTTGCTGCCCACCTTTAGACCCTTACCATCCAAAATTATCAGGCTACTTTTTGACAGCCATGCCTTGCTACCCATCTTTAGACCCTTACCATCCAAAAATTGCCAGACCATCCTTAAAACCTTCTCCATTACCACATTTGATTACTAAATTTTTTATATTCAGAATTGAAAAAAAAAATTGATATTCAAATTCACCCAGACTTATCTGATTCGTCCAGACTGGTAGAGGCGGTTGGGCATGCCGGCTCGTCCACAGTCCAGCTTCTATGCCACTCTTGACCGATCAGAGCCTCTGAATCTCACTTCACCACAAATTTACTTTCACCACCCAAAATTAATTATTTTTTGCCTTTACCACCCAACATCTTTATCTCCATCCCTTCTTGACATGCCATACTGAAGCTCTCAAAAATATGTCTCGATAATACCAACAGTCACAACCCTCCTCTAAGCCCCCAAACTCAAATCAACAACTCACGCATGTTGGGGCAAGCCCCGACACTCTTTATCCTCCTACTTTGACACTTTCTCTCTTACTACACCAATAAAAACTTCCCTTCTTTAACCCTCACCCACCTTTTCTATATTCATTTGATTGATTGATTGAAATATGACAAAATAAGACATGAAAATTATAGGAAAAGAATTGGAAGTTTAAAAAATGTAGAATAATAACTGAATGCATGTGTAAATTAAGAAGAAAATTAAAATGTAGTGACGTCATATTTGCTTAAGGTAAAAGGTGAATTCTGATTGGCTAAGAAATTAAAAAAAACAAAACATAAAACTAGTTTTTGTTGCGGGAAAAGTGTAATCCAGCAGAGAGAACATAAACAAAGTGACAGTGGCTTTGTGCAGAAAAACTGAATATGAGAGTTGAGATGGCACAAGACACGGGGGCTTCAAATTGGCTCACATCATTACCAATAAAGGAGAAAGGCTTCAGCTTAAATAAACAAGAATTCAATGATGCCGTAGCCTTGAGGTATGGGTGGCCAGTTTCGAACCTGCCGCTGAAATGTGCATGCGGTGAAATAAACAACCCAGACCACTGTATGACCTGTAAGAAAGGAGGATTCATCTGTATCCGGCATGATGAAGTAAGAGACATCACTGCACAAATGCTGGACGAGGTGTGCCATGATGTCAGAATCGAACCGGAACTTCTGCCTATGGACGGACAGCGCTTGGCCCACAATACTGCAAATACTTCAAATGAAGCAAGAGTGGACGTAAGTGCTCGAGGTTTTTTGGACGAGGGGACAACGGGCTTTTTTCGACATCAGAATCTTCAACCCAAGAGCACAAACATATCGTGAGCGAGGACAAAAGGCGGCATACCTGAGAAACAAAAGTGAGAACAAACGCGCTTATGAAGAAAGAATTTTGAACAGGGATCAAGGAAGCTTTACACCTCTGGTCTTCTCATCGTCGGGAGGTATGGGACCTTCTGCAAGTGTCTTCTATACCAGATTAGCTGAACAAATATCGGAGAAAAAGCGCCAGCATAGAAGCCAAGTCATAACTTGGATGAGATGCCGGCTCTCTTTCTCTCTTCTCAGGTCCTGCACTCCTATGTCTCAGGGGTACAAGGTCCTCCCCGCTACAGAGGACAAGAGTGAGAGACTTGGACTTTGAAATGGTCGTGGCGGAGGGACGAATTGGGGAACAACTAGGTTGATTGTAGGGAGGTACTGGTACAATAAGATAAACTACAATGTAACTAGAAAAAGATAGATTGTACACCACTTTGTAACTGTCACCTTAATAAAAATAAAATAAAAAATGAAATAGAAGGAAACATGATTACATTACTGAAATGTTTGTGGACATGCAGTAATGCAAGTAATGGTCACTCTTCTGTAAATATAAAATGGCTTACTTAAGAATGGGAAAGGGGTGGGACTTTATTTTTTTTTTTTTTATTTTTTTTTTTATTTTTTATTTATTTTTTTTTTTGTGCAGTGGGGACTCTGAAAATGTTATAGGGGAGGGAAAATAAAATGTACGCAATTACCAAAGCAGCACTGGATCGCGCAACTGTAAGGTCACCCGAGTAAGGTAGGAGGGAAAACAAATCTATAGAGCAGAAATCCCGTAAAACAGGACTTGTCATTATGCAGACAAGACTGTGTTTTACCCTACAGTATATCTCCCTTATAATACATTTGCGAAGGGAAGGACATATATAGGACTGAAGACTATTATATAACATACCTATAGGCTACACAAACATCGATGGGGCTTGTAACTGTCACACCGTAAAATCTTACCGTAATTAATATTTGTATGGATATCTTTATACAAATATATTATAACTTAATTATTGTTTATGTTTTATCTATTTAGTTATAAGGCCTATAAATGAGTCAGGAGTTTGAACTGCCGGTAAATTCAACTAGGAGTTAGTGTACAGGTGACTGAATTAACACTATCTTAATAGTTAATAACAATAATACTGGATGTCTTGGAGATTTTTTTTTAATTCATATCCAGTCAATCATAATGTGTTGCTGCCAGGGTTGTCCTCTAACTCTAGACAAACAAACTGGTTTCCTTAGCCCTTGGGCCGTACCATAATATATATATATATTTATATATATATATATATATATATATATATATATATATATATACACAGTATATATAATCACAAATTCACATGGTTAATAAGTTTCTTGAATTCTCTAGGAAAATGAAACTGAGCTACAAGCTTTCCTCTGTATTCCAAGACATCTGTCGGAAGCTGTCTTTTAATACACACGAAAGCTTGCTGCTCCGCGTTTCATTTCGTAGCGAGTACAAGAAATATATATATATATTTATTATGCATCAGAAACTAGAAAAATATGGGTGAAAGATAAGAAAATATATTTTTGATGGGGGAAAACAACATTGGAAACATATTATGAAGATTTTGAGATAACGGATATGAGGAAATATAAGATCGTTGGCCCAGTTAAGAATTTTACGTATTTAACCATCGAGCAATTCGCCGTGACAGCGCGTCGTCGCCCTCACTCTGTGACTCGTGTGTAGCCCCATTAGTTTTGAGATTTCAATACATTTGCCCCAACTATTTTGGTGATTTTGAAACCTCTTGTGCCAGTTAGGTGTACATTTTTACCTGACGAGCGATAGTGATTCTGCAATTTAGAAGGAATCGGTCTTTGGCCAGGGCATTTGTCTACCGAAAAATGCACAAATTTATTCCGAAGCGGGGGTCTTGTGTGTATTTGCTTAAGCTTGATTAAGGTCAAGGGAGAAAACTATAAATATATAAAAAATAATGAATAAACTAATGAAAGCATATGGCCCTCCCGGGATTCGAATTCGGGACACCACACCCATTATGTTAGGTTATGACACCTTGTCACATTAGTTTAGTGTCCCTGCAGCGGGGGTTGCCGTTAAGTATTCAGAAATTGAATTATCTTAATCTCATAATTACCTCTCCAAAATTATTTTTCTACCCACAGCTCGCTCAAAGACAACTGCAGAGGTTGAAGTAACTAAACTAAAGGTTTCCAACCACTCCTGATGGTCACAAAGGCTATTAAGGGGAGACTGGCCGTTTGTTTGGTCTATAAAATCATTTATTCATATGTTATTTTATTTTCCTCGCTAGACCTCCATCAAGCTTAGAAAACACTCCCTTGACCCCCCTTCAAGATAAATTTGTACATTTTTCGGTAGAAATATTTCCCCGGCCAAAGGCCGGTTCCTCTTAAAATTGAAGGTTCGCTATCGCTCGCCAGGAAATAGACACCTAAATGGCACGAAAGGTCTTAAAATTGACAACAAAATGGGGCCAAGGGTGTTAAAATCGCCAAACTAATGGGCCGAACGTCTTATAATCTCAAAACTAGTGGGGTTAAACATTAGGGAGAAGGGGGTCCAGAAAAACGGTCTTCCTCCCGCTAAGTATTCCAGAAAGGGTGCAATCGCGTACTTGTGCGCAAAAGGGTTAACTTAAGTACCCTTTGAGTTCCATGACGCTTTTTGACACCAGTTGCGCTGGTTGGGTTAGATTAAGGGGGGGGGGGGGGGGGGGGGGGGTGTTCTTGACCTCATGGTCAGTTCTATTAGTTTTGAGATTTGAAGACATTCACCCCATTAGGTTGGCGAATTTAAGACCTTTCGTGCCATTTATGTGTTGATTTGTATCCTGATGAGGGATAGCGTACCTGTAATTTAGGAGGAACCAACCTTCGGCTGCTGTATGTTTCTCCTGATTTTTTTTTTTTTACAAATTTATGTCTAAGGAGGGTCTTGTGGGTATTTTTTTTTTCTTTTCTTAAGCTTGATGAGAGTTAACGTACGAAACTAAAAATAAAGAAAAATAGTAATAAATAATAAATTTATAAAAAATATATCTCCGTTTAAGTGAAATTAAGGTTTGATTAAGGTAAACATAGTTCGGGTAGTTTACCTGCTAACAAATCAACCCTGAATGTGAGCGAAATATCTTGATCGGCGAAATGACTGTAATTAGATGGTACTTGAATTAGTTTTGAATTAGTTTAATTAGTTGTTTAACCTTATGGACATAGTTACCTCTTGCCGATTATGACGCGGTATGACAGTATATTTTGGCTATCATTAGACGATATTTATACAGTTTAGGAAAGATCCGTGTGAATGAAAAATGTAAAAACTGTCAATTAACCCTCGGACTTTCAAATACCTTTCCTAATGAGAATAAAATAATCTATTAAGAGCGAGAACAAACTGTCAAAATGGGTCTAATCCTCACGGGGCTAAAGTTGAAATAAGTTAAGGGGAGATGGGTCGTTTTTCTGGTCTCCTTTCTTCATGTTTAGCCCCATTAGTATTCAGATTTTAAGAAGTTCGCCCCATAAATTTGTCGATTTTAAAACTTTTCGTCCCATTTCTATATCAATATCAAGACCTTTCGTGCCATGTTTCTATGTGTCTAGACGCTATGTCTATGTTTTTTCATGGCGAGCGATATCGAGCCTGTAATTTTAAGAGAAACTGACCTTAGGCCGGGACACTTTTCTACCGAAATATGTACCCATTTATCTTGATGCGGGTTCTAGAGAATGTTAATTAATCTTGATGAAGGTCTAGCGAGGAAACTAATATATACTGTATATATATATATATATATATATATATATATATATATATATATATATATATATATATATATATATATATATATGAATGTTCCATACTGACAGGTAGATGGATTGAGTAGAGGAAAAAACACAGGGAAGAGCTATGATTCTTTATTCTCAAACGTTTCGGGTTATGTTATGTACCCTTTTTCAGAGAGACTGACAGATTTTAGACAACTCACTATATATATAAATTATAAAAAGTCAGAAAATTAATTGTTGGCATCCTAAAATAGTGCTGCCATCTGTAGGGCGATATTTTAAATAATTTAAGTGCAACAATTATCTGATTAACCTACCCTCTGGACGGAGATATTCTTTACTTTCGACAATTACCTTCTTATCCCGTTTGGTACCGGCAACGGACTTATGTTTAATTGTTCAATATTGGGAACAGGAAAGGTTTGAAAAAATAGTCAACTGATTAAAGCATTTAGATTTTTAGGTGTCCTTCCTAAACCAAATTATCTTGAATGTAATAAAAACAACTTCAACGGTAGCGAAAGGGACAAACTATCGAATTTCTCCTACCTTTGACTTCAGAGCTATATTAGCGGCGTAAACCGATCATTTTACAAACCCCTCCCTGTGGTTGGTTACGTGTCTGTGGGTGATATAAGCAGCTTCTAACGCTTTTCTCATTCGTTTATCTAACCTTATCCTTAGTTCTTTGGCTGCTTCCCACTTGGGTAGACGATATTTATTATCAATATGTAGCACTAGAGAGTTTGAGGTTTTGTGTTTTAGTACATCTTTCTTATGTTCAGTTATCCTTTTCTTTAGACCTCGCCCTGTTTCTCCTACGTACTCTTTTTCACAACCTTTACATGGAATATTATATATAACTGTCCTTGTTTATGGTCTCTTTTGTTGACTTTTTTGTAAATTAACCTATTATTTCCCCAGAGGATGTTATTTTTATACCAGCTTTCATGCGATACTTGTTGATCGTAGAGGCTTTGTTTGAGTTTGGTACACAGATGTATCTCTCCTTATTGTCACTTACTTCCTTATCATTCTTCTGTTTTCTTATTAATTATATTTACTGCCTTATCTTTAAGCTTGAGTAGTACAATTAATAATTTTGTTGTATTTGCTCGCGTCATAGAAATACAAATTAAGCCTAACATACAGATATATCCATACTTTAATGTTTTGTTATATGTGCAGTGAAGGAGACAAAAGGCAAAGTTGCCTGCAACAAGTTTCTCTTAAAGTTGAGAGAGTGAGAGCCAAATTTGTTTTTGTTTTTTGCACAATATTGGAAAAAGTGGTGTGCTTGTTTAGTGCAGTGAAATGGATAGAAGGAGGTGTTTATGAGAGCTAGCTGCATTACGTTATGTGTAGCCTAGCTGTTATTCTCATTTACACATTCAGATCAAAGCTATTCATATTTCTATTAATTATTTAGCACTACCCCATTTTCTGTTACACAATATAATAAAACTAATCATAAATCCAATTATAATTTTATATCATGTCTGTTTTTAGACATTACAATGTAATGTAATCTTTTGTATATTTATTATTTTTTCCTTCCCTCATTCACTTTCATATGTTCATATCTAACCTACAGTAGTCCTATGTCTAGTCATTACTTGTTATCCCTTCTTTTACATATTAAAGTCAAAACTAGTCTTCGATATAATTATTCCTTTGACATTTGTTTTCCTTCTCCTCCCCACAGACCCAGCTGGCACAACTAGCGACCATCTGCTTTTCAACGTTTGGACCATTCCTGTGTATTCCGAACAGTCGCAACTGACATAACTAATTATCTTTTAGAAATGTTAAAATGACACGCTCTCAAATCTAACCATTCCCTTGTATGCCCTTCCAGCTCTACTGTTCCCTTGTATGCCCTTCCAGCTCTACTGTTCCCTTGTATGCCCTTCCAGCTCTACTGTTCTGGGAAGCTTGAATTTAAGGGGAGGCTGGCCGTTTGTTTGGTCTATTAATTAATTTATTCCTATTTTTTTTTAGCTTTCTCCCTAGACCTCCATCAAGCTTATAAAAAACACCCCCTAGACCCCCCTTCAAGATCAATTTGTACATTTTTCGGTAGAAAAATGTCCCGGCCGAAGGCCAGTTCCTCTTAAAATTACAGGCTCGCTATCGCTCGCTAGTACATAATAGATACCTAAATGGCACGAAAGGTCTTAAAATTTACAACGAAATTGGGCGAAAGGTGTTAAAATCGCCAATCTAATGGGCCGAACGTCTAATAATCTCAAAACTAGTGGGGTTAAACATTAGGGAGAAGGGGGTCCAGAAAAACGGTCTGCCTCCCCTAGATTTCTACATAGTGATTATGATAAGTTCTTTTGTCTGTATATTGTGCTGTTCCTGTTCTGGTTTGTCTGTATATTGTGCTGTTCCTGTTCTGGTTTGTCTGTATATTGTGCTGTTCCTGTTCTGGTTTGTCTGTATATTGTGCTGTTCCTGTTCTGGTTTGTCTGTATATTGTGCTGTTCCTGTTCTGGTTTGTCTGTATATTGTGCTGTTCCTGTTCTGGTTTTGTCTGTATATTGTGCTGTTCCTGTTCTGGTTTGTCTGTATATTGTGCTGTTCCTGTTCTGGTTTGTCTGTATATTGTGCTGTTCCTGTTCTGGTTTTGTCTTTATATTGTGCTGTTCCTGTTCTGGTTTTGTCTGTATATTGTGCTGTTCCTGTTCTGGTTTGTCTGTATATTGTGCTGTTCCTGTTTATGGTTTGTCTGTATATTGTGCTGTTCCTGTTCTGGTTTGTCTGTATATTGTGCTGTTCCTGTTCTGGTTTTGTCTTTATATTGTGCTGTTCCTGTTCTGGTTTTGTCAGTATATTGTGCTGTTCCTGTTCTGGTTTGTCTGTATATTGTGCTGTTCCTGTTCTGGTTTGTCTGTATATTGTGCTGTTCCTGTTCTGGTTTTGTCTTTATATTGTGCTGTTCCTGTTCTGGTTTGTCTGTATATTGTGCTGTTCCTGTTCTGGTTTGTCTGTATATTGTGCTGTTCCTGTTCTGGTTTGTCTGTATATTGTGCTGTTCCTGTTCTGGTTTGTCTGTATATTGTGCTGTTCCTGTTCTGGTTTTGTCTTTATATTGTGCTGTTCCTGTTCTGGTTTTGTCTGTATATTGTGCTGTTCCTGTTCTGGTTTGTCTGTATATTGTGCTGTTCCTGTTCTGGTTTGTCTGTATATTGTGCTGTTCCTGTTCTGGTTTGTCTGTATATTGTGCTGTTCCTGTTCTGGTTTGTCTGTATATTGTGCTGTTCCTGTTCTGGTTTGTCTGTATATTGTGCTGTTCCTGTTCTGGTTTTGTCTGTATATTGTGCTGTTCCTGTTCTGGTTTGTCTGTATATTGTGCTGTTCCTGTTCTGGTTTTGTCTGTATATTGTGCTGTTCCTGTTCTGGTTTGTCTGTATATTGTGCTGTTCCTGTTCTGGTTTGTCTGTATATTGTGCTGTTCCTGTTCTGGTTTGTCTGTATATTGTGCTGTTCCTGTTCTGGTTTGTCTGTATATTGTGCTGTTCCTGTTCTGGTTTGTCTGTATATTGTGCTGTTCCTGTTCTGGTTTTGTCTGTATATTGTGCTGTTCCTGTTCTGGTTTGTCTGTATATTGTGCTGTTCCTGTTCTGGTTTGTCTGTATATTGTGCTGTTCCTGTTCTGGTTTTGTCTGTATATTGTGCTGTTCCTGTTCTGGTTTGTCTGTATATTGTGCTGTTCCTGTTCTGGTTTTGTCTGTATATTGTGCTGTTCCTGTTCTGGTTTGTCTGTATATTGTGCTGTTCCTGTTCTGGTTTGTCTGTATATTGTGCTGTTCCTGTTCTGGTTTTGTCTTTATATTGTGCTGTTCCTGTTCTGGTTTTGTCTGTATATTGTGCTGTTCCTGTTCTGGTTTGTCTGTATATTGTGCTGTTCCTGTTCTGGTTTGTCTGTATATTGTGCTGTTCCTGTTCTGGTTTGTCTGTATATTGTGCTGTTCCTGTTCTGGTTTGTCTGTATATTGTGCTGTTCCTGTTCTGGTTTTGTCTGTATATTGTGCTGTTCCTGTTCTGGTTTGTCTGTATATTGTGCTGTTCCTGTTCTGGTTTGTCTGTATATTGTGCTGTTCCTGTTCTGGTTTGTCTGTATATTGTGCTGTTCCTGTTCTGGTTTTGTCTGTATATTGTGCTGTTCCTGTTCTGGTTTGTCTTTATATATTGTGCTGTTCCTGTTCTGGTTTGTTTGGTTTGCAAGTTTTACATTTTAATTATATTTCTACCTAACCTTATCTCTAACTATTATTTTGTGTTCTTCTAATAATTATTTTGTATTCTTTTCTGAACCCCAGGACCAGCTGGCCAAAATTGCGAGCACCCCCGGCCTGTGCGAGTTCAAGGTGAACCTGGTCTACGCCGTGGTCAGCTCCAGCGTCTCCTTTTGGATTCCCGGCCTCATCATGCTCAGTATGTACTTCAAAATCTACAGGGAGGCAGACCGACAGGAGATGATGGTCTTTAGGTAAGTACGGGATTTAGCTTTTATTCATTCTTCTTCTTCTTCTTCTGTATGTATTTAATTATTTACGTAATTATGAATATATTCCATTTTATTTTATTGTTGTGGGTGGGGTTGGCTAGTTTATGTTTATTAACTATATATTTATATATACGTACATCCCCTTTACTACTGTTATTTTTCCAATCTACTCTTGTCTACTCTAAATTACACTATTGTCGTCTTCTCTCTCTCTCTCTCTCTCTCTCTCTCTCTCTCTCTCTCTCTCTCTCTCTCTCTCTCTCTCTCTCTCTCTCTCTCTCTCTCTCTCTCTCTCCTTTCGATTTATAGATACTCTTTCTCCTCCGTCCCTTCTCCCTCTCTCCCGCTTTATTATCTTACAACATGAAACTCTAAATATATTTTGAAAATTATGATGGTTTACCATGTTTTGTACTAATTTATTTAATTACTTACCGGGTATATACAGAAATAAGCAAAAATGTGAGTTGGCATAAACATCACGAGACATTTACTTATAATATTTTGAAAAATCATACCAATGTGAAAATGCAACTTAATAATGATGTTATTTCCATATGTTTGTATATTCATAGTATTATACGTTATTGGTGATATACATAAACAAACATACGAGAGGATTCATAGGGCGATGCTGATCAGGTGTTTTCGGTATTTGTTATTTGTTATTTCTTATCTTAATTGATTCTCGTTTATCTGTCTTTCTAACTCACTCAGTCACTCACTCTTTCTCACACGCTCACCATCACTCTCTCACACAACACACACACACACACACACACACACACACACACACACACACACACACACACACACACACACTTTATCTCTCTCTCCCTCTCTCTCTCTCTCTCAGCCGGAACTTGAGAGAAACGGTTGATTGGAGGTATCCGGAAGAGGCACATGATCGGTCCTTGATAGACAGCCAGACTCTTCACAAGAAATATAAAGAATGCACTCCTAATATATACGTTGAGTCAACGTTAATAGTTCGCTGAAAACCTGGATGATGATTAGCTTGAACTATAGGTATAAGGACCTTAAGGGGGTAGTGCTTGGTTTATAGGTATAAGGACCTTAAGGGGGTAGTGCTTGGTTTATAGGTATAAGGACCTTAAGGGGGTAGTGCTTGGTTTATAGGTATAAGGACCTTAAGGGGGTAGTGCTTGGTTTATAGGTATAAGGACCTTAAGGGGGTAGTGCTTGGTTTATAGGTATAAGGACCTTAAGGGGGTAGTGCTTGGTTTATAGGTATAAGGACCTTAAGGGGGTAGTGCTTGGTTTATAGGTATAAGGACCTTAAGGGGGTAGTGCTTGGTTTATAGGTATAAGGACCTTAAGGGGGTAGTGCTTGGTTTTTGGTCTATACATTTATTTCTTAATTTATTTTAGTTTCCTCGCTAGACCTCCACCAAGTTTAGAAAAACACCCCCTAGACCTAGACCCTTCTTTACTATACATTTTTGCATTTTTCGGTAGAAAAATGTCGCGGCCAAAGGCTTGTTCCTTATAAAATTAGAGGCTCGCTATCGCTCGCCAGGAAAAAAATACACCTAAAGGGCACGATAGGTTTTAATATTGACAAAATAATGAGGCGAAAGGTCTCAAAATCGCCAAACTAACGAAACGAACGACTTAAAACCTCAAGACTAATATGCTAAACATGAGGGAGAAGGGGGTCCAGAAAAAACGAGTACTACCCCCTTAACTCGACGTTTCTACGACGTGAACGAATAGTTAAGTCATATTCTATTAGACACATGTGAGTACTGACCAAGATAGTAACATAAAAGTACAATGTTTGTGAGCTACATTACCATAGAGGTGTTGGTGTTGGTTGTACACTTAGTGAGCTACATTACCATAGAGGTGTTGGTGTTGGTTGTACACTTAGTGAGCTACATTACCATAGAGGTATTGGTGTTGGTTGTACACTTAGTGAGCTACATTACCATAGAGGTATTGGTGTTGGTTGTACACTTAGTGAGCTACATTACCATAGAGGTGTTGGTGTGGTTGTACACTTAGTGAGCTACATTACCATAGAGGTATTGGTGTTGGTTGTACACTTAGTGAGCTACATTACCATAGAGGTGTTGGTGTTGGGTGTACACTTAGTGAGCTACATTACCATAGAGGTGTTGGTTTTGGTTGTACACTTAGTGAGCTACATTATCATAGAGGTATTGGTGTTGGTTGTACACTTAGTGAGCTACATTACCATAGAGGTGTTGGTGTTGGTTGTACACTTAGTGAGCTACATTACCATAGAGGTGTTGGTGTTGGTTGTACACTTAGTGAGCTACATTACCATAGAGGTATTGGTGTTGGTTGTACACTTAGTGAGCTACATTACCATAGAGGTGTTGGTGTTGGTTGTACACTTAGTGAGCTACATTACCATAGAGGTATTGGTGTTGGTTGTACACTTAGTGAGCTACATTACCATAGAGGTATTGGTGTTGGTTGTACACTTAGTGAGCTACATTACCATAGAGGTGTTGGTGTTGGTTGTACACTTAGTGCGCTACATTACCATAGAGGTATTGGTGTTGGTTGTACACTTAGTGAGCTACATTACCATAGAGGTGTTGGTGTTGGTTGTACACTTAGTGAGCTACATTACCATAGAGGTGTTGGTGTTGGTTGTACACTTAGTGAGCTACATTACCATAGAGGTGTTGGTGTTGGTTGTACACTTAGTGAGCTACATTACCATAGAGGTGTTGGTGTTGGTTGTACACTTAGTGAGCTACATTACCATAGAGGTGTTGGTGTTGGTTGTACACTTAGTGAGCTACATTACCATAGAGGTGTTGGTTGTACACTTAGTGAGCTACATTACCATAGAGGTGTTGGTGTTGGTTGTACACTTAGTGAGCTACATTACCATAGAGGTGTTGGTGTTGGTTGTACACTTAGTGAGCTACATTACCATAGAGGTATTGGTGTTGGTTGTACACTTAGTGAGCTACATTACCATAGAGGTGTTGGTGTTGGTTGTACACTTAGTGAGCTCCATTACCATAGAGGTGTTGGTGTTGGTTGTACACTTAGTGAGCTACATTACCATAGAGGTGTTGGTGTTGGTTGTACACTTAGTGAGCTACATTACCATAGAGGTGTTGGTGTTGGTTGTACACTTAGTGAGCTACATTACCATAGAGGTATTGGTGTTGGTTGTACACTTAGTGAGCTACATTACCATAGAGGTGTTGGTGTTGGTTGTACACTTAGTGAGCTCCATTACCATAGAGGTGTTGGTGTTGGTTGTACACTTAGTGAGCTACATTACCATAGAGGTGTTGGTTGTACACTTAGTGAGCTACATTACCATAGAGGTGTTGGTGTTGGTTGTACACTTAGTGAGCTACATTACCATAGAGGTGTTGGTGTTGGTTGTACACTTAGTGAGCTACATTACCATAGAGGTGTTGGTGTTGGTTGTACACTTAGTGAGCTACATTACCATAGAGGTGTTGGTGTTGGTTGTACACTTAGTGAGCTACATTACCATAGAGGTGTTGGTGTTGGTTGTACACTTAGTGAGCTACATTACCATAGAGGTGTTGGTGTTGGTTGTACACTTAGTGAGCTACATTACCATAGAGGTGTTGGTGTTGGTTGTACACTTAGTGAGCTACATTACCATAGAGGTGTTGGTGTTGGTTGTACACTTAGTGAGCTACATTACCATAGAGGTGTTGGTGTTGGTTGTACACTTAGTGAGCTACATTACCATAGAGGTGTTGGTGTTGGTTGTACACTTAGTGAGCTACATTACCATAGAGGTGTTGGTGTTGGTTGTACACTTAGTGAGCTACATTACCATAGAGGTATTGGTGTTGGTTGTACACTTAGTGAGCTACATTACCATAGAGGTGTTGGTGTTGGTTGTACACTTAGTGAGCTACATTACCATAGAGGTGTTGGTGTTGGTTGTACACTTAGTGAGCTACATTACCATAGAGGTATTGGTGTTGGTTGTACACTTAGTGAGCTACATTACCATAGAGGTGTTGGTGTTGGTTGTACACTTAGTGAGCTACATTACCATAGAGGTGTTGGTGTTGGTTGTACACTTAGTGAGCTACATTACCATAGAGGTATTGGTGTTGGTTGTACACTTAGTGAGCTACATTACCATGTTGGTGTTGGTTGTACACTTAGTGAGCTACATTACCATAGAGGTATTGGTGTTGGTTGTACACTTAGTGAGCTACATTACCATAGAGGTATTGGTGTTGGTTGTACACTTAAGTCACAGTATTCCCTGGTCCCTGCATTAAGGGGACATGGGCTGTTTTTTTCTGTCTTGGTTGTAACCATTTGTCCCCATTCAGCCTACTGTTTTAAGACCTTTATCCCCATCCAGGTATCAATATTTTCCTGGCGAGTGATAGCGAGCCAGCATTCTATGGAGAAATCCAGCTTCGCCGGAGAAATTTTTCTATCGAAAAATGTACAAATTTAGCCAGCTGTCTAACTCATTATCCAATATATGGTGGCTCGCTATCGCTCGCCAGGTATAAATAGACACCTGGATGGGGATGAACGCCTTAAAACAGTAGGCTGAATTGGGCCGAATGGACACAACCGAGAGAGAGAAAAAAGCAGGTCACCCTCCTTAAAGCCGAATCGAAACCTGCGACGTATTCTCTATTTGATTTCAGTTACAATTGAGCGACATTATGAAGCTTAGGAAGGGTGTGTGGTAGCTGAAGGGATTAATTGATATAGTTTGTAGCTTTTTAATTGGTAGACGTCCCTCTTATACTGAATAAAATCGTCTAATAGTTGCCAAAATATAATAAAAAAGACGTCACCGGTACTAAATGGGCAAATATGGCTTAAAACCTTCAGTGTTATCGTGTGCATCCAAGGAATTATGCAACTTTACAATCTCCTTCACAAAATTAAAAGCTGGTACGGTGGCGCTATTAAGTTATATCTTAGCTGTCATTAAGTTTGGCTCGCTCTGTCCTGTATTAATGTCTGTCAGATGTTGAATAGGGTGGGTAAGTGTAGGAACATGCTGTTATATCTCACTCGAAACGAATACATCAAGTTTGAAATATTGCTGATACCAAATATTTATCGAAATATAATTGTTGCGTAGACATCCCTTATTAAGCCGACTGTACAACTCAATGTGATGAACCAGAAATAGTGAACATGGATTGAGGGACACTCTAACTACGGCATGTGCTTAAGGGGTAGAGCTTGGTTTGTGGTCTATATAATATTCATTTATTTATTTATTTTGAGTTTCCTCGCTATACCTCCATCAAGCTTAGAAAAACACCCCCTCGAGCCACTTTCACGAAATCTGTGTACATTTTGCGGTAGAAAAATTTCCCGGCCTAAGGCCGGTTCCTTCTAAAATGTGATGCTCGCTATCACTCGCCAGTTTCTGTAATATAGTAAATGACTTCTATACTTATATAATTGAACTAAGCTTACGTCTGGATACATATAAATTATAATTGCCTATAAATGATTATGCACACTCTAGGATATAAAGAATAGCCTTAACCTATTCAGTACCGGTGACATCCATTTCATTTTGATATGGCAACTATTAGACGATTTATTCAGCTTTGGAAGGACATCTATCAAATATTAGACTACAGATTATCTCACCTAATCCTTTTAGCTACCATATACCACCTATTCCACCTATTCCATGTGCCTCAACCTTCCTCATGAGAGATTGATGAGAAAGGTTGAGGCACATGGAATAGGTGGGGCGTTGTTGGGATGGATTAGGTCATGGCTAATTGGTAGGAAACAGAGAGTCAGCATAAATAGTACCAAGTCAGAGTGGGGAGCAGTCAAAAGTGGTGTCCCCCAGGGATCGGTATTAGGTCCACTGTTGTTTCTTATATACATAAATGACCTAGATTTAGGTATAACTAGTAGGATAAGTAAATTCGCAGACGATACTAAAATAGGAGATCAATTGATTCAGATAGCGATATAGAGTGCCTCCAAAGGGATCTAGATACCTTACATGAATGGTCAGTAAATTGGCAGATGAAGTTTAACATTGACAAATGCAAGGTATTAAAGATAGGGAAGATGCAAACAAATGTTAAATATAAACTAGCTAATTTAGAATTAGAAAATTCAGATTGCGAGAAAGATCTAGGTGTGTTTGTTAGCAATGATTTGAAGCCTAGAAAACAGTGTATAAGCGTTCGTAATAAGGCAAACAGGATTCTCGGGTTCATCTCTAGGAGTGTGAGTAACAGAACTGCTGATGTTATCTTAAAACTTTACTTGTCATTAGTGAGACCCCATATGGATTATGCTGTCCAATTTTGGTGTCCTTATTACAGAATGGACATAGATTCATTGGAGAGAGTACAGCGTAGAATGACAAAAATGATCCATAATATTAGAAATCTTTCGTATGAAGAAAGGTTGAAGAAATTAGGTTTACATTCGTTAGAGAGACGCAGAGTTAGAGGGGATATGATAGAGGTGTTCAAGTGGGTTAGTGGGATTAACAAAGGGGACATGACAAATGTACTAAAGCTCAGTGATAGCGAAAGAACTCGTAACAATGGTTTCAAATTAGATAAATTTCGTTTCAGAAAATATAGGCAAATATTGGTTTGGTAACAGAGTTGTAGATGGGTGGAATGGACTACCAAGTGCTATAGTGGGATCTAAAACTGTAGGGAGCTTTAAGATAAAATTGGATAAGCATATGGACGAGAAGGGTTGGGTGTGAAGGGGGATCAGCCGGGTTGGGCCAATCAGCGCTCTGCAGACCCCCATAATCCTGGGTTAATCTCTAACCGTTTTGGTAAGATGATCCTCAGGGTATTAGAGTGTGAAGCCTATAATTGGGCTTTGTAATTGAATTGGGGTTGTGTGGGACAGGGATCTGCCTTGCTTAGGCCAATCGGCTTTCTGCAGACTCCCATTTTCTTATGTTCTTATGTTCTTATACCCATGCTAAGCTTTATAAAATTGTCTAAATAATGTAATGACCGAAGGCCAGTTTCTCCGAAATTACAGGCTCGCTGTCACTCGACAGGAAAACAAAAATCGACAGATACGTAGCACGAGAGATCTTAATATTGGCAAAGAAATGGGGCGAAAGGTCTTGAAATCACCAAACTAATGGGACAAACTTCTTAAAATCCCACTAAACATGAGGTAGAAGGGAGTCTAGGAAAAAAAAATACAGCCCTCTCCTCAACCATTTCAGTATACGATGCCGCGTTTCTTATTATTATTATTATTATTATTGTGTTTTGTTTTGGCTGTAATTAGAATATATCATTCAGTTTAGGAAGGAATACTTGGAGTGAAAGGGTTAATTGGGATTGCTGTGCCTGTTTGATTCCCATTGATCCTTTGTAAACTATAAAGATAGGCTAAGCTTAGCTTAAAATAAGCTTAGCCTAAAGTAATATTAAGAATCGCGTGATCATTTACTGAAAGTGTTAATATTAAGGGGGGGGGGGGGGGATCTTGTTTGATTGGCAATTTTCAATATTATTTATATAGCTTATATTTTTCAATATTTATATAGCCTATATTTTTAGTTTGCTCCCTAACCCTCCATCAAGCTTAAAAACAAGACAAATATGTACATTTTTCGGTAGAAAAATGGCCCGGCCCAAAGCCGGTTTCTACGAAAGTACAGGCTCGCTATCGCTCGCCAGGAAAAATCGACACCTTAATGGCACGGAAGGTCTTAAATTGACAACGAAATGATGCGAAAGGTGTTAAAATCGCCAAACTATTAGGTTGAAAGTCTAAGAATCTCGAAACTAATGAGGCTAAACACGAGGGAGAAGGGGGTCCAGAAAAAAAACCCATACACCTCCCCTTAAGATCTCTTGTTCCAAGCAGTATAGAACCGTAGCCAACCATATCTGACCGTTTCACCTGGCTTCAAAGGTTACCAGGGATTGATTGAATGTACCATTCATACTCTTAGAACGGTTCTGGGAATATGGTCACCAACTGTACAGGTTATTTTTTCTCTCTCTCTCTCTCTCTTTCTATCTCTCTCTTAGTTAGGATTTGGTATTTGAGATAAGAAGAATTATCTCTATCTCCTTCCTTCTGCCATTATCTTTGTGGGCTAAAGCTTCCCGTGTTCTACCTCGGACGTGGACAAGGAGGGGGACTTGGCTTTCTCGCTTCAGTAATCCTTCACTTAATCTTTTGTGGCCCTCTCTGCTAACCAACAGTTCTGGATTTCATAGTTTATTTGTATTCTGCGTATCTGGTTTCCTGGTTTCTTTGTATTGAACACTTTTTTGTATTCATTTTGTTTTGTTTCCTTTTGTTTGGTTTCCTTTGTGCTGTTCATCCCTTGTTTTCTTTCTTCCTTTTTTATCTTTTCAATATCTTAATCACAGTAGCCTGCATCACCTTTTTCCGGCTTAGTCTTTCTTCTTCGCGTTTCTTACCTTCTTCATGGTTATCGTTGTCGGAACAAGACTGGATTATATGAAGAAAAATAACAGGCAAACGATCGGAATGAAAGGAGAAAATAGTCAAGGTAGAGTGAAATAAAATGTGGCGCTTTTTTAACGTGACAAACGCAGAAAGTCTTCATCCTAAAATTTGCTGTGAAAAGTCCGCAACATTTGAGGTGCACCAAGCAATTTTGGGGGTTGATAGGTGAATGATGGCTGAACGAAGACCTGTATGTTTTTTCTTGTTTCCTCTCGTGTTTATATAGATTATAATGTTTTTTTATTGTTTTTACATTTTTCTATTCCCACTTATATGCCCTGATATGCTACCATCACTGGCAACCATCAGCGACACAAGAGAGTCTACCCTCGATCCGAGGTCTTTGGATAGTCTTAGTGGTACAGTTGGCAACCACCTCTCCTACCTTTGGCTACCCAACAGACCAGTCCACCTTACCACCTCCGAACCAAAGAGAACTATTGACCTTCATTTGCCTCCCTTCTCGCACGCCCTTCATACCTGGGATCAAGTTTGCTGTATACACACAATATATACACAGGCATTTGTACTTCTGGCCATACTAGGAATAAGGTTGGCATGGTGGTAGCTGGCAGTTTAATAACAAGACAGATCACTTTATTAACTGTCTTTGAGTTCAACAGTACTGACAACTAAACCAGCTGCACCAAACCTTACCTTCCTCGTGCCAGGCACTAACCAGACAATGCTGGAGCACAGTTTAACAGCATCATGCACATACTTGGCAGCACTAAGTAAACTCTCTAGTTCGATAGTGATGAAAAATAACCGTTAGGACCAGAGAACAGTTTGACAGCTTGATACTCCACCTTGGCAGTACCAAGTGCCACTCAGATAGTACCTGGAACTGATAACAAGAACCTCGAGGACCAGACAAGATGTACAGCTGTGGCCACCATCTTCTCTCGACTCATTTCTTGGGGATTTCTTCTCCAGCAGCTCGAATGACGAGATCTACATTTCGGATATTTCGGCCTCACTCACTCTTTACCCCTGGTGGCCGCCTGGAACACCGCTTGTGTGTTACCCACATATATTGTTGTATTTACTATTAAGTCTATTAACAAAGCTTAATGGACTGTCCCAGTTTGAGTTAAACTGGGTTACCACTGGGTTAAACTGGGTTTTGAGTTACCAGTTTGTAACTTAGCATTGCAGCCTCTTGTGATTTACTGCATGGAGTCCTCTTACTTCATTCAGGGATATCTGGATTGTGTACTGACTGACGGAGCTTACTTTACCGTTCTTCTTTGTTAAATTTCTTTATATTTCTCTATTCCACATAGTATAGTAGTAGTGGTAATAGTGGTAGTATTAGTAGTAGTAGTAGTAGTAGTAGTGGTGGTGGTTGTCTTCTATTCCACCTTTTCCTGGTTATAATCATCCTGAAATACTTATTTTATCATAATCATCACCAGTATCTTCCTTTCTTCTTCCTCCACCTTCTCCTACTTCTTACAATTACGCGTAGTTTCCCTCCTTCCTCATGTGCCAATTCCACGCCTCCCTTATTTTACATTATTCCTCCGTGCGTCATTTGTGTGTGTGTGTCCTTTGCCCACCCTCCTTCTGTATTAGTCCTTCGTCCTTCCTTCCTGACTCCCCCTTGTTTCATCATCATCATTATCAACATCATCATATTCTTAATTTTCATCAATGTCATCGTTTTTTGTTTTCTTCTTTTTTGTCTTCGTCTTCTTTTTTCTTTTTTCTATTTTTTTAAATACATTATTATTATTATTATTATTATTATTATATGTATGATTATTATTACAATTATTAGTATACATGATGCTATATTTTTCCTTGTTGCGTTCTTTGTCTTCTCCTTCATTGTCTATATTGTTTTAGTTTAATTCGTGTTCTTAATATCCCTTTTCTCGCTCTCCCTTTTGCTCTCTCTCTTTCCAAGTCAAGGTTAAGTCAAGGTTCTAAGTTAGAGACTCTTTCAAGTCTCTAACAAGTCAAGGAATATCATCATCTCAGGCATTCTCCCCAAGATCGACGCACCTGACAAATTCTACGACAAGGCCTTCAAAGCACAAATAGCCAACTAAAATATTTGTGTCTGAAGGAAGAAGTTGAATTCATCAACCTCTGGAATAATTTCTATAACCAGCCTACTCTGTTCCGCAAGGATGGCACTCATCTAAACCCTGTGGGTTCAGCACGCATGGGTCGTCTCCTACACGAAGCAGTCCGCAGCCATGGATCAAAAAACGCCATCCGAGAAGAAGCAGCAGTGACATAAATCATCCAACGCCAAGCAAAAAACAGAGGCAACCGAGGACCACCAGGGATAAGGACCGAAGACAGCGAGGACCGAGGACAGCCATGAACATGCATGTAGATCTGACAAGAACCAACAATATTATTAAAGAGCGTTCCGTGAGTTCTAAAATAACAAATTTAAAGGTTTTCTATGCAAACGCTCGTAGCATACGCAATAAATTTTCAGATTTAGAGGAGCTAGCGTTTACAGAAAATTATGATGGGATTGGCATAACAGAATCTTGGCTCAATACAGAAGATAGAGACTTTTTAGCAGAGTATTCACTTCCCGGTTATGTAATGTTTGAGAAAAGCCGAATAAATCGAAATGGAGGTGGCGTTTTACTTTATATCAAAGAAAGTCTTAACCCTACCCTCTTGTCAAAACCTCAAATTGTGAACGTCGACACATCTTTTGTGCTAATAAAGAATAATAAAGGTACACAAATAATACTTGCGTTAATATACAGACCTCCAGCTCAATCAGTGCAAACTGACCGAGAAATGTACGAACAAATTGCAGATGTAAGTAACTCACACGATACCGTAATTTTTGGCGACTTTAATTTACCTGTGACCAAGTGGGACGATACTCTTACTTCACACTCCGGACATGACTTGTATACGAACTTGCAAGAGAGTTCGCTTTATCAATTTGTTCGAACACCGACCCGTGGTAATAACGTTCTTGACATTGTACTTGCAACAAAAGAAGAATTAATAGAGAATTTGAATGTTGGTGATGAATTCAGTAACAGTGACCATCGTACGATAACTTTCACTTTAAACTTTACTAGTAACAAACCAAATAGTAGCATCGAAAATGTCCCTAATTTCAAGAAAGCAAACTTTCATAAACTTAGAGCTATGTTTAAAGAAACTGAGTGGAGCTTTTTAATTAACAATAACGACATAAATAAATTTTGGAAGTTATTTGAAACCACTTACCTAAAAGCAGTGCAAGACTGCATACCATCGAAAATACGGCGTCCAGGCCATAATAATAAGCCCAAATGGTGGAATAAAGATATTTCAAACTGCCTGCTTGCTAAAAAATTTGCTAATGATAGATTAAAATCCTCACAAAATGACGAAGAACGGGTGAAATTTGTAGAGCTACGACGGAAAGCCAAAAAGTTAATTAAGCAAAGTAAAAAGACCCTAGAGTTACATATTGCGAATCAAAGTAAAACAAACCCGAAAGAACTCTATAGTTATAGCAGAAAGAAAAAAGTAGTTACTTCAACTGTTGGACTGTTAGTCAATGAAAATGGAGAATACACCAAAGACGAAGTACAAATGAGTAATGCCCTCAATACCTTCTTTGCATCAGTTTTTACAACAGAAGACCTCTGTGATATCCCTACTACACCATCACCGATTCAGATTGATAATTCAGATGTTCTAAGCAATATCACCGTTACAGAGAGAGAAGTATTGAATTGTTTAGATAAACTCAAGGTAAATAAAACGCCTGGACCTGATACAATCTCGCCTAGAGTTCTGAAGGAAGCTAAGGAGGAGCTCTCCAAACCACTGACATTACTATTCAATAAATTCTTGCAGTCTGGAACTATGCCTGATCAGTGGAAGCTAGCCAACGTAACACCGATATTCAAAAAAGGCAGCAAATCCCTACCCAGTAACTATCGTCCAATTAGCTTAACCTCAGTTGTATGTAAAATGCTAGAAACGGTTATAAGAGACAGACTCGTAAATCACTTAGAGGAAAATAACTTGCTTAAAGATGCTCAACACGCTTTCGTAAAAAACGTTCCTGTTTAACAAACCTCTTAGACTTCTTCCACGATATCGATATACTCAACCTCTACGATGAGAGTAAAGCTGTAGATATTATATACCTTGATTTTCAAAAGGCCTTTGACAAAGTTCCCCAGAAACGTTTACTGCTAAAACTAAAAGCGCATGGAATACAAGACGGTTTGTTGAAATGGATAGAAAATTGGCTCAGCGACAGAAAGCAAAGAGTAGTCATAAACGGTAAGGCATCTAAATGGACCAATGTAAGTAGCGGGGTACCCCAGGGATCGGTACTAGGACCAATTCTCTTTCTAATTGACATCAACGACATAGATGAGGGTCTCGCCGGTACAACCTCAAAATTTGCTGACGATACAAAAATTGCAAATAGCGTACTCTCAAAACAAGTTGACGATATGCAACACAATCTAGATAAATTGTCACATTGGGCCCAAATTTGGCAAATTAATTTCAATGCGGATAAATGTAAAGTACTACATATTGGATACCTAAATGAGAAAGCAAACTATTCGATGAATGGCACTCAGCGTAAGAATGTAAACAGAGAAACCGATCTGGGAGTAACAATATCGAGTAACCTAAACCCGAGTCAACAATGCTCAGAAGTTGTTAAGAAGGCAAACAAAATAATTGGCTTTATAGGCAGGTAATTTGAGCATAAATCCAAAAACGTTATCCTAACCCTTTACAATTCCTTAGTCCGCCCTCTTCTGGAATACTGCGTTCAATGCTGGTGCCCTTATTACCAAAAAGACATAAACATGCTAGAACGAGTTCAACGTAGAGTTACCAAAATGATACCTAGCCTAAAGAACAAACCATACAAAGAGCGTCTTAGAGAATTAAATCTATTTCCTTTAACCCAGCGCAGATTAAGAGGTGACTTAATTCAAGTGTTCAAATTCATCAAAGGCATAGACAATATGAACTGTAGTAAGTACTTCACTATCGACCAATCTAACTACACGCGGGGAAACGGTTGCAAAATTATTGGTAAATCTTTTAACTCGCACGAATCTAAGAATTTCTTCTTCAATCGAGTTGTCAACTTGTGGAATGGGCTTCCCCGAGACGTTATAGACTGCAGCACCGTTGATTCATTTAAACTCCGCCTAGACAAATATCTCGCATCAAACCCGCGACTGACTGCGTTTGTAAATGAATAACTTTATTTTATCCTCCCCTCAGTTACTAACCAATATGTCCCCTACTAACTTCCTAGTCCTGCCACAGACATTAGTTCCAGGGCAGTAGTTCTCTTTCCAATGTTCCCTTACCCACTCTAAACCACTGTTTGGACACTTGATCCTCAGTGTTTTGGAGGACAAGCAGCCTAGAAGGGTCACTAGATCTGTTGTTGCTTGATTTCCTTTGTACTCCTTTGTACTCCTTTCATTCTCAATATCCCTCCCCTCTTTCTCTTCAAATCGTTTAATAATTCCCTCCCCACGTCTCTCCTCCTTTCTCTGTCTCCTTGTGTAATAACTTATTGCCCTCTTTACCTTTAAGTCTCTCTCCCCTTTACCATTATATTCTCATTAGCTTTATCATTTATTGCTCTCTTCTTGGTGTTTGATCCTCTTATTGTACACTACTTATCTCACTATTATGTTCAGTGTTTTTATTATATTATGTGTTACCTTTGCCAGAGATGGTTGAGTGTACTATGCTTTTACAGTATAAGGGTCAGCTTGTATGTTTGTGTATAGAGTAATTACCTTTCATAAACGAGTCTGGTGCTCTATTATTATCATCTGTATGTGGATTTTTACAAAGCTTGGCGAGTACCTTCCCTTAGTACGTATTTCTAGGTAATTACGTTACATATATGATTTGAAGTGCATTTAGACAGCTACCTCCTAAATAATTTACCCTCACCCCACCTCCTACCCTCTCCTTTCGGTATTTGTTCAGGCAAAGTTATATATTATTTCAGTGTCTTAAGGTCGTATAAATCCAGTGTAGTTTTAATTTTCTATGTGGATGAGGGAGAAAAAAGGCAGACCTACCTGTGACAAGTGCCTCCCCCAGAGTTGAAACCAGGTAGAGACGAAAAAACTCAAGCCAGACCGAGTAAACCCAAGTGGAGACGAACAAACTACCGAGCCAGACTCAGCTGGTAGGGACGAATATGTTGTTGTTGTGACAGAAAGAAGTGTGGTGTGCTTGTTTAGTGTAGTGAAATAGATAGCAGGAGGAAGTGTTTGTGAGAGACAGTTGGATCACTCTGTGTAGGTGTTTTCGATTACAATGCGAAAAACAACAACAACAAGAACTATAGTCTGTTTATATTTGTTCCAGCTGACGGTAAATTCAATCCCTAAACGGCTGATTCTTCCATACTTAATGGAATTCTATGATACGTGTACTGTACATCTCTGCGTAATATTAATGCCAAGGTTTTACACCACATAGTTCGCAATACAATCTTGAAAATAGCTGAGCAAACAAGATGGGAACATTCATATACTGTATAGTAGGTTAGATTGTCTTAGTTTAGTTAAGGGGAAGTTTTGGTTTGTCTGGACCCCCTTCTCCCTTATGGTTAACCCCATAAATATTGAGATCTTAAGAAGTTTGCTCCATTAGTTCGGTGATTAAAAGACATTTCGCCCCATTTGTTTGACAATATTAAAACCTTTCATGCTAAGTGTCGATTTTGTTTTTCTGACGAGCGATAGAAAGCTTGCATTTTAGAAGGAACCGGCCTTCGGCCTGGATATTTCCTACTGAAATATGCACAAATTTATCTGGAAGGGCGGTCTTGGGGTTGTGTTTTTAAGCTTGATAGAGATCTAGGAAGCAAATTAAAAATCTCTCCAGGGTGTCCCGCGAGTTTTGTCAAATACTTCCAGAGATGAAAAATTAAGTCATTCTAAGTTAAAACTGTTAGATACACATAGGCTTTTTGGGGCATTGTTTTGTAGTTATGGACCCTTAAAGTCGGCATTTTGGTGTTTTTTGTAATTTCTAACCCTGTTTTTCTTCAATAAGATGAGGATAGGAAAACAAAATATAAGGTGTATTATGAAGCATGATATCAATACTTCAAACTGAATATTACAAGAAACCAACAAAACTTAATTTTAAGCTCATCATCGCGGAAAGAAGAAAGGATCTACAGAGGATTTTTTGGTGATTTCTGTCCGTTAAAACTCATTTTCCGAGTAATGAAAATGAATAGCGATAAAGGTACTGTAAATGCTGAATGATGGTGCATGGTATCAATACCTAATGAAAACACCAAGACATCATCTGTAGCTCCTTTCTTCTTCCTGTGATGATGAGCTTAAAATTAAGTTTTGTTAGTTTCTTGTAATATTCAACTCCATGTCAAGGGAATATGAAGTACGATGTAGGGAAGTTTTTAGTGTCAGTTTGAAGTATTGATATCATGCTTCATAATACACTTTATAGTTTTGTTTTCCTATCCTCATCTTATTGAAGATAAACAGGGTTAGAAATTACAAAAAACACCAAAATGCCGACTTTAAGGGTCCATAACTACAAAACAATGCCCCAAAAAGCCTATGAATATATAACAGTTTTTACTTAGAATTACTTAATCTTTTATCTCTGGAAGTATTTGACAAAACTCGCGGGACACCCTGTATAAGTAAGATTAGGATAGGTTAATATAACTTAGTGTATGCTAGAGTAGGATGAAATAGGTTAAATCTAAGTTAAACTAGTTTAGACTAAAGTGTGTGAGTTCAGATGAGGTTAGGTTAACCCCTTCTGTACCGTCGAAGTCTTTTTAATTATATTCTTGTTATATGTAGACGATTTAAGCAGTTAAGGAAGGATCTGTGGTAGTAAAAAGGGTTGTTGTTGTTGTTGTTGTTCCCCAAGCTGCCTGGCCGAACAGCCCCAAGGCCCCGAGCAATTCCAAGGCCATAACCGAGTGCCCCCACAGAACCCCCCCTGCCGACCACAATAAAGCCTGGGTGACCGAAGCCACTCCATGGCGGGGAGCTGAGGAGGGTGCGGAAACGCCCGGGAAACCAAAGCCCCACCCAGGGCCCTGTGCCCCTCAGCAATTATGAAGAGAAAGTAGAGGGGCAAGGGAAAAATGTGACGCTTTGGCTTCCAATCTTGGTAGATTGGGAGGTCAATCCACGGAAAAGACGCCGTCACTTGAGATCTAGAAAATATATAAGTTAAAGGAACAGTCAGAGTAAGCTATGGGTATGGCAGAGATCGCTCAGTTCTCACTCTGATAGACCAGCCCATCACCACATGACTAGAACCCAATCCTCTCAGCATCAGCTAGGAAAGGCCCTAGAAAGCCGCCTTTGGCGGGGGGATAGCTCCCCTATTTCAACCCCTTTCGGGGTCGGGCACCCGCCTAGTAAAAGGGTTGATTGAGATAGTTCGAAGCCATAAAATTGCTACAGATCCTTCTGAAACTGCACAAAAACGTGTAAATATAGCTAGAATAAACTAAAAAACGACGTCGCCGGTACTGAATGGGTTAAGATAAGATTAAATAAGTTAGATTAGGTGAGATAATGCTAGATTTGGTAAGTTAGGTGATTTGTTTGGCTCAGTTATAATAAGTTAGTACAGTTCTCAGCGCATAAAGTAACACCAGTTCGAATCCGTGAACCTTTAAAGTAAAGTTCTGAAACATTTGGGCTATAATAAAGTATTGTATTGTCTCGTTTGTGTTCGATACGGACTCAAATAGGTGCGTCGCCATTTATGCTCCTGCCTGTACAGTCAGCGGTAAAAGTCCTGTTGCCTCTCCTGCCTCACCGTGACCCGTGATATTCATAGACTCGAGAATGTTAGGTGTACAAAATTTGCATATGTCTACCACCAGATGGCTCCCTACAAAATGTGCATATTTCTACCACCAGATGGCTCCCTATGAGGTGTGTGGTTGTGAGGGAGAGGGTGGTGGGGGAGAGGAGGGGTATAGTGCTGTTGGGGAATATAGGGGGACTGAGGAAGGAGTGGAATCTTGTGTTGTTTGATCTTTAATTATCAGATATATATTAACCTTTTATTGAATAGTTGCCAATCATGTAAATCAGGTGGAAGCAAACCGGGATGTGATGACTGCATTCACTCAGTTACTGTTCAATGTTATAGTTTTAGTTTTAGTTTTAGTTATAGAATGTGTGGGTTGCTTGTCCATTTATAACGATAATTGTTTTAGACCTACTTTTTATTATTAATACTGGTATTATTACTAATATTATAAATTAGAATAACAATAACTAATATAGTTAATTGTGGTAGTTCTCTATCTCATCACTTCTTTCTATCCGGTGGCTATATCCAAATCCCTGAGTAAGGCACTTACCATGCGCTAGCCATCAATGTAATGCTTCTTCCACATGTGTAAGGCCAATATATCTTCAAATTGCTTCTCGGTTGAGGTATTTCTACAGAATTATAAATTCTCAATTCCTAGGTTTAATTTTCCTTTCATGTAAAGGGTATTGATTTAAACCAACATAATATCGTGAACGAGTAACGATCACAGCGGTAATCTGTGCTTCAAGATGAACGATATTAGACCAGGATAGATGGATTTATCATATTTAGCCATCAACAAATTATTTCATCAATTTAGGAAACATATCTTGAGCCCGGTTACACGGTTTTCTTTTACCCATTGAAGATTTTGACGCTTTTTGACAATTTATTTTGGGTATCATCAGACGATTTTATTCAAAGTTGCAATAGGATACGAATGTCAGAAGGTTGATTAGGCCAGTCTTTGTCCATATAACTCCCACAGATCCTTCCTGACCTATATATTAGTGTCTAATTAAAACTAAAATTATATACTCTAAGAATCATAATACATCAAGATCGTCACAGGGTTCATTTCCTGAGGAATAAAAGCGTAACCGGTATATACTGGATAAACACGTTGTTTTGATACAACAGGAAATTCACTTATACATTCCCTACTATACATTCATATGTAAGCCCTATACAATATGCTTCCTGTTGATTGATTAATTAATTCACTATACATTCCCTACTATACATTCATATGTAAGCCCTATACAATATGCTTCCTGTTGATTGATTAATTAATTCACTTATACATTCCCTACTATACATTCATATGTAAGCCCTATACAATATGCTTCCTGTTGATTGATTAATTAATTCACTTATACATTCCCTACTATACATTCATATGTAAGCCCTATACAATATGCTTCCTGTTGATTGATTAATTAATTCGAGTACAGATCTACACTATTTTTCAAAAAAACATTTTCCGGACCCATTCTCATATTAACAGCTTGAGACATTTTGAAAACATAGTTTGGCTATCATTAGACGATTTTATACAACTTTGGAAGGCGCTTGGCCCATCAAAATGAAAAATCGAAATATTAAATAAGATACATTTTATAGCAGCTAGATACAAAACATTTTATATCAACACTGATCACATCTACACGTGTGGTGAGCTGGAAAGAAGAGGAGCGGGTGTGTGTGGGGGCTGGGTGGTAGAGGGGGTCTATAGGGTTGTTTGGTGATTTGCAATGCCATATGGAGACTCCGTTATTGACAATAATTTAGTATCTATTTCATTACGACGAAGCTTTACTTCATATGAAGTGAACTACAAGGAAATTGTTTTCAGCTTAGGAAGGATCTGATTTAAGTCATATGGTTTCAATCGATCTATTTATTGAAGCATATCGTTCTTTAAGGTTTGCTGGTCCAGAAGTAGGCACAGATTCTGTCAGTGGGATTCCCAGTACCAACTTCCAGGCGCCGATCCTCCCTAACCCTTTTGGAAAGAAGTGTTGGCTACTGACTGACCGACAGATTATTCTTTAAGTCGAATAAAATATTCTGATATTAACATGAATGAGGTAAACAAAACATGCTCTATGATATAAAGCAAGGGCTAACAACATATTGATAGGATATTCCGAATGTATTTTAGTATGATTAATGTTGTTGTGATATATAAAAACATCATAATTGAAGTCAGGGTAACGTAACATCATTTTCCATAACTGAAAAGTTTAATTACATTACGTTACATTAACCCGTCCAGTACCGATGCTGTTTGTGGTATTTGGTTCCAGCTATAAGTAGACGATAATAAGAAGATAAGGACAAATATGTGGCAGCTACAGGGATCAATTTATATAATACCGGTATATAACGTTCAATTTGGTAGACGGCCTTCCGAAACTGAATAGAACCGTTATTGTCAGAATATAATATAAGATACGTCACCGGTACTAGATGGGTTAATAGACTCTAGCGCCACGCGATACTGAACTAATATGTAAAATGTATTAAAAACAAGGATGTCCAAATATCACGAAGCAAGTGAATAAGATGAAGGAATGATATGATGGGCCACAGTGGAAAGCATTAACCCTTCCAGTACCAGCGATGTATTCTAAACTTTATTTCAGCAATATTGACCCTTTCACTACCAGGACGTCTGTTTACCTTTCATTATGGCTGAAGTTAGACGGCTTTATGCAGTTGAAGAAGGATTTACTTAATTCAGAAGTAATGTTGACATTGTATTTCCACCTGTGAGACCAAGATTAAGCATTAAACAATACAGGAAATCGTCTAGCGGTAGCCAGAGTATAAACAAAATAAGTCCTGGGTCTCAAGGGGTTAACGCGATTTTACGAAGATTAAACAGGATATGTGGTAGGTAAAAGGATTAACTGCCATGGTTCGAGGCCATATAATTGGTATACGTCCTTCCTAAACTGAATAAAATAACCTAATAGTAGTCAGAATATAATGAAAAAGATGTCACCGGTGCTGGATGGGATACCAGTATTGATATCCCAGCGCCAAGCGACGAAGGCCATATGGCACCGAGTCTTAGTCAATACTGTTCAGAAACAATAAAAACGTAAGTTAGATATCATCATGGTTTTATGACCAGGGACCTTACAGTTCGTCGGTCAAGTCTTATTTTTGTAATTCTAACATTATATTTGATCTCCCTTTTAACATTTTTAGAGTCCATATTTCACAAATTTGTTTATCTGATCGCCATACCTCAACAGGTTGGCCGTGAGATCACGACCTATTGAATTATCATATACTTAGAACGCTAATTGGTTAACCCCTTCTGTACCGGCAACGTCTTTTTAAATTTACCCGAGCTATATTTAGATGATTTTGTGCGGTTTAAGAAGGATCTGTGCTAGTAAAAAGGCTTAAAGCCGGTATCACACGAGCGTTTTTTCCATCAACATGTATCCTTAACACTGGTCTGGCAGCTTAGGAAGTCATCATTTAGAATATTTCGGCCACCTACATTCATCTAACAACAGTCTAGTTTCCAATACCAGTGCATACTATTCCAGAAATGTTGCCAGATTTTTTTTGATTATCGAATGTTGACTATAAAAGCTCTCGTGTGATACCGGCTTTAGTGAGATAGTTCGAAACCATTTATGTTAATTGACGGAGGCTCTTTTTAAACTCTGTTAAATCGTCTAATAGTAGCCAGAATAAAGTTACAAGGACAGCGCCGGTACAGAAGGGGTAAATAATAATTATGTCCCAAGAGCCTGGCCGTGGTATCCACACAACCCTTCTTCTTCTTTTTCCTGAGTTGGACGGCGAACAGGTAAACAAAGGTGTGGAATGTGGACACTCAGAATTGTATATGGGACGAAAAAAGCAATTTCAAAAGTAACACTTGTCCGCGCAACTGCAAGGTCCCCAGAGTAAGACACGAGCAATAGAAATCCTGTAATTGAGGAGTAACTGTTTTAGTTCTCTAGAATATCCAGTTCTGTACCGGTGACGTCCTTTTAACTTTAATCTGGCTACATTCAGACGATTCTAATCCATTTAAAAAGAGACCCAAACAATTAACAGGCTTCGAACTATCTCCCTTAACCCTTTTTACTAAGACAGATCCTTCTTAAGCTGAACAAAATCTTCTAAATACAGTATGGCTAGAATATAATTAAGAAGACTTCGCTGGTACAGAAGAGGTTAACTTTCATATAAGACCGTATCAAAGAGAGCGAGAGAGAGAGTTCTAATTCACGGTATATTGTGGATTTACTCAAATATTGGCATTGATTGATTGCAAATGTGTTGTGTTTGATCATGTCGTTTTCCATGTGTTACACATGTAACAGATTACCACGTGTTGATAAACATTCGGATCATTATGATGATACATTTAAAAAAACTTATAAAAATATGTTATTTACCTACAAACAAGTTGTCCCCTCCTTCCGACCCCTAACAGCTCTTACCCCTCCTCTCCCCCATCACCTTCTACCCTCACAACCATTGAGTACAGATTGCATAGAGAGGCAAGCGTGACGTCACACGGTTATTTTGCCGCGCGTCCTAGGGATTTGGTGGCAGCACTGTTGTACGGTACAACAACCAAAGCACCTCAGTGGCTTGTCCTTATTATAGATACTCCTTGATATCTGTGCGCCTGCCAGCTGGCTTGCTGCAGTGTTACCAAAGTTAAGTGAAAATCCGCAAAACCAGGGAGCAATAGATTAAAGAGGGAACGTATTTAAGAGTTAATTAATGTTGGTAAAAACACTTGTAAATTATTTAATATACATTAGATATATAAAAACAAGATGAAAACATTAAGTATACATATACACTATAAAACAAACTAGTATATGATGCAAGCTGTATACCTTCAAGCAACAAAACAAGAATTAAAATGTAATTTTGAATATATGATATTAGTTACATGTTATGTAGATGTTAATTTGTAAAGTAGCACTAAAACTGGACATTTATACTTATGACATCTAGGGATATTTTGCCCCACCATTGACTTTGGCAACTCCCGAATCTCACATCAACAATGGCGGGTGTTGGAGGAAGTTTTCTTATGTACCTCCTCATAATGCCGAAAATTTCACGATGACTGGCCTTTACAGTAGCCTCTACTTATGTCTATTTAACTATATCATGTCTGCAGAGTCTCTGGATAACGTTCAATTGATTATTAATAGCATTATTAATACAAGGTAGGAGCTGTCGTGGCCTAGCGAGCTAAGGCTCTACGCGCTATGTTGGTGACGACTAGCCGCGTGGGTTCGAATCTCGGCTATGCTACAACAGTTTCCAGTGCTATATAGTCTTCGTGGCTTAGTGCTGTAGAATTCATTACAGTTGGGGATTTCCCGCAGATGAAATGAATTCATAAGATTATTCAACCTTATTTAAAAAAAAAAAAAAAATTAGTACAAGGTAGGGATTATTACGAATTAATGGGGACCAAGGATAATCAATATAATGTCTTTGTGGGGACCCTCCCATTGGCCTTTTCGATCGTGCTGCCATCTCTCGAACGCGCTGATCCCTATTTACAGATGTGTGGCGTCTTCTTTCCTCTCTATCCAATCTGTACTCTATGCTCACAACCACACACCTCACAGTGGTGCCATATGTTGGCAGAAAGATGCACGTTTGTACACCTAAAATTCGAGTCTATGAATATCACGAGTGACGGTGAGGCAGGAGAGGCGAAGGACTTTTGCCGCAGACGGTACATATAAATTGTCTTATTCGGCATAAAAAAAAAATTGATGACCCCCCCTCCACCCACCCGGAAAAAAACCCTCACACACACACGTCCAAGACCCTCCTTCAAGATAAATTTGTACATTTTTCCATAGAAAAAAGTTCCAGTCGAAGGCCGGTTCCTCTTAAAATACTGGCTCGCTATTGATCGCCAGAGAAAAATAAACACCTAAATGACACGAAAAGTCTAAATATTGACAAAGAAATTGGGTGAAAGGTCTTAAATTTGCCAGACTATTGGGCCAAACGTAAACAAATATGGAAACTAATGGGGCTAACCATAGGAAGAAGGGGGACCAGAAAAACGACCCATCTCCCCTTAAGAAGAACATTGGAGTTGCAAGGTCGATACTATCAAAGTAACACCCAAAATGTAGAAAAACACTAAAGCATAACACCAAGTACAATAATATAGTAATTAACAGTACAATTATAACACTAAAACCTAACACCAAGTACAGTAATATAGTAATTAACAGTACAATTATAACACTAAAACCTAACACCAAGTACAATAATATAGTAATGAACAGTACAATTATAACACTAAAACATAACACCAAGTACAATAATATAGAAATTAACAGTACAATTATAACACTAAAACATAACACCAAGTACAATAATATAGAAATTAACAGTACAATTATAACACTAAAACCTAACACCAAGTACAATAATATAGTAATGAACAGTACAATTATAACACTAAAACATAACACCAAGTACAATAATATAGAAATTAACAGTACAATTATAACACTAAAACATAACACCAAGTACAATAATATAGAAATTAACAGTACAATTATAACACTAAAACCTAACACCAAGTACAATAATATAGTAATGAACAGTACAATTATAACACTAAAACATAACACCAAGTACAATAATATAGAAATTAACAGTACAATTATAACACTAAAACATAACACCAAGTACAATAATATAGTAATGAACAGTACAATTATAGGCTGAACATTGTTTAACCCTCTCAGTACCAGGGACGTCCTTTTCATCACATTGAACGATTTTACTCAGCTTTGGAAGGTCCTCTAGCAACAATAAGGCTTCAAACTATCTCAACCAATCCTTTTTATCTACCACGGATACTCCCTAAGCTGCATAATATCGTCTAAATATATCCAGCATATAATATACCACACGTCGCTGGTACTCAAAGGGTAAAAGTGCCGAATGTAACGAATAGATTAACCCGTACAGAACCGGAGACGTCCTTTATATACCACACGTCGCTGGTACTCAAAGGGTAAAAGTGCCGAATGTAACGAATAGATTAACCCGGCAAGCGCGATAGGCCTCACGGAAGGCTTCCTATAGGGAACGCGATAGGCCTCACGGAAGCAAGACCATAAAAAAAGCCATCCAAAAAAAAAAGGGCCTATCAAAACAAAGGATTTTGTCTCTAGGTGAGATAATTCCCCTCTAGTACTCATCCATGTGTTTCTCACCCCTCCCCCTCCCCTCCTTCCCCACCTTATTCCCCCCTCCCCCTCCCTTTTCAATTATCACCCATTTATCCTCTTATTATCATCATTTATCGGTTATTTTTCTCTCCCGCGATAATGTAGCACAAGTGGGTTGCATAAAAGATCGTTATGCAACACCCAGACACCGGCACACACCGCCCCGCTCGTCTCAGTTGACTCCCAGACAGCGAGAGGGGAGGGCTGCCTGTGGCTCTCTCTCGCCTGAGATTATGACCGGGTGGCCAATATCTTCGTTTTTCACCACCCAAATGCTTTTCCCACTTATTTTAGCACTCTTGAAGGTTCATATATACATCATATATGTAAAATAAAAGCATACCGAAAACAAATAATGCTTTATATTGTAAATATAACTAATTCTGTCAGAATCCAGGGCTAGAAATGCACAAATAACTACCCTAGCACCTAGGTCTATATCGCGCTTGTCAGGTTAACCCGTACAGAACCGGAGACGTCCTTTATATACCACACGTCGCTGGTACTCAAAGGGTAAAAGTGCCGAATGTAGCGAATAGATTAACCCGTACAGAACCGGAGACATCCTTTATATACCACACGTCGCTGGTACTCAAAGGGTAAAAGTGCCGAATGTAGCGAATAGATTAACCCGTACAGAACCGGAGACGTCCTTTTCATTATTCAGTGGACGCTGTTTATTTAGCTCAGGAAGGACGTCTACCCATTAAAACAATACAGACTATCTCAATTAATAGTTTTAGCTACCATATATCCTTCCTAAGCTTCATAAAATCATCTAAATGCAGCTAAAATACAAATCAAAACACGTCGCCGGTATTGTATGGGTTAACGCGATATTTTCACCTACGATAAAGCTTCCAGTGACAGCTAAAATTACATTTTCCTAACGCAGAAAGGCACTCATTAATAATACTTTCAAGCACCTCAGCATATGTCTTACTAAAATAAAGTATTACAAATACAAATACAAAATACAAAATGTCTAGCACTCCTTGAAGTAAAACTGAATTTTATGCCTAAAGTATAACATGAATTAAAGAAACCTCTAGCATTCTCTAAAATAACACCGAGTATACTTAACTATCTTCCTAGGTAGGTAGCACCTAAAATTTCATATACAAAATACTTTTAACACTCTCTGAAGTACCACTTAATTTATGATTAAATTACCAAATTAAAGAAACTTCTCTAAACTAGCACCAATGTAACATCTAAAGTAAAACCTGAGCAGGTCTCTTTAAAGTAGCACATTCAAGAATCCTCTATCACTCTAACGTAGGACCAAAGTTCACGTCTGCGATAACTGTCTTGATGGTGTAATGGTTAGAATGTGTAAGTTCTGTATGTGATATCCTAGGTTCGAGTCCTGGGAGAGTCACATACTTTCATTAATTTCATTTGGGGTGTTATTGGTGTTAAGAACGATGTTAAACATAATACATTTAAAACACCCTCTAGCCTCCACTAAAGTAACTCAACAAAACACCCCTATCATCCTGTAAAGTAACACACAAAGAGTACCCCATAAAGTATCAACAAAGTTCACGTCTAAAGTAGCACCTTCTAATACTTCCCTAAAGTAGCACCTCCAGCCTAAGTCCCCATGCTATCAAACTTTTCACAACTCCTTTACTCGCACCTTACATCCCTCCCTTCCTCCCTCTCCTCTGCTCCGTATCTGCCCCCTTCTGTATCCCCCCCCTCTATCTCTGTCTTTGTCTTTCGTCTTCCTCTCCCTCTCCTCTTACTTCATATTTCCCCCCCCCCTACTCCCCCTCGCCCTCTCTCTCTTTCGTCTGGCTTTCCCTCTCCTTCCCCCCCCCCCCTCTCTCTCTCTCATCTGTTTTTTATCTTTCCCCTTCCCCCCTCTCTCCTGTCTTCCTCTCCCTCTCCTCTGCTTCATATCTTTCCTCCCCCTGTCCCTCTCTCTCCTTCTTATCTTCCTTGCTCTCCTCTACTTCCTCCTTCTTCTCCCTCTATATTTCTGTATTTGTTTCTTATACCTTACCCCCTTCTCCTTTTTCCTCACCCTAGCCTTCTTCTTTTTCCTCGTTATCACACCTTGGTTTAATCCTTCCTTCTCATTCTCCTCCCCTGCATCTCCCGCCTACTCCCCCTCTTTCTTCCCCTCTTCTTCTCCCCCACCTACTCCTCTCCTTTAAAACCACCTGCCACTCCATCTTTCACCTTTAGTCCTCCTCCTCCTCCTCTCTCTTCCTGTCCTTACTTTTGTTTTCCTCTTTTATTTATCCTTGTTATATACTGTATACTCCCCCGTCTCCTAAATATAGACTACTTGCGAGTTTCAGTCTATACTATATAATATAATATAATACATATAAATGCAATAATACTGTAGGATTCTGAGGGATAGAGAGTATGTTGCCTTTGATTGCATGTATTTACAAATTTACTACAACCGTATTTAGTTGATAATTCAGCTAATATCAATGTCTACAGCTCCATCTTCCTTATAGACCTAGACCTGCAAGTGATCAATTAATCCCCCTAGCTCTCTCTATCCCTTATTATTATTATTATTATTATTATTATTATTATTATTATTATTATTAACATACCAACTTCTATTTGAGATAGTTGTATTCTCTATACTGTCCGTCACGGGTCCTGATATGCCGAGGGGGAGGTGATGAGAAAATACAAGAGCCAGGTGTACAAGTAATTATTTATTTGGATAGGTTGATATGCATATTTATTATTATTCATAAATACAGGGGCAATGCAAAATATATATCAACATAATATTAAGGTAAAATGCAAGTATAAGTATCAATAGGACACACAAGGATATATAAATTATATACATATATATATATATATATTGTTACGACCGGGGCTACGAATAAAACAAGGGCACTTAATGATTGGACTAGTAATAGGGCACTATGCAACAACGGTACGCTAGATCCAAACCCTCGAACGTATATGCTGGCGAACAAAAACACCTATACCCTCCAGAGTTAATCTGCAATAACGGGGTATCCTTAACTGGGCATAAATATACTCTACTTCAGGCTAACCCACACTGGTATAGCCTGATAACAAACAAGATGCAAGTTACGTTAAAATGCATAAAAAAGGAATCTATTGAAAGATCAATTAAATCACTTGAAGATTTAATACAATAAAAAGATGCTTCAATACAGTTACTCTAAACAACAATAAACTCTTCACTCCTATCTGAAAGAAAGTGAAGTATAGTCCTACAGCATAGACCTGGAAACTTCTGAAGAAATTCTGATGCTCATAAGATGCTCGTATCTTAAATTATATAAAGGCAGGAGGCAGGACACCAGACGTGTAGACTGAATACACTAAAAGATAGGACATATAATGTTAACTGACACGAGAATACTATAAATGAGCAACTGTAGTAATGCTCGACACTAAAAGAAGTACTTCCTCATCAACGAAACAGTCTGCTATGGTTGTGCGGCTCAGCAACAACCTAGACTAATAAATGCTGTGAATAATAATGCGTACATATCAAAGAGCTTATATTAAATACTAACAAGTGTCTACTCAATTAATAATGTCTAGCTGGGATGCTCTAGGTAAGGAACTGGGGTTGAGCAAGACAGGATCGTAGCCTAGCGATGTCCTTAAGACTGCATCCTTTAAGTTAAGTTAATTGACTGGGGTGCTCTCTTGATAGATTCAGATCACAAGTATCTGGTTCTATCCTGGCGACCCTCAAAAGACAAGCAAAGAGGCAGCAAAGTGTGGAACTGGAACAGGCCAAAGCCCTCAGTCAACACAATGCTACACTCGCAAAAGACGCAGGCGAAAAGACAACCTAGGCTACCACAGGACCGGTCGAAGTCGTGTAGGTATAAACAAACCATACACACATCGGAGACAACGACTACAGAAACCTTATCCCAGTCTAGCATTAAATAAAAGAGCAGAACACTAAATCAATAATGGAGACACACACAGAGTTCTTAACCTCTACTAACTAAGAACCCTCAAACCTATTCTAAGTACATGTAAATATCTCAGAGGACGGCGCATGCAATACAATGGGCCAGCTATGGAAACCGTATGCAGAACCCAAGGGGATAAGTAATTGAATAAAGGTGAGGAGCAATGGAAAAGAAGAAGATCAGAGAGAGAGACAGTGGTAAAGGGGGTGATCGGGAGAGAGTATGCAAAGGGATGTTAGAAGCATGCACGCCAAGCCTGTCCTGAGGAGCGCAGCTCTTCGGGACCCTCATGCAGGAGGTTAGTTACACAGGAGCCCGCAAGGGCGCGATGGTCGGCCAATCACGGGCCGAGACGTCACAAGGCAGCAGGCCCCTAGATCACGCCAGGATCCATCAGCCAATCAAAGGCGAGGGAAAGCCCGCGCGCGCGGGAAAACTCCTCCGAGCGAGGCAGCACATACATACACACGCACATATTACCACCACGCTCCCCATATCTCTCTTTCTCCTTAACTCTACACAATGCATCTTATATTCTACTAATAATATAAAATACTTCCCGTTGTCACAGATGAAAATAAAGACCACCACTGGACTGTCTGTGACAATTAGAGTACTAGAAAAGAAAGAACAACATTCTCTGATAACTGTAGCCCATTTCGATGTCCCTGGCGAACGCTAGTGGCTAACGAGAGGCGATTTTGCCAACGCTGGTAGACGTCACAATATATATATATATATATATATAATTAGCACATACACTGAGAGATGTAAGAGATGAATAATGAACTCCTAGTTAGACTTAATTATGTGGGGGAAAGCCTAGCTGGAGTTTAGTGTAAGTGTGTGTATGGCAGTGCTCTCCACCTATAGGTATGCGGTTTGGTAACTTAGAGGTTAGTCAAACGTGTAACAATATACCTATAGATGAATAATTACGTTAGTGATAGCATGTGAGGGTTTTAATTGGCAACTGGTATGGATTAATTAATTGCTGTAAAGGGGGCCTAAAAGCCAGGTCTCGTCTGTTACAAAGCGTCTCTTAAATCGCAGTAATAGCTTTATTATCAAGGTATAAAGAAGCCGGAGAGCATTCTAGGTTCTAGAGCCAGGAAGCATCTAGGTCCTTACTTGGCTGGGATTAGCTGTTTGAAAGTAGGGCAGGTGAAGAGCTTAAGCTTTGGTCGGGCCAGGGAGCACCTTTGGAGCCAGGAAGCATCCAGATCTCAGGAGGGAATGTTGAGATAACTTTCCCTACCTGGCCTGGATACCTATCCATTTTCTAGGTGCTCCTTGTCCTAGAAGAGGCACAGGGAAAAGGGACGCGTCGATATATACAGGTTGTTGTTGTTGTTCCCTAAGCTGCCTGGCCGAACAGCCCCGAGTCCCTGAGAAAGGCCATGGCCACGATCGGGCTTTCCCACAGAGCTCTCATTGAGTGTAGATTGTGTTGTTGGCGTAAGTGGTTGTGTGAAATGCAGTCTTCTTGATGTGTTTAATGGTATGGGGTGCTGTGTTACATCCTGGGCAGGCGTCGACAACGGAGTCATCCAGTCTCTTCTGATAGCTCAGGAGAGCTGGATGGTGTCCGCATCTCAGCCTGGCCAGGTGGACTCTGTCCTCGCGAGGAAGGGAGGATTCGGAAGGATGGATTTCGGGAGGTCGTGCATGCAGCTGCGTGTTGTCTGTGAGTGAGTGGATGGATCGGTGAGAGATATGAGTATGGATGTGCTTCTTGAAGTTGGTTCGGGGTGAGCAGGGAGGGAGAGAGGACAATAATTGTGTGTGATACCGTGTGCTGGGTGTTGTTTTAATATTTCTTGGTGTCTGTGGGTGTGTTGCCATGTAGTTTAGTGGGTGGTCTTGGTTCGTGGAGGCTGCTGCCAGGAATTGAGTGCCTCTCATGTCGAGATGGTCTTTGACTTTGAGGATTTTGGTTTCTTGATGTAGGTGATCTGTGGGTGCAGTAGCTGTGCAGCCTGTAATGATCTTCAGGGCTTTGTTTTGAATAGTCTGTAAGGTCTTATGATGTGTTTCAGCTAGGTTAGAAGCCCAGGCTGGGCTTGCGTATTCCATCACTGATCTTATGTATTGTTTATATACTGTGGTGGTAGTTTCTTTGTTGTGTCCAAATTTTGTGTGAGCAAGTGACCTGAGGGCATTAAGTCTGGGTGTCAGTTTCTTTTTAATGTTTGTGGCGTGCTGTTTGAATGTCATATGAGTATCATATGTTACTCCTAGGATTTTGTGTGTGTGTGTATGTGTTAGGGGTGTGTTGTTTATGGTGAGTTGAGGGATGTATTCGTGTTCTCCTGTCCAACTTGTGAGCAGGGTTGCAGTGGATTTGGCTGGGGCTAGATTAAGTCTGTTTGTAGTGCACCAGCCATGTAGTGTGTTGAGATAGGGTTGAAGGAGATCTGTTGCTCTTTTTGGGTCATGGTGTGTGCATGTGAGTGTTATGTCATCTGCATAGGAGGCTAAGTTTATTTGGGGCGTATTGGGTATAGTTATATCGTGCATGTACAGATTGAAGAGTGCGGGCGATAGGACGGATCCTTGTGGGACTCCGTTTGGAAAGTTTCTGATTTTAGATTACTGACCGGCAAAAGATATGTGTGCACATCTGCCTGCTAGGAAGTTGGCCAGCCACCTTTTTGTGTTGTTGTGCATGTTTGTGTTGTAGATTTTGTTTGTTAGGTTGTGGCGGGGGATGGCATCGAAGGCTTTACTAATGTCGAGTGTGGCTAATAGTGATCTGTGTGGTGGTCTAGCTGAGTTGATGCCGTCGAAAGCTCTTTGTGTAAGGTCTGTGAGAAGAGTATTTGTGGAGTGCAGTGGCCTAAAGCCATGTTGTGTTGGAGCTAGGGGTAGGTCAGGTGTAATTAGTTGTAATACTAGGCGTTCCATGACTTTGGAGGGGGAGCAAAGGAGTGTGATGGGGCGGTGCGAGGAGGGTAGCGTGGGGTCTTTGTTGGGTTTGGGGAATGTGATGATGATACCATGCTTCCAAATGTCTGGTATTGTGTTGTGTGAATAGCTGTAGTTTGATATGTTAGTGAGTGCTTGTATGCCTTGTGGTCCCAGGTGTCTGAGGTGTATGTTGCTTATGTTGTCTAGGCCACAGGCGGGTGAGTGCTTGAGATTGTTGATGCTATGCTTTGTCTGGTGATTGGTGAAGGGTGTATAGTCAGGGTCTGTGGGGAATTGTCTCTTACGTCGGATGACACGTCGGTCGTCTTTGTGAGGTTTTAGGTGGCTGACATGTGAAAAGTGATTGATGAGAGTGTTTGCTTGTTGTTTACATGAAGGAGTAGAGTCTGTTGTTGTGATTGCAGCATGTGATTGTGTTGTGTTGCTGTTGGAAAGTGTGATGCTGTTTAGTGTTTTGTATAGTTTTTTGGGGTTTGTTTTGTGATCAAGTGTTTGTAGGAAGTTATTCCAATTTAGTTTCTAGAGGATGGTTGTGTCGTTCTGGTCTTGGCAATGGGGGTAGGGGGAAGTGCATTGAAAGGGCCCTCATAATTCGTCCCAGGATGCCTTCCAGGGACCAATCAGCAGGGCGGTTGGTGGGTGACGTCGTGGAGTCCTGGTTGGTGGAGGCTTCGATCTGGCCGGCCAATCCAAGGCCGAGCTATGCAGGTGACGTCACATCCGGTCCCTCACTCAGACGCCGCCTCTTCGGTGTGGTTTGTTTTTTAGGGTGGATGGGGCTGGGGGAGGGAGGGTGGCGGGGGTTTGTTTCTGGAGGGTCTTAGTGAGGAGAATGTATTATTATGGAGCCGTTCTCCTTGATGGTTTCCCGCATTATTTTGGAGGGGGTAACTGGGCCATTTGGTGGGAGTGAGGCCTTCCGGTGTGGCATAACAATTATTATTTTTATTATTATTATTATTATTATTATAATTATTATCATTATTATTATAATTATCATCATCATCATTATCATTACAATTCCTCTTCTTCTCGTTTTCTTTAATACCCTTCTTATTATAATATATCCTCTCCCTCCCCGCCTTTGCTTCAAATTCATCTCAAAATGTCCTCTCCTTTCTCCCTTTGCATTGAATTATTTAGTATCTTTCCTTCGCATCGTCCTGCTCTTTCTCCTCTTGCCTGTTTCATCTCCTCTTCGATCTTGCTATCCTCTTCTTTGTCTGTATGTCTATACTCCAAAAAATCTTCCTACTCCTCTTTTCCTTTCTCCCTCCTCTTTTTCTTCCTCCTGCACCTCCCCCACTTCCTCTTCTTCTTTTACTTTCTCCCTCCTGCTCTTTCTCTTCCTCCTCCCCCCTCCCATCACTCCCTCCTCCTCCACCTCCTTTACTTTCACCCTCCTGCTCTTGCTCTTCCTCCTTCCCCACCCCCACTTCCTCCACTCCTTTTACTTTCACCCTCCTGCTTTTTCTCTTCCTCCTCCTCCTCATTTTCTTCCACCCTCCTTCTCTTTCTCTTCATTCTCCCCCATCCACCTCCTCCACCTCTTTTACGTTCACCCTCCTGCTCTTGCTCTTCCTCCTTCTCCACCCCCACTTCCTCATCCACCTCCTCCTCTTTTACTTCAACCTTCCTGCTTTTTCTCTTCCTCCTCCTCCACCACCCCATCCTCCACCCCCTCTTCTTCCTCTGGCCTACTACATATCGATGTGTCTGCATTTCTCTTATCTCCTTTACGTTTATTACTCTTGCCTCCACTTCTCACTTCCCATCTTCTTATTCTAATCGTATTTATATTTTCCGTTCCTCTATTTCTTCCCCTATTCTTCCCTTCCTCACATCTTCTTCATAGTTTTAGCCTGTTCTTATAATTTTACTATAATTTCTCTCTTAAGGTGTTTGTTGTTGCCCAGATCTCCATCAAACTTAAAAAACACCCAAAGAGATAAATTTGGAAATTTTTCGGTAGAAAAATGTCCCGGTTCCACCTGCATTACAGGCTCGCTAGCGCCGTTTAGGAAAACAAAATCAACACCTATATATATAGCACGAAAGGTCGTAATATAGGAAAAGAAATGAAGCAAATAATCTTAAAAACACCGAAATAATGGAACGAACGTCTTAAATCTCAAATTCAACGGGGCGAAACATGAGACAGAAAGGGGTGCACTAAAAACAATACCTCCCCCTAGTATATTATCTTAGTAACTGTTAAACCAGATGGTAATTTAATAAATGTCAGTTTATTTATTGCATTCCTTCCTTTTCTGACAACCACACTTATTATATTCTCAGGAAATCTCTCTCTCTCTCGCCTTGTGTCAACAGCGGCGTTTGGCTTGTTTACCTTATAAGAGGCACATCACCTCTCTCTCAGAAAGAAAGGAACGAGAGAGAGAGAGAGAGAGAGAGAGAGAGAGAGTGTGTAGTTATGGATGCATATCGTAAAACAGAGTCTAAAGAGAGGGTGGTTGAAAGGAAATAACAAGTAAAGTTGAAGAAAGAGGAAGAATATGTGAGGGATAATGGGCTCTAAATATGTAGGTAATACTACTACTACTATTAATAATAATAATAATAATTATAATAATAATTTTTGTGTCTATGTGTATGGAGGAGACAAAAGTCAGGTTGCCTGTAACGAGTGTCTCCCCCAAAGTAAAAAGAGTGACAAAGCCAAATTCAAGGGATGTTGGAGTCAAAATACCTGAACACTCCAAGTTTAAAGTAGTCTAATTCATAAGACGAAGGAAAGATTGATTGAGGGGGAGAGTCTCAAAGTTCACTTTAGCAGAAAAAGAATGCATGAAAACATTTGCTAATTCTTGGGTTGTTGAGCTTGACAGAGTATGCGTGGGATTGTGCTGAAAGACGGGTACCACACATTCGCCGTAAAGGAGGGGGTATGCACTGAGAGAGCTGTGAAGAACGCTGAATGTTGTCATAGTGATAGGAGAGAGACAGATATGTAAACAGAGATTATAGGAAACTAGTAAGAGGAAGTGAGTTGATGAGACAAAATGCTCTTGAATCTACTCTTTCGAGAAGTGCGGTATGAGTGGAACCTCCCTACACATGCGAACAATACTTGATACATGGACACACTATGCCCCTATACAGAGCAATTAGCTGTGCGAGGGCTGAAGAACCCACGGCGACAGTTAAGCACACATAACTTCTGGGAAACTGTTTTAGCAAAAGTAGAAATATGATCTTACCAAGAAAGATTGGATGAAAAAAATACCACCAAGAATATTGAGAGAAGATGAAGAGTTGATTTGTGTATTGTTGAAGAGTAATTGATAGTCTCGTAGAAAATTACGGCGGGTAGATAGAAGGAGAAATTGGGTCTTGGAGGCATTGAAAGTAACAAGATTGTCTCTAATAACAAATAATTGATAGATCAGTAGATAGGTGTACTATGGCCTCCTCATGTGAGTTTTGGAGTGATTACAGTGTATTTTTAGATTAAAACAACACTTTTGATAAGGTGCCCCATAAAAGGCTACTATGGAAACTTGAAATTTGCAGAGGAATCACTAGTGGACTCTCAAAATTAATGAAGGAGTTATTGACCGGAAGAAAGATGAGAACTGTCATAAGAAGGGAGTATTCATCATGGAGAGTTGTGACAGTGGAGAGTGGTCCAGGGTTCAGTGTTAGCCCCAGTGGTGTTTTTATGTTTAGATAAATTATCTGCTTCTTGGACCTAGCAGCTATACTTATACTGTATGTTAGCTGATGATACAAAATTAGTAAGGAAAGTACTTGATAATGATTGCTGTAAAATACTCCAGTAAGACGTTAATATAATATATGAATTGAGCCAAGATTGGAAAATGGCGTTTAACATTGATAAAATACTGTCACATAATGGAGATGGGAGATGGCCAGGGAAGACCCTGTGGGTAATACAGTATGAGCGGCATAAGGTGTCAGAAGTCAGAGAAGGAAAAAGACTTAGGAGTTATAGTTAACAGGAGGTTAGATCCCGGTGATCACATCAACAACTTGGTAAGGAGGGCATATTCCTGGTGGGCTAATATTAGGGCAGCATTTAAATTCCAAAATGAAGTATTGGTGATAGTATTAATAACTGAGTTGCTGAGGCCTGGCCTGGAGTATACAGCGGTTGTATGGAATCCAAGCATGAAAAATACATCAGAAAGTTCAAGAAAATTCAGCGAGTGATAACAAGAGGGGTGCCAGGGTTAAGGAACTTTTAATTACAATATGAAGACCGGCTGTGTCACCTGGGGCTTCCCTCACTTGAAAAGAGAAGGGAGAGGGGAGACATGGTAGCTTTATTTAGGTGTGTTCAAGAAAAGGAATATATCAAACAGACAAATTTTGTGTTCCCAGCGGTGGGAAGGAAGAGAGAACATGACTACAAACTGTTGAAGAGGAGAGCTAGGAAAGATGTTAGGAAGTTTGGTTATCCAGATAGAATAGTTGATAATTTGAATGAGTTACCAAACGATATATGAAATATGATAAGTTAAAGGTTGACGGGACACTTCGAGAGTAATCTCAATCCTGTAAAGTACATTTAGGTAAATATACACATGCACACACACACACACACAGAAGGTAGCAGCTTAGTCACAGTTCTGCGAGTGTTGGGGGTTCGATCCCACACTCCGGCTGGGGACGATTTTTTTCAAAATCTTTCCCTGGTTGTCAAGGGTAGGTCAGGATGGACCAGTTTCAGGGGAGCCACAAAGTCTGCTGCTCACGTCTTACCTCTTCAAGGCTATGTAGGCACTCTTCGTTAGCAACCAGGATCAGTCTGTTGATCCCTTCGGATATGATATGGGTTCTATAAAAATTGACCTTTGACCTTCATGGTTTTAGTGTGATAAATTACTATTGAAATTTGCATGTAAAGGCCAACCATCTTACCTTGCTATAGGTAGCGCCAACGAACTTTACAATAATCTTGACCCCTTAACTTCTTATAACTCAAAATGAATGAAAGCAATCGGGCTGACATATATATATTTTGGGAGGAGTCCACCAGGAAGTAAGTATGGATATTTACAGCCAATTTGCTTTAGGCCCTTTTGAGTTACGAAGAGGTCAGGGATCAAGATTTTTGTCCACCAGGAAATAAGTGTGGATATTTACAGCCAGTTTGCTCTAGGCCCTTTTGAGTTACGAAGAGGTCAGGGATCAAGATTTTTGTCAAGTTCGTTGGCGCTACCCTATAGTATAATACAACAATAAAGTAAACAACCAGCTAATCTGTGTACTGGCAAAAAAAGATGGCGGTGTGCGCTCAATAGCAGTAGGGAACACCTTCCGCCGCCTTGCCACAAAGGTGGGTTTTAAACCACTCTCGAATGGCCTAGGTCAACACTTAAGACCAGTTCAACTAGGTTTCGGAACTCCAGGGGTGTGTGAAGCTGCTGTACACGCATCCCGCACCTACCTCAGCCAAGCCCAAGAAAAACGAGTGCTTCTAAAGATTGACATGCGGAACGCATTCAACAGCATTCGCAGGGATGTCTTCCTCCATGCAGCTCAAGAACACATCCCCACTCTGTACCCCCTACTTTGGCAGGCTTATTCCAAACCTTCAATCCTGATTTTTGGCGAGACGGTAATCCCATCAGCGACCGGGTTACAGCAGGGAGATCCAGGTGGTCCTGCTCTTTTCTCAATAGGGATGGATGCAGCAGCTAACAAAGTAAGGTCAGAACTGAATGTATGGTACCTGGACGATGCAACCTTGGGTGGGTCAGTAGAGAACGTTCTAACCGACCTAAATAACATCGTAACTGACCTCGGCCAGGCTGGGCTAGTGATAAATGACACCAAATGTGAACTTGTCCTCCTCAACCACACACGTGAACAAGGAGAAGAGACTCAGGCCCTGTTTCGAGGCATATTGCCAAATGTAAAGATCCTTCAGGAGCACCAGCAAACCCTATTAGGTTCCCCACTAACTCTGGCAGCAATCTCATCAGCACTTCAAGTTAAAAAGGAGGAGCTTCAACGTCTAGTGAGTCGCCTGATACACATCGATGCCCACTCAGCTCTGGCCCTGCTCAAGAACTGTTTCTCCATCCCAAAACTCCAATACCTTCTGCGCACATCGATGACTTACACGAACAATGGTGGCCTCCAAGAATTAGACAGCATAATCCGAGAAGCAGTGACAAGCATCACCAACGTGGAATTTAAAGAACGGGCCTGGACACAAGCCACCCTTCCTGTCCGCCTCGGGGGCTTGGGCATACGGAGAGCCTCGGATATTGCCTCCCCAGCCTTTATCTCTTCCCTCATCGCGACCAACGACCTTGTAGTGTCCATCCTTTCTTCTCAACCCGGAATGACACTTAATGGGGACGTAACAGCAGCGATTAACACCTGGAAGGGAAGTACAGGAGTAGAGGAGGAGCCTCAGGGTACCTCCAGGAGCAAGCAGAAAGCGTGGGATACCATCTCGGCGAAGAAAACTCAAGAAAATCTCCTAACCAATGCAGACCAGGTTGCAAAAGCACGCCTCCAGGCAGCCGCCCGTTCGGAGAGTGGCTTGTGGTTACACGCCATCCCCATCCCACCTCTTGGAACTCACTTGGATGCTGAAGCGCTCCGGGTTGCCATCGCGCTCAGAGTGGGTGCGGCAGTTTGTCACCGACACACTTGCAAGTGTGGTGGGGGGATGGATGCTCAAGGTCACCATGCCTTGTCATGTAATTACAACGCAGGCTGCCTGCCAAGACACTCTGCACTAAATGATGTCATAAAACGGGCCCTGCAGAGTGCTAATCGTGCATCAATCCTCGAACCACATGGACTTCACAGAGAAGACGGCAAACGGCCAGATGGGATGACCACTTTCCCTTACAAGAATGGCCGGTACCTCGCGTGGGATGCCACATGTGTTGACACTTTCTCCACAACCAACATCGCCAGAAACACCGACGAAGCAGGTGAAGCCGCCCGGATAGCAGAAAATAAAAAGCGAGAAAAATATCAAGCCATCGCCAGAAATCATCAGTTCGAGCCCCTGGCATTCGAAACTTCAGGAGTCTTCGGCCCTACCACCCTTAAGATGGTGAATGAAATAGGCCATAAAATCAGAGAAGTTTCAGGAGAACCCCGGGAAACCCTCTGGCTCAAGCAAAGACTAGGGATGGCTATCCTCCGGGGCAATGCCACCAGCGTCATGAGCTCAGTTCGACAGGACTGGGTCATGCCACTGTGTGAGGCCCGGGCAGGAGTGGTGTATCCGTAGTCTTTCCACAGTAGGGTAAAACAAAACATAAACTTTATTTGTATGTAACATGTGTGATGCACATATATAAAAGGGGATGTGTCGGATGGTTGAAAGCCACAGTTGCTCGTGCGTTTGGGGCTAGCAACACGTATTATGAAAAACATGTATCCTCCTTCATTCACTGTCCCCCCCTTCACTCACTCAACCCCCCAATTTGCCGGAGGATAACAGGTTTTTCACAGTACGTAGACGGAGGTCTTTTTATTTACCAGCTAATGATACGATGGGCGCGACTCATTGACCTAGGATTGATGGAGTTATAGGGTGAGCGTGGTGGGTGGCGGACAAGACAGTATAAGTATGGAGGGCTGTCTTGGAGTGTCTTTTGGTGTAACTCTAACACATATTATATAGTGCTTCCACACCTTTTGGCACATTGACTGTCAGCTGGGTTGGGCATAAATCATGATGGCAGCAAAGAGCCATATCTCCACCACGTCCATATGTGCGTAGGAGGGAAAAGAGATGATAGTTGGCTACAGAGCATATCTCGGAAGTGGAAGGATATGTGTGAGGGTGATGGAGGGAAGGGAGTGTATGTGGGTGAATGAAGAGAGGGATGGTACTGTGTATGGATGGAGGGTTGTGAGGAAGAGAGAGGGATAGGTGTGTACGTGGGTGGAGAGACATGTGTACAAGGACAGATGGGATGGGAGTGTGTGTGGCAGAGGGGATTTGTGTGTCTAGGGTGGGGGGAGGGGAGTATGTGTATGTGGTAGGGAGGGACGGGAGTATGTGTATGTGGTAGGGAGGGGTGTGTGTGTCTAGGGTGGGGGGAGGGGAGTATGTGTATGTGGTAGGGAGGGACGGACGGGAGTATGTGTATGTGGTAGGGAGGGGATGTTTGTGTCTAGGGTGGGGAGGGGAGTATGTGAATGTGGTAGGGAGGAACGGGAGCATGTGTATGTGGTAGGGAGGAACGGGAGTATGTGTATGTGGTAGGGAGGAACGGGAGTATGTGTATGTGGTAGGGAGGAACGGGAGTATGTGTATGTTGTAGGGAGGGGATGTTTGTGTCTAGGGTGGGGGGAGGGGAGTATGTGTATGTGTAGGGAGGAACGGGAGTATGTGTATGTGGTAGGGAGGGTGTGTGTGTGTCTAGGGTGGGGGGGGGGGAGTATGTGTATGGGGTTGGGAGGGACGGGAGTATGCGTATGTGGTAGGGAGGGACGGGAGTATGTGTATGTGGTAGGGAGGGACGGGAGTATGTGTATGTGGTAGGGAGGGGGGACGGGAGTATGTGTATGTGGTAGGGAGGGGAGACGGGAGTATGTGTATCTGGTAAGGAGGGACGGGAGTATATGTATGTGGTGGTAGGGAGGGGGGATGGGAGTATGTGTATGTGGTAGGGAGGGAAGGACGGAAGTATGTGTATGTGGTAGGGAGGGGGGACGGGAGTATGTGTATGTGGTAGGGAGGGACGGGAGTATGTGTATGTGGTAGGGAGGGAGGACGGGAGTATGTGTATGTGGTAGGGAAGGACGGAAGTATGTGTATGTGGTAGGGAGGGGGGACGGGAGTATGTGTATGTGGTAGGGAGGGACGGGAGTATGTGTATGTGGTAGGGAGGGAGGACGGGAGTATGTGTATGTGGTAGGGAAGGACGGAAGTATGTGTATGTGGTAGGGAGGGGGGACGGGAGTATGTGTATGTGGTAGGGAGGGACGGGAGTATGTGTATGTGGTAGGGAGGGAGGACGGGAGTATGTGTATGTGGTAGGGAAGGACGGAAGTATGTGTATGTGGTAGGGAGGGAGGACGGAAGTATGTGTATGTAGTAGGGAGGGACGGGAGTATGTGTATGTTAGTATGTGTAGGGTAGGGAGGGACGGGAGTATGTGTATGTGGTAGGGAGGGACGGGAGTATGTGTATGTGGTAGGGAGGGACGGGAGTATGTGTATGTGGTAGGGAGGGGGGACGGGAGTATGTGTATGTGGTAGGGAGGGACGGGAGTATGTGTATGTGGTAGTGAAGGGGGAGGGGAGTACAAAGGAGTACAAAGGAAATCAAGCAACAACAGATCTAGTGACCCTTCTAGGCTGCTTGTCCTCCAAAACACTGAGGATCAAGTGTCCAAACAGTGGTTTAGAGTGGGTAAGGGAACATTGGAAAGAGAACTACTGACCTGGAACTAATGTCCGTGGCAGGACTAGGAAGTTAGTAGATAAGGGTTAGTAACTGAGGGGAGGATAAAATAAAGTTATTCATTTACAAACGCAGTCAGTCGCGGGTTTGATGCGAGATATTTGTCTAAGCGGAATTTAAATGAATCAACGGTGCTGCAGTCTATAACGTCTCGGGGAAGCCCATTCCACAAGTTTTCAACTCGATTGAAGAAGAAATTCTTAGATTCGTGTGAGTTAAAAGATTTACCAATAATTTTGCAACCGTTTCCCCGCGTGTAATTAGATTGGTCGATAGTGAAGTACTTACTACAGTTCATATTGTCGATGCCTTTGATGATTTTGAACACTTGAATTAAGTCACCTCTTAATCTGCGCTGGGTTAAAGGAAATAGATTTAATTCTCTAAGACGCTCTTCGTATGGTTTGTTCTTTAGGCTAGGTATCATTTTGGTAACTCTACGTTGAACTCGTTCTAGCTTGTTTATGTCTTTTTGGTAATAAAGGCACCAGCATTGAACGCAGTATTCCAGAAGAGGGCGGACTAAGGAATTGTAAAGGGTTAGGATAACGTCTTTGGATTTATGCTCAAATGACCTGCCTATAAAGCCAATTATTTTGTTTGCCTTCTTAACAACTTCTGAACATTGTTGACTCGGTTTTAGGTTACTCGATATTGTTACTCCCATATTGGTTTCTCTGTTTACATTCTTAAGCTGAGTGCCATTCATCGAATAGTTTGCTTTCTCATTTAGGTATCCGATATGTAGTACTTTACATTTATCCGCATTGAAACTCATTTGCCAAATTTGGGCCCAATGTGACAATTTATCTAGATTGTGTTGCATATCGTCAACTTGATCTTTTGAGAGTACGCTATTTGCAATTTTTGTATCGTCAGCAAATTTTGAGATTGTACAGGTGAGACCCTCATCTATGTCGTTGATGTAAATTAGAAAGATAATTGGTCCTAGTACTGATCCCTGGGGTACCGCGCTACTTACATTGGTCCATTTAGATGCCTTACCGTTTATGACTACTCTTTGCTTTCTGTCGCTGAGCCAATTTTCTATCCATTTCAACACACCGTCTTGTATTCCATGCGCTTTTAGTTTTAGCAGTAAACGTTTGTGGGGAACTTTGTCAAAGGCCTTTTGAAAATCAAGGTATATATAATATCTACAGCTTTACTCTCATCGTAGAGGTTGAGGATATCGTGGAAGAAGTCTAAGAGGTTTGTTAAACAGGAACGTTTTTTACGAAAGCCGTGTTGAGTATCTTTAAGTATGTTATTTTCCTCTAAGTGATTTACGAGTCTGTCTCTTATGACCGTTTCTAGCATTTTACATACAACTGAGGTTAAGCTAATTGGACGATAGTTACTTGGTAGGGATTTACTGCCTTTTTTTAATATCGGTGTTACGTTGGCTATCTTCCACTGATCAGACATAGTTTCAGACTGCAAGGATTTATTGAATAGTAATGTCAGTGGTTTGGAGAGCTCATCCTTAGCTTCCTTTAGAACTCTAGGCGAGATTGTATCAGGTCCAGGCGTTTTATTTACCTTGAGTTTATCTAAACAATTCAATACTTCTCTCTCTGTAATGGTGATATTGCTTAGAACATCTGAATTATCAATCTGAATCGGATATGGTGTAGGGATATCACTGAGGTCTTCTGTTGTAAAAACTGATGCAAAGAAGGCATTGAGGGCATTACTCATTTGTACTTCGTCTTTGGTGTATTCTCCATTTTCATCGACTAACGGTCCAACAGTTGAAGTAACTACTTTTTTCTTTCTGATATAACTATAGAATTCTTTCGGGTTTGTTTTACTTTGATTCGCAATATGTAACTCTAGAGTCTTTTTACTTTGCTTAATTAACTTTTTGGCTTTGCGTCGTAGCTCTACAAATTTCACCCGTTCTTCGTCATTTTGTGAGGATTTTAATCTATCATTAGCAAATTTTTTACCAAGCAGGCAATTTGAAATATCTTTATTCCACCATTTGGGCTTATTATTATGGCCTGGACGCCGTATTTTCGATGGTATGCAGTCTTGCACTGCTTTTAGGTAAGTGGTTTCGAATAACTTCCAAGATGTATTTATGTCGTTATTGTTAATTAAAAAGCTCCACTCAGTTTCTTTAAACATAGCTCTAAGTTTATGAAAGTTTGCTTTCGTGAAATTAGGGACTTTTTCGATGCTACTATTTGGTTCGTTACTAGTAAAGTTTAAAGTGAAAGTTATCGTACGATGGTCGCTGTTACTGAATTCATCACCAACATTCAAATTCTCTATTAATTCTTCTTTTGTTGCAAGTACAATGTCAAGAACGTTATTACCACGGGTCGGTGTTCGAACAAATTGATAAAGCGAACTCTCTTGCAAGTTCGTATACAAGTCATGTCCGGAGTGTGAAGTAAGAGTATCACCCAACTTGGTCACAGGTAAATTAAAGTCGCCAAAAAATACGGTATCATGTGAGTTACTTACATCTGCAATTTGTTCATAAATTTCTCGGTCAGTTTGCACTGATTGAGCTGGAGGTCTGTATATTAATGCAAGTATTATTTTTGTACCTTTATTATTCTTTATTAGCACAAAAGATGTGTCGACGTTCACAATTTGAGGTTTTGACAAGAGGGTCGGGTTAAGACTTTCTTTGATATAAAATAAAACGCCACCTCCATTTTTATTTATTCGGCTTTTCTCAAACATTACATAACCGGGAAGTGAATACTCTGCTAAAAAGTCTCTGTCTACTGTATTGAGCCAAGATTCTGTTATACCAATCACATCATAATTTTCAGTAAACACTAGTTCCTCTAAATCTGAAAATTTATTGCGTATGCTACGAGCGTTTGCATAGAAAACCTTTAAAGTTGCGGTTTTAGAACTCACAGAACGTTCTTTAATCAAATTTTTGGTTCTGATCGGATCTACATTTACATTCATGGCTGACATCGGTCCTCGGTCGTTATCCCTGGCTGTTTTGAATTTGAGTCGTGTTGGTGGAGCTTTATCCAAATTCGTGGTTCTTGACAGATTAGCATTTAATTCCTTCGCAGGTTGCCACCCTCGCTGTCTTCGGTCCTCATTCCTGGTTGTCCTGTGCTGAGTCGATTTCTTCTCCGAAAATCCTTCACCGCATCGTTGAGAAGACGCCCAAAACGTGCTGCTCCCACCTGGTTCAGATGAACTCCATCGTCCAAAAACAAATAGTCATCATAGTAGAAATTGTCCCAGGTGTCGACGAATCCCACGTTTTCCTTCCTGCAGAGGTTTGCTAGACAACGATTTGTGCTGGTGGCTATGTTGTAAAATCGGCTCTCTACACCAAGCCGGGGGACGATTCCTGAGACGATGATCCTTGATGACTTCTCCTTAAACGACTTGATCAGCTACTGGTACTTTAAAAGCAAATCTTCCGACCGGGTTCGCTGTACATCGTTGGATCCAACGTGGATGACGTACATTGTATTAGCAGGGGCCAGCTTAGATACTTCGTCAACTGCAGAAACTACATCATCCACACCACCACCAGGGATACAAAAACGCTTCCTGGTCTTAGGTGCTCTGGCACAAAACTCTGTGAGCTGACCACGTATCATCGAGTCTCCCACGAGCCAGACTTCTTCTATTTCCGCTTCGTCATCTGAGTCTGTGAGTATCTGGAAGCGGTTTTGACACTCGGTAATCGGTATGGGTTTCCTGGTCTTGGGGCAAACGTTGTTCCTCACGACACGGAAGTGTCTTGAGGGGGAAGAGAGTTACTATTTGTTTCTTGAGTATCGGAACCATCAGATAAAATGGCTACTGCAGGCGTTGAATTGTTGGCAGTTGACGTTGGGGCGTTGGTGGCTGCTGGAGTTGCGGTGACAATTGAAGTTTGTGGTACTCCAACATTGAGTGTTACAAACTCTTGGAGTGATTCCAGCTTCATGGTGAGGACGTTGATCTTGTTGTAGGCTTCATCTAATTTCACTGTCAAATTCTCTTGTTGCTGGCAGAGACGGCAGACTTGAAGATCGACAGTAACAAACATGGACTCACCAAACCTACCGGCACAGTTCGTACAAGTGCGAGGCATGGTAACAGTCAGTTTCTTCAGATCACTTCACTCACTTTAAAACACTTAACTCACTTTAAAACACTTCACTCACTTTAAAACACTTCACTCACTTTAGAAACACTTCAATCACTTTAACCGAAAACAAATATGTTGAAATACACAACAATAGGTTATCAGGGGTGATAGCCTAACCGAAAACAAAACATTTGAGATACGCAGAATTAGGCTTCCAGGGGCGATAGCCTAACCAAAAGTTTTTTTAAAAATTGATATACGCACCAATAGGCTACCAGCGTTGAATAGCCTAACCGAAAATAATAAAATTTAAATACGCAGAAATAGGCTACCAGGTGTGATAACCTAACCTTAAACAAATATGTATATATAACAGAATATGTAACTAAATATACAATTCACCAAATAGAGATAATATAAAAATAAAGTGTGACTGCACACAAGGGGTTAATATACTGTATCAACAGATGGCCCTGGTGTCACTGTAGCCTAGTAAAGCAGTAGCCTACTCTTTTTAGATAACAAAAAAAAAATGTATCAGTCAAAGGTTACTACAAGATCGTGCAAGCAACAACTAAAATTACAGATATATATAGCTACAGTAGGATGCTAAATACAATATCTACTAGAGTTAATAAGAACAACAGATTGGTTGGCTATAGGCTAGGCTAGGTTTGGATTAGGTTAAAAGCTTGGCAGGTTGGGTTAGGCTAGGTTAGTTTGTACAAATACCACCCTTAGCTTAAAGTAAAATAACTCTGAGGAGAAAAAGTCAAGAATATATCTAGGGGGAAAAGATAAATGGATGCACTTAAATTTACTACAAAATTGTCTGGAATTTAATATGTATAATCCCCCCAAAAAAGTTTGTTTACAAAATGGCGTCGGCGTTCGTTCCTGTAGGCAGGTTAGTTAGTACACAATAGTGTTTATTAGCAAATTAATATGCAAAGCTTTACTTACATACAAGGCAGTTAAATTGATACTTACTACAGTAGGTAATGGGTAAAATTAGGGGCTACGATTTTATATCAAATAAGATTTGAGCGTTTGTGTACAAACAAAACAAAACAAAACAACAGATGGTGCTAGTGGCGCCCTGTCTTGTGATAAACACAAAGTTTATCAGTCAATACACACCGAAATATCGTGCAGTGTTACTTACTAAGCTACAGGATGGTTAAACGTGCTCTTAACCACCTTTCATGCACAAGAATGAAGAGGATGAGTAGTTAATACTCAAATTATGATCGATATCGTGAGAGCGAGAGGGAGTATGTGTATGTGGTAGGGAGGGGGGACGGGAGTATGTGTATGTGGTAGGGAGGGACGAGAGTATGTGTATGTGGTAGGGAGGGGGGAGGGGAGTATGTGTATGTGGTAGGGAGGAACGGGAGTATGTGTATGTGGTAGGGAGGGGGGGAGGGACGGGAGTATGTGTATGTGGTAGGGAGGGACGGGAGTATGTGTATGTGATAGGGAGGGGGGACGGGAGTATGTGTATGTGGTAGGGAGGGACGGGAGTATGTGTATGTGGTAGGGAGGGACAGAAATATGTGTATGTGGTAGGGAGGGGGAACGGGAGTATGAGTATGTGGTAGGGAGGGACGGGAGTATGTGTATGTGGTAGGGAGGGACGGGAGTATGTGTATGTGGTAGGGAGGGACAGTAGTATGTGTATGTGGTAGGGAGGGACGGGAGTATGTGTATGTGGTAGGCAGGGGGGAGGGAAGTATGTGTATGTGGTAGGGAGGGACGGGAGTATGTGTATGTGGTAGGCAGGGGGGACGGGAGTACGTGTATGTGGTAGGGAGGGACGGGAGTATGTGTATGTGGTAGGGAGGGACGGGAGTATGTGTATGTGGTAGGGAGGGACGGGAGTATGTGTATGTGGTAGGGAGGGGGGACGGGAGTATGTGTATGTGTTAGGGAGGGACGGGAGTATGTGTATGTGGTAGGGAGGGACGGGAGTATGTGTATGTGGTAGGGAGGGATGGGAGTATGTGTATGTGGTAGGGAGGGACGGGAGTATGTGTATGTGGTAGGGAGGGACAGGAGTATGTGTATGTGGTAGGGAGGGATGGGAGTATGTGTATGTGGTAGGCAGGGGGGAAGGGGAGTATGTGTATGTGGTAGGGAGGGACGGGAGTATGTGTATGTGGTAGGGAGGGACGGGAGTAGTGTATGTGGTAGGGAGTGATGGGAGTATGTATATGTGGTAGGGAGGGACGGGAGTATGTGTATGTGGTAGGGAGGGGGAATGGGAGTATGTGTATGTGTTAGGGAGGGACGGGAGTATGTGTATGTGGTAGGGAGGGACGGGAGTATGTGTATGTGGTAGGGAGGGACGGGAGTATATGTATGTGGTAGGGAGGGACGGGAGTATGTGTATGTGGTAGGGAGGGGGGACGGGAGTATGTGTATGTGTTAGGGAGGGATGGGAGTATGTGTATGTGGTAGGGAGGGACGGGAGTATGTGTATGTGGTAGGGACGGACGGGAGTATGTGTATGTGGTAGGGAGGGACGGGAGTATGTGTATGTGGTAGGGAGGGGGGACGGGAGTATGTGTATGTGTTAGGGAGGGACGGGAGTATGTGTATGTGGTAGGGAGGGACGGGAGTATGTGTATGTGGTAGGGAGGGACGGGAGTATGTGTATGTGGTAGGGAGGGGGGACAGGAGTATGTGTATGTGTTAGGGAGGGACGGGAGTATGTGTATGTGGTAGGGAGGGACGGGAGTATGTGTATGTGGTAGGGAGGGGGGACGGGAGTATGTGTATGTGGTAGAGAGGGACGGGAGTATGTGTATGTGGTAGACAGGGGGGACGGGAGTATGTGTATGTGGTAGGGAGGGACGGGAGTATGTGTATGTGTTAGGGAGGGACGGGAGTATGTGTATGTGGTAGGGAGGGATGGGAGTATGCGTATGTGGTAGGGAGCAGGGAAGGGAGTATGTGTATGTGTTAGGGAGGGACGGAAGTATGTGTATGTGGTAGGGAGGGATGGGAGTATGTGTATGTGGTAGGGAGGGGAGACGGGAGTATGTGTATGTGGTAGGGAGGGACGGGAGTATGTGTATGTGGTAGGGAGGGACGGGAGTATGTGTATGTGGTAGGGAGGGGGGACGGGAGTATGTGTATGTGTTAGGGAGGGATGGGAGTATGTGTATGTGGTAGGGAGGGACGGGAGTATGTACAAAGGAAATCAAGCAACAACAGATCTAGTGACCCTTCTAGGTTGCTTGTCCTCCAAAACACTGAGGATCAAGTGTCCAAACAGTGGTTTAGAGTGGGTAAGGGAACATTGGAAAGGGAATTACTGCCCTGGAACTAATGTCTGTGGCAGGATTAGGAAGTTAGTAGGGGACAGATGGGTTAGTAACTGAGGGGGGGATAAAATAAAGTTATTCATTTACAAACGCAGTCAGTCGCGGGTTTGATGCGAGATATTTGTCTAGGCGGAGTTTATATGAATCAACGGTGATGCAGTCTATAACGTTTCGGGGAAGCCCATTCCACAAGTTGACAACTCGATTGAAGAAGAAATTCTTAGATTCGTGTGAGTTAAAAGATTTACCAATAATTTTGCAACCGTTTCCCCGCGTGTAATTAGATTGGTCGATAGTGAAGTACTTACTACAGTTCATATTGTCGATGCCTTTGATGATTTTGAACACTTGAATTAAGTCACCTCTTAATCTGCGCTGGGTTAAAGGAAATAGATTTAATTCTCTAAGACGCTCTTCGTATGGTTTGTTCTTTAGGCTAGGTATCATTTTGGTAACTCTACGTTGAACTCGTTCTAGCTTGTTTATATCTTTTTGGTAATAAGGGCACCAGGATTGAACGCAGTATTCCAGAAGAGGGCGGACTAATGAATTGTAAAGGGTTAGGATAACTTCTTTGGATTTATGCTCAAATGACCTGCCTATAAAGCCAATTATTTTGTTTGCCTTCTTAACAACTTCTGAACATTGTTGACTCGGTTTTAGGTTACTCGATATTGTTACTCCCAGATCGGTTTCTCTGTTTACATTCTTAAGCTGAGTGCCATTCATCGAATAGTTTGCTTTCTCATTTAGGTATCCGATATGTAGTACTTTACATTTATCCGCATTGAAACTCATTTGCCAAATTTGGGCCCAACATGACAATTTATCTAGATTGTGTATGTGTATGTGTATGTGGTAGGGAGGGACGGGAGTATGTGTATGTGGTAGGGAGGGACGGGAGTATGTGTATGTGGTAGGGAGGGGGGACGGGAGTATGTGTATGTGTTAGGGAGGGACGGGAGTACGTGTATGTGGTAGGGAGGGATGGGAGTATGTGTATGTGGTAGGGAGGGACGGGAGTATGTGTATGTGGTAGGGAGGGACGGGAGTATATGTATGTGGTAGGGAGGGGGGACAGGAGCATGTGTATGTGTTAGGGAGGGACGGGAGTATGTGTATGTGGTAGGGAGGGACGGGAGTATGTGTATGTGGTAGGGAGGGGGGACGGGAGTATGTGTATGTGGTAGAGAGGGAAGGGAGTATGTGTATGTGGTAGACAGGGGGGACGGGAGTATGTGTATGTGGTAGGGAGGGACGGGAGTATGTGTATGTGTTAGGGAGGGACGGGAGTATGTGTATGTGGTAGGGAGGGATGGGAGTATGTGTATGTGGTAGGGAGCAGGGAAGGGAGTATGTGTATGTGTTAGGGAGGGACGGGAGTATGTGTATGTGGTAGGGAGGGATGGGAGTATGTGTATGTGGTAGGGAGGGGAGACGGGAGTATGTGTATGTGGTAGGGAGGGACGGGAGTATGTGTATGTGGTAGGGAGGGGGAGGGGAGTATGTGTATGTGGTAGGGAGGGGGGACGGGAGTATGTGTATGAGGTAGGGAGGGACGGGAGTATGTGTATGTGGTAGGGAGGGACGGGAGTATGTGTATGTGGTAGGGAGGGACGGGAGTATGTGTATGTGATAGGGAGGGGGGACGGGAGTATGTCTATGTGGTAGGGAGGGACGGGAGTATGTGTATGTGGTAGGGAGGGACGGGAGTATGTGTATGTGGTAGGGAGGGATGGGACTATGTGTATGTGGTAGGGAGGGGGGAGGGACGGGAGTATGTGTATGTGGTAGGGAGGGGGGAGGGGAGTATGTGTATGAGGTAGGGAGGGACGGGAGTATGTGTATGTGATAGGGAGGGGGGACGGGAGCATGTGTATGTGTTAGGGAGGGACGGGAGTATGTGTATGTGGTAGGGAGGGACGGGAGTATGTGTATGTGGTAGGGAGGGACAGGAGTATGTGTATGTGGTAGGGAGGGACGGGAGTATGTGTATGTGGTAGGCAGGGGAGAGGGGAGTATGTGTATGTGGTAGGGAGGGACGGGAGTATGTGTATGTGGTAGACAGGGGGGATGGGAGTATGTGTATGTGGTAGGGAGGGACGGGTGTATGTGTATGTGGTAGGGAGGGATGGGAGTATGTGTATGTGGTAGGGAGGGGGGAGGGGGGATGGGAGTATGTGTATGTGGTAGGGAGGGACGGGAGTATGTGTATGTGTTAGGGAGGGACGGGAGTATGTGTATTGTTACGACTGGGGTTCAAATATATCAGGGCTCTTATTCATTGGACTAGTAATGGCATAAATGCTACAACGGAAAGCGCTAGCTCCAACCTCTGATGTATATTCCCAGTGAACAAAGAACACAAATACTCTACAGAGTTCTATATGCAATAATAGGCTATCAAACTCTCAATAAATGTGCGTCTACTCTAGGCTTAATGTTATGTGAAAACAGCCTATTACTACCTATAACCGAAGGTGCTTGGTTATGGTATGCAAAGTAAGGTGGTAAGAGAAGTTACAGCTTACGTTACTTTAATCAATAAATGTCAGGCACTCCTGCATGAAAGAAAGTGCACTAAAGTCCTTCAACACTAACAAGGAATCTTCTTTAAATGTTAGATGCTATAAAGATGCTCGTATCGGAAATGGAACCCAAAAAGGCAGGCAGCGGAACAATGCTCGTGCAGGCTATGCACACAAAAAGGCAGAATATATAATGCAGTCGGGGCCAAGAATATCCTAAACGCTACAACAATAATAATCGCCACGACAATGCAGTATTCCTATCAATAAAAAGAGCCTAAGTCGTTGGTGTCTCCATACATCAAATTAGGCTGCGAAATGCTTGTGTAATCATAAATGGGTATGCATAAAAAGAGTAATTGGGTTAATATACTTAATGTCTACTATGATTGATAAAGTCTAGCTAGAGTCAATGATACGAGATACTGGTGCGCATGGCATGCCGCATAGCCTAGTGCAAATCTCAAGTCTGTGCGTCAAATATTACGTTATAGGGAAGGGTAACTCTCTTGAGAAACCTTAATACCGAAGTATTAAGCGTTCTCCTGGCGTACCTCAAAGACAAACAACGAGCTTAGAACAGTGCAGAATGGTATAGGCAAAAAACCCTCATTCGTACATGCTCTACTCTCAATGGCACACAGACTAGAATTTACTCAATCAACTCCAGTTCTCAGGTATGTCGTGCAGCTTTTAAATAAAGCCAGCACTCATAGGACACAATACCTTATAATATCAGACCCCTAGTCTAGCATTATCTAATCCAGCAGAACACTAATAATTAAAGGAAGCGGTACTAAACAATATGAATGCCAACCAATGCTTCGTGATCAACTTATCTAAACAACTAACATACATGGGTTATATCAGACCTTAACGCACAATACAACTGGCCAGCATGAAGCTGATTTTGCAGAGTTAACCAGAGGGGATATGGTATTAATAAAAGGTGGTGAAAGACATGGAAAAAGAGAGAGGTAGGCAGAGGAAAAGATTCTCAGGTGCAGAGCGGGAGACAGGTATCAAAGGATAAAGATGAATGCGTTCTAGAAACCAGATCTGAGGGAGAGAGTGGCGAGGAACCAGTATATATACCGGGACTAGGTCGAGCCGCGTGGGAAAAAAGCGGTAACAAGTCCTCTAGCCACTAGCAAGGGAGCTAGCAGCATGGTAAGGACCTCTCTCAACCAACCCCCACGAGGCAGCCAGCCGTGACGTCATAGAGCGGGGCAAAAACACTGCGCGCCCCCTCTCACTCTGTTCTACTCTCTCTCTCTCTCCCAGATCCCATCATTACTAGTTAATGATAAAACATATACTTTACAATTAAATATATAAAGCCTTGACATGGGTGAAAACAAAGAGCCTTTCTGGACTGCCCATGACACGAGCTTTCATATGAAATAAAGCACACTCTAATACATAAACTGTAGCCCCATCCACTGCCCTGGCGATCCTAGCGAGTCACTGTAGGACAACCCATGCGGTTCTAACGGAGTGGTTAACGTCACAGTATGTGGTAGGGAGGGATGGGAGTATGTGTATGTGGTAGGGAGGGACGGGAGTATGTGTATGTGGTAGGGAGGGACGGGAGTATGTGTATGTGGTAGGGAGGGGGGACGGGAGTATGTGTATGTGGTAGAGAGGGACGGGAGTATGTGTATGTGGTAGGGAGGGACGGGAGTATGTGTATGTGGTAGGGAGGGACAGGAGTATGTGTATGTGGTACAAAGGAGTACAAAGGAGTACAAAGGAAATCAACCAACAACAGATCTAGTGACCCTTCTAGGTTGCTTGTCCTCCAAAACACAGGATCAACTGTCCACACAGTGGGTTAGAGTGGGTAAGGGAACATTGGAAAGGGAATTAATGCCCTGGAACTAATGTCCGTGGCAGGATTAGGAAGTTAGTAGGGGACAGATGGGTTAGTAACTGAGGGGGGAATAAAATAAAGTTATTCATTTACAAACGCAGTCAGTCGCGGGTCTGATGCGAGATATTTGTCTAGGCGGAGTTTAAATGAATCAACGGTGATGCAGTCTATAACGTTTCGGGGAAGCCCATTCCACAAGTTGACAACTCGATTGAAGAAGAAATTCTTAGATTCGTGTGAGTTAAAAGATTTACCAATAATTTTGCAACCGTTTCCCCGCGTGTAATTAGATTGGTCGATAGTGAAGTACTTACTACAGTTCATATTGTCGATGCCTTTGATGATTTTGAACACTTGAATTAAGTCACCTCTTAATCTGCGCTGGGTTAAAGGAAATAGATTTAAATCTCTAAGACGCTCTTCGTATGGTTTGTTCTTTAGGTTAGGTATCATTTTGGTAACTCTACGCTGAACTCGTTCTAGCTTGTTTATATCTTTTTGGTAATAAGGGCACCAGGATTGAACGCAGTATTCCAGAAGAGGGCGGACTAAGGAATTGTAAAGGGTTAGGATAACTTCTTTGGATTTATGCTCAAATGACCTGCCTATAAAGCCAATTATTTTGTTTGCCTTCTTAACAACTTCTGAACATTGTTGACTCGGTTTTAGGTTACTCGATATTGTTACTCCCAGATCGGTTTCTCTGTTTACATTCTTAAGCTGAGTGCCATTCATCGAATAGTTTGCTTTCTCATTTAGGTATCCGATATGTAGTACTTTACATTTATCCGCATTGAAACTCAGTTGCCAAATTTGGGCCCAACATGACAATTTATCTAGATTGTGTTGCATATCGTCAACTTGTTCTTTTGAGAGTACGCTATTTGCAATTTTTGTATCGTCAGCAAATTTTGAGATTGTACAGGTTAGACTCTCATCTATGTCGTTGATGTAAATTAGAAAGAGAATTGGTCCTAGTACCGATCCCTGGGGTACCCCGCTACTTACATTGGTCCATTTAGATGCCTTACCGTTTATGACTACTCTTTGCTTTCTGTCGCTGAGCCAATTTTCTATCCATTTCAACACACCGTCTTGTATTCCATGCGCTTTTAGTTTTAGCAGTAAACGTTTGTGGGGAACTTTGTCAAAGGCCTTTTGAAAATCAAGGTATATAATATCTACAGCTTTACTCTCATCGTAGAGGTTGAGGATATCGTGGAAGAAGTCTAAGAGGTTTGTTAAACAGGAACGTTTTTTACGAAAGCCGTGTTGAGTATCTTTAAGTATGTTATTTTCCTCTAAGTGATTTACGAGTCTGTCTCGTATGACCGTTTCTAGCATTTTACATACAACTGAGGTTAAGCTAATTGGACGATAGTTACGGGGTAGGGATTTGCTGCCTTTTTTGAATATCGGTGTTACGTTGGCTAGCTTCCACTGATCAGACATAGTTCCAGACTGCAAGGATTTATTGAATAGTAATGTCAGTGGTTTTGAGAGCTCATCCTTAGCTTCCTTTAGAACTCTAGGCGAGATTGTATCAGGTCCAGGCGTTTTATTTACCTTGAGTTTATCTAAACAATTCAATACTTCTCTCTCTGTAATGGTGATATTGCTTAGAACATCTGAATTATCAATCTGAATCGGCGATGGTGTAGGGATATCACCGAGGTCTTCTGTTGTAAAAATTGATGCAAAGAAGATATTGAGGGCATTACTCATTTGTACTTCGTCTTTGGTGTATTCTCCGTTTTCATCGACTAACGGTCCAACAGTTGAAGTAACTACTTTTTTCTTTCTGATATAACTATAGAATTCTTTCGGGTTTGTTTTACTTTGATTCGCAATATGTAACTCTAGGGTCTTTTTACTTTGCTTAATTAACTTTTTGGCTTTGCGTCGTAACTCTACAAATTTCACCCGTTCTTCGTCATTATGTAAGGATTACAATCTATCATTAGCAAATTTTTTAGCAAGCAGGCAGTTTGAAATATCTTTATTCCACCATTTGGGCTTATTATTATGGCCTGGAAGCCGTATTTTCGATGGTATACAGTCTTGCACTGCTTTTAGGTAAGTGGTTTCGAATAACTTCCAAGATGTATTTATGTCGTTGTTGTTAATTAAAAAGCTCCACTCAGTTTCTTTAAACATAGCTCTAAGTTTATGGAAGTTTGCTTTCTTGAAATTAGGGACTTTTTCGATGCTACTATTTGGTTCGTTACTAGTAAACTTTAAAGTGAAAGTTATCGTAAAATGGTCGCTGTTACTGAATTCATCACCAACATTCAAATTCTCTATTAATTCTTCTTTTGTTATAAGTACAATGTCAAGAACGTTATTACCACGGGTCGTCGTTCGAACAAATTGATAAAGCGAACTCTCTTGCAAGTTCGTATACAAGTCATGTCTGGAGTGTGAAGTAAGAGTATCGCCCCACTTGGTCACAGGTAAATTAAAGTCGCCAAAAATTACGGTATCTTGTGAGGTGCTTACATCTGCAATTTGTTCGTAAATTTCTCGGTCAGTTTGCACTGATTGAGCTGGAGGTCTGTATATTAATGCAAGTATTATTTTTGTACCTTTATTATTCTTTATTAGCACAAAAGATGCGTCGACGTTCACAATTTGAGGTTTTGACAAGAGGGTAGGGTTAAGACTTTCTTTGATATAAAGTAAAACGCCACCTCCATTTCGATTTATTCGGCTTTTCTCAAACATTACATAACCGGGAAGTGAATACTCTGCTAAAAAGTCTCTATCTTCTGTATTGAGCCAAGATTCTGTTATGCCAATCACATCATAATTTTCTGTAAACACTAGCTCCTCTAAATCTGAAAATTTATTGCGTATGCTACGAGCGTTTGCATAGAAAACCTTTAAATTTGTTATTTTAGAACTCACGGAACGCTCTTTAATAATATTGTTGGTTCTTGTCGGATCTACATGTATGTTCATGGCTGTCCTCGGTCCTCGCTGGCTTCGGTCCTTATCGCTGGTGGTCCTCGGTTGCCTCTGTTTTTTTCTTGGCGTTGGATGATTTATGTCACTGCTGCTTCTTCTCGGATGGCGTTTTTTGATCCATGGCTGCGGACTGCTTCGTGTAGGAGACGACCCATGCGTGCTGAACCCACAGGGTTTAGATGAGTGCCATCCTTGCGGAACAGAGTAGGCTGGTTGTAGAAGTTGTCCCAAAGGTTGATGAATTCAACTTCTTCCCTCAGACACAAATATTTTAGTCGGCTATTTGTGCTGAAGGCCTTGTCGTAGAATTTGTCAGGTGCGTCGATCTTGGGGAGAATGCCTGAGATGATGATATTCCTTGACTTGTTTTTGTAGTGCTGGATCATCTTGCGATATTTCTCCATCAACTCTTCGGATCTGGTGCGCATGACGTCATTTGAACCAGCATGGATGACAAAAAGGGTATTTTCATTTGCATCCTTTGTGGTATCTTCGAAGGCTTCCACAATGTCGTCCAGTCCAGCTCCTGGGATGCAAAATCTTTTTCGTTGATTTGGGACTCTGTCGCAGAACTCTTCGACCTGTCCTCGTAGGATGGAATCCCCAACGAGCCTGGTCTCTTCTGGTTCATCTTCCATCTCTACCAATATCTCAAATCTGTTTGACATTGTGACTGGTAGATGAGACCTTTTCTGTGTTGGCCGTGCACCGTTCCTCACTGGTGTAAATCCGGAAACCTGTGGTGGCGGGACTCTACGTACAGGTCGGGGAGAGGAGTGTTTAGAACGGGGGCGAGGGGTTGGTACTGTTCGTGCTAGCAGGCTTCTTGCACGAGGAGTGGGGGAGAGACTAAGGTGAACAGGGCGGCTGTCCTGGTTTGATGTCGGCTCAGGTTCGTCAGAAGCATCTGCTGCAGTGTCTACTGCAGGTGTTGGATTGTTGGCAGATGACATTGGGGCGGTGGTGGATGCTGGAGTTGAAACAATTGGAGTTAGTGATACTCCAACGTTGAGTGTTACAAACTCTTGGAGTTATTCCAGCTTCCTGGTGAGGGCATTGATCTTGTTGTGGGCTTCATCCAATTTTGCTGTCAAATCCTCTCGTTGCTGGCAGAGTCGGCAGACTTGTGGATCGGCAGGAGCAAACATGGAAGCACCAAACCTACCGGCGCAGTTCGTACAGGCACGAGGCATGGTGACGATCACTTTCTTCAGATCACTTCACTCACTTAAAAACACTTAACTCACTTTAAAAACACTAAACTCACTTTAAAAACACTTCACTCCCTTCAGGTCGCTTCACTTACTTAAATAGGCCTAACCGAAAAACAAAATGTTGAAATACACACAAATAGGTGATCAGCGGTGATAGCCTAACCGAAAATTAAAACAAAACAAAATTATATTTGAATACGCAGTGATAGCCGAACCGAAAACAATTTTATGTTTATTTAAACAGAAATAGGCCACCAAGGGTTATAGCCTATCCTAACCGAATACCAAAATTATGAAATACCGGTACGCAGAAATAGGCCACCAGCGGTGATAGCCTAACTGAAAATTAAAAATTGAAGTACGCAGAAATAGGCCACCAGGGATGATAGCCTAGAGCCAGTGGTTCCCAAACTTTTTCAGGTCGTTACCCACTTTTCATACATGATCCTTATCCATGGCCCCCCACCCATAACCCGTGACTACAATCATTGTCTACAGTCCTACAATCATTAGGTCCAAATATAAACCACTCTAGCAATACATGTAATTTTATTCATGCCAAATGTTATTTTTCTTTTGTTCAGTATTAACTAATGAAATTTGCATTTATCCTTTGTTGAATCACATATAATTATTAAAATGATACTAAACAAGTAATGTAATGTATATAAAAGAATGTCCATACCTAAAGAGTAATTTAAAATCGTTACATTTCCAAAAGGCTGTTTTAGCAATATAAAGAAGAACATTTCCTTCACTTGAATCCCCATTCCACTCAGTGTGAAGGGTGATGTTGCAGATTATCAACCAGCTTCTTGATTCTTGGTTTTGTTTCACTTAAAGCACACCGTAGGTCATGCTTCACCTCAAGTCTGTTCCGATATTTTGTCTTAATTTGGAGTAGTTGAGAGAATGCAGCCTCACAGGAATAAGTTGATGAAAATGGTAGGAGGTGGCGAAAAGCTAAGTCACATAAGTTTGGGTATGAAACTGCCACTGATGACCAAAATATTGAGAGAGATTCAATTTCAAACTTCATCTTTGCTCCAGAATCTTCCTGAAGTGCCAACAGCTCAGTTTGACCATCATCATTGTCATCAGGTATGCATGTCACTGGAGCAGTGAAGGGGAACCTTACTAGCTGAGAGGTTTGGCTTTGGATATCTGGGAAGTACCTTTTAAATTCCTCTTCCAAAGCCTCAAGATGTTGGGTAATCAAGTTCTGTGTAGCAGCACCACAATCCTCTGCGATTTCTGACACAGTTTCCAACATTGCCAAGTTTCCCAGTCCAACTTTGCGCCTCCAATTCTCCATCTTACGAATGAAAGCTTTGATTTTTTCCACAAAATCGATTATCAAGCTCCCTTTCCCTTGTAGTTCCAGGTTGAGTGTGTTCAATTGTTTAAATATGTCAACAAGGTAGGCTAGCCGTATTTCGAAGCCATCTGTAGACCATGCTGACAGCAAATCTTGCTTGTTCTGTATCCTGAGAAAGAGGTTAATCTCTTCTCTGAGCTCAAAAACACGCTGAACTACATTTCCATTGGATAGCCAGCGAACTGCTGTATGAAAAAGGAGGGTTTCATGAGCGGCATCCATATCTTGGCAGAGTTTCTTAAAAAGGCGTGTGTTAAGAGCACTACCTTTTACAAAGTTAACGGTCTTTATAATGGTATTTAGAGTGTCCAGTAATTCTGAAGGTAGTGTTTTAGATGCAAGTGCTTGCCTGTGGATCATGCAGTGAAGAGAGATAGCATTTGGTGCTTTTTGCTTAACTCTTGTAACGAAACCTGACTGAGAACCCAACATGGCTGGAGCCCCATCTGTGCATATCCCACAGAGATTTCCCCAGTCAAGTCCTTCAGCTTCAAAGAATTCTGTAAGTTTCTGCATTATGTCTTCACCTTTGGTAGATTGCTCAAGAGGTTCACAAAATAAGAATTCTTCCTTCAGATCCTCATCATGAACATACCTTACAAAAGCCATGAGTTGTGAGCAGGACTGGACGTCAGTGGACTCGTCGAGTTGAATACTGAATAATCCAGCCCCTTTAATTTCCTGTATCACCTGCTCTTTGATGTCATCAGATATTTGAGAGATTCGGCGTTGCACTGTATTATTTGAGAGAGAAATAGCATTCAGCTTGTCAGCATTTTTCTCACCTAAAACAAGCTTGACCATCATTTTGGCACATGGCAAAATTAACTCCTCCCCGATTGTGTGGGGTTTCTTTTGCTTTGCTATTTCAAGGGATACAAGAAATGATGCCTCTACTACTGCAGCATTTTGTTGATGAATGGAGCCACTGGCATCCAGACGTTGTCTCTTCATGTTTAATTCTTGTCGACTAAAGAAAGAACGATCTTTGCCAGCATATTGATGATGCTTGGTTTCCAGGTGTAATTTAAGCTTACTGGGCCTTAGTGATTCAGGTGTGAGTATCTTGTGACAAATCACACACTGAGGCTTTACTACACCTTTATCAGTAACGCTTGTAAATCCAAAATCCAGATAACTGTCAACATAGTTGCATTTCTTGTTAGAAGCCATTACTTGCAGTCTACCTGTAATGCACAAAGAAAAAACACTATTAACACCCAAGGTATTTAAAATCTCCCGCCCTTGCGAATTGTTCATGAAAACATTGAGTATTGCAGAATGGAACAACAAGTAGATCAATATCTTGGAAATTACTTCCCACATCCAAAAACAAACACTTGACAGCATAAAAAGCTGATGGTTGTGTGGTTTCCCTATATCACATAATTCTTTTGCTACACACATATACATGATTGAGCTACCATACCCATGTGTTGAATAAACACCGATAAGTAACATTAATGAGCTGTTTTGAAAAACAAGTTAAATAGATTGTGAAAAAATGCATCAGATATTATTTCACTTCATGTTAATATACATCATGATGCAGAGCTTACTTACCATTAAAGTAGGCTCAAACTGATTATGTAGGGAGGCACACACAGTGATCGATGTTGCAATTGTGAATGTGTGGTTAACTATGAAGTATGAACAATTTTAACACCCTTGCTGATACTCAGATTCAAGACCAGGTTCTCATACAGTATCCATGGCTTAGGAATCCTTAGAATTATGTTGAGTGAAAATTGTCTACTACCCTAATACATCTCCATGTTTTGTTTGATATCAAGAACAGAGAATCAGATATAAAAAGATATTTACACAGAATACATTTTGGGACATATTACTCATGTGTCTGGCAGCGAGGCATTGCACTACCCTTGTACTGAACCTGTGAGTTCACTCCACTGGCTGGCTACCGACTCAAACCCTATGGTTTCATCTGTACATAGCCTCAGCTTATGGCCCCCTACATTTTGTTATATGGCCCCCCAGGGGGCCATGGCCCCCAGTTTGGGAACCACTGGGCCCTAGACTAACCGAAAACAAAAATAACCGAAAACAAAAATTATGAAATACCGGTACGCAGAAATAGGCCACCAGCGGTGATAGCCTAGACTAACCGAAAACAAAAATAATGAAATACTGGTACGCAGAAATAGGCCACCAGCGATGATAGCCTAACAGAAAATTTAAAAATTGAAGCACGCAGAAATAGGCCACCAGGGATGATAGCCTAGACTAACCGAAAACAAAAATTATGAAATACCGATACGTAGAAATAGGCCACCAGCGGTGATAGCCTAGCTGAAAATTTTAAAATTGAAGTACCGTACGCAGAAATAGGCCACCAGGGATGATAGCCTAGACTAACCGAAAACAAAAATAACCAAAAACAAAAAAGTATGAAATATGCAGAAGTAGGCTACCAGGGGTGATAACCTACCTAAAAAAGCAAAACAAATATATATATATATATATATATAATATGTAACTAAATATACAATTCACCAAATAGAGATTATATAAGAATAAAGTGTAACTGCACACAAGGGGTTAATATACTGTATCAACAGATGGCGCTGGTGTCACTGTAGGCTAGTCAAGCAGGATTATATTTAGATAAACAAAGTTATCAGTCAAAGGTTACTACAAGATCATGCAAGCATAAACTAAAATTACAAATATATATAGCTACAGTAGGATACTGAATACGATAACTACTAGAGTTAATAAGAAAATACAAAGCTAGGTCGATTAGAGGTGCGCGTGCGTCGTCTGCTACAAGCTAGGATAACAAATGTAAACAACAATGTTTATCAGTCAGAAAAGCAATAAAATAACATGCACGGCAACTACAGAACTATGTGGAGGTTAAACAAGCACTTAACTACTGTTCATGCAAATGAATAAAGGGAATTGGGATATGAAATACTCAAATTAGGATCGAGTTTTCTCAGTGGCGATGCGGAGTTGTTGGCGGTGCTAAAGCGGGTGAGCGGGTGAGCGGGGTAGGGAGGGACGGGAGTATGTGTATGTGGTAGGCAGGGGGGAGGGGAGTATGTGTATGTGGTAGGGAGGGACGGGAGTATGTGTATGTGGTAGGGAGGGGATGTGTGTGTCTAGAGTGGGGAGGGGGGAGGGGAGTATGTGTATGTGGTAGGGAGGGATGGGAGTGTGTGTGGCAGAGGGGATGTGTGTCTGGGGTGGGGGGATGGGAGCGTTTGTGTGTGAGGTAGTTGTTGTTGTAGCTCCCTAGGCTGGCTAGCCGAACAGCTCCGAGTCCCTTAGGAAGACCATGACCGCGATCAGGCTTTCCCACTGGGCTCTCAAGGATATATGTTGGTGAGTGCTTGTATGCCTTGTGGTATTAGGTGTCTGAGGTGTGGTGTTAGACAGATGTGTGTGGGGATGGCAGTGTGTGTGGGTGGTGGGGTGTGTGAGCGAGAGGCAGGGGTCGGGGGATGTGCGTGTATGTGATGGGAGGAAGGCGAGTTGAGGGAGGGAAGGGGATGCGTGAGAACGAAAAGAGAGGAGTTTAAGGAAGATAGGGAGAGAGAGAGGGTGATATAGAGGGAGGCATCTAAGGCAGTTGCATAGGGAAGGAGAGGAGGAGAAAGTGGGGAAGGGAGGGCAAATTATGTGAGGGAGAGGAGGGTAAGGGGGGGGGGGTTACATAAAATATACACTTACCACACAGACTTTGTAATTCAGGCAAGGTGGTTTACACTTAATTCTAGTAGAGATAGCAAACCCCAAATGAAGAAAAGCATAAGAGAAAGTATATATATATATATATATATATATATATAGAGAGAGAGAGAGTACAAAGGAGTTGGGTGGTGTTGAGAAGAGAGGTAGAACTAGCGAAGAAGGTAGGGAAGCCTCATGTGTTGGTGAGAGCAGAAGGGAATGAGGGAGAGGACGATTGTGTCGTAGAGGGACCAGCTTTGTATTATAGACTAGCCTCGTAAAGATCAATAGACTCTGTTATTGCTGTTTTTCCTTTGCACTCCTTTATACAAGGGATGTAGCTTTACGGAGTTACAAGGTACAGTAACTATCTCGGAGACCTGGCGGACCATTAGGGAGAGATACTGGAAGTGAAAGGAGAGAGATTGTTTAGTGCCCTACACTCAATACAGAGTGTGCGAAATACTATGATCTAATCTCTTCTTGGACTGCTCTACTGAAGAACTGTTTAACATTTCCGAGGGAAGTATGCTCCAGGTAGAACGAAATTGATTTGTGAAAAAGCTTCCACAAATATTAGTGCTGAACCTTTTTCAATTCTTACTTCCAGCCATGGTTGCGTGTTGTATTCATATGGAGGCTAACAGTTTGCAATATATAATCAACATTTTCAAACCCATTAAGTATTTTTAAAACTTAAATGAGCTGTCCTCGTAGTCTGTTTCTTTCCAATGGAAAGATATCAAGAGCTGTCAACCGGTCCTCATAGCACATCCTTCTAATCGATGGAATAAGCTTTGTAGCCTTAACTTGTACTCCTTCCAGTCGCTCTATATCTGTCCTGAGTGCTGGAGACCAGAACTGAACAGCAAACTCCAGAAGACTCCGTAATCAGAGCGTTGTAAAGTGTGAGGACTATTTCCTTATTTCTATACTTAAATTGCCTCTTAATATAGCCCAAAAATTTCTAAACTTTCTTCTCTACTTCAATGCACTGCTGATCAGAACACCGAAATCGTTTTCCAAGTCAGTCACTTCCAAAGGCATTCCCAGTAGCGAATAGCCAGACTTGAGTTTTGCTTGGCCGATATGCATCACCTTGCAATTTTCTAAGTTTAGAGGCATCTGTCATGTCTCCAATCATTCACCCAGTCTGTTAAGGTTCATCCTGAGTTGTTTCAACCCTTTTGAGGTCCTTTACATTAATTCCAAGTCATATGACATTCAAACACTCTACAGACCAATATCGATGTCTTTGCTGTATATGATAAACAGAAGTGGGCCAAGGACAGATCCCTGTGGAATTCCAAAAGTGACTGAAGTCCACTGAGAAGAAACGCCATTGAATACCACTCGATGGGGTCTACCTGTTAACCAACTTTCTATCCAATTTGTGACCTCTGTACTGATTCCTAGTGCACTCACTCTTGACATTATTAGCCTGCAATGAGGCACTTTGTCAAAAGTGTTTTGAAAATCTTAATAATGTATGTAGCTCTACTTTTGTCATACTCACTTAGCTTTTCATGGAAACATTCAAGCAAATTGGTAAGACATGAGCAGCGTCCCCTGAATCCATGTTGGGAATCTGTAATTAAATTGTGGATTTCCAGGTAGCCAACTATTTTGTCTACTAATATCCATTCTCAGAGTTTTACTATGATGGAAGTCAAGCTAATTAGTCGATAATTGTAGGGACACTCATGATCCCCTTTCTTAAAGATTGGGGTCACATTGGCCAGTTTCCAGTCTTCAGGAACCTCTCCAGCTTCTAGTGGTTTATTGAAGATTTCTGCAAAGAATGGTGCGATTTCATCTTGCACTTCTCGTAAGACTCTAGTATGAAAGCCATGTACGTGGGCCAGATGACTTAATATGCTACCTCCTCTAGAGTACATCTAATTCTGCTAAGAACTTCACCCTCATGCACTCATCCTGGACTTGGCATGTCACTGACGTTTTGCCTTTAAATACTGAGGCGAAGTACTTGTTTATGGATTTAGCTATATCATGGAGGGAGGAGTGTGTGGGAGAGGGAGAAATGTGTGGGAGTGAGAGAAATGTGTGGGAGACGGAAGAATGTGTGGCAGAGGGAGGAATGTGTGGGGGTGGGAGAAATGTGTGGGAGAGGGAGAAATGTGTGGGAGAGAGAAATGTATGGGAGAGAGAGAAATGTATGGGAGAGGGAGAAATGTATGGGAGAGGGAAAAATGTGTGGGAGAGGGAGAAATGTGTGGGAGAGGGAGGAATGTGTGGGGGTGGGAGAAATGTGTGAGAGAGGGAGAAATGTGTGGGAGAGGGAGGAAGGTATTGGGGTGGGAGACATGTGTGGGAGAGGGAGAAATGTGTGGGAGAGAGAAATGTATGGGAGAGAGAGAAATGTATGGGAGAGAGACAAATGTGGGGGAGAGGGAGAAATGTATGGGAGAGAGAGAAATGTATGGGAGAGAGAGCATTGTGTGGGAGAGGGAGAAATGTGTGGGAGAGATAAATGTGTGGGAGAGGGATAAATGTGGGGGAGAGGGAGAAATGTGTGGGAGAGAGAGAAATGTGTGGGAGAGAAAGAAATGTGTGGGAGAGGGAGAAGTGTGTGGGAGAGGGAGAAATGTGTGGGAGAGGGAGAAATGTGTGGGAGAGGGAGAAATGTGTGGGAGAGGGAGAAATGTGTGGAAGAGATAAATGTGTGGGAGAGGGAGAAATGTGTGGGAGAGGGAGAAATGTGTGGGAGAGAGAGAAATGTGTGGGAGAGAAAGTGTGGGGAGAGGGAGAATGTGTGGGAGAGGGAGAAATGTGTGGGAGAGGGAGAAATGTGTGGGAGAGAGAGAAATGTGTGGGAGAGGGAGAAATATGTGGGAGAGGGAGAAATGTGTGGGAGAGATAAATGTGTGGGAGAGGGAGAAATGTGTGGGAGAGGGAGAAATGTGTGGGAGAGAGAAATGTGTGGGAGAGAAAGAAATGTGTGGGAGAGGGAGAAGTGTGTGGGAGAGGGAGAAATGTGTGGGAGAGGGAGAAATGTGTGGGAGAGGGAGAAATGTGTGGAAGAGGGAGAAATGTGTGGGAGAGATAAATGTGTGGGAGAGGGATAAATGTGTGGGAGAAGGAGAAATGTGTGGGAGAGGGAGAAATGTGTGGGAGAGGGAGACATGTGTGGGAGAGGGAGAAATGTGTGGGAGAGGGAGGAATGTGTGGGAGAGATAAATGTGTGGGAGAGGGATAAATGTGTGGGAGAGGGATAAATGTGTGGGAGAGGGAGGAAAGTGTGGGAGAGGGAGAAATGTGTGGGAGAGGGAGAAATGTGTGGGAGAGGGAGAAATGTGTGGGAGAGAGAGAAATGTATGGGAGAGAGGCATGTGGGGAGAGGGAGGGAGAAATGTGTGGGAGAGATAAATGTGGGGAGAGGGATATGTGTGGGAGAGGGAGAAATGTGTGGGAGAGAGAGAAATGTGTGGGAGAGAGAGAAATGTGTGGGAGAGGGAGAAGTGTGTGGGAGAGGGAGAAATGTGTGGGAGAGGGAGAAATGTGTGGGAGAGGGAGAAATGTGTGGGAGAGGGAGAAATGTGTGGGAGAGATAAATGTGTGGGAGAGGGAGAAATGTGTGGGAGAGGGAGAAATGTGTGGGAGAGAGAGAAATGTGTGGGAGAGAAAGAAATGTGTGGGAGAGGGAGAAGTGTGTGGGAGAGGGAGAAATGTGTGGGAGAGGGAGAAATGTGTGGGAGAGAGAGAAATGTGTGGGAGAGGGAGAAATATGTGGGAGAGGGAGAAATGTGTGGGAGAGATAAATGTGTGGGAGAGGGAGAAATGTGTGGGAGAGGGAGAAATGTGTGGGAGAGAGAGAAATGTGTGGGAGAGAAAGAAATGTGTGGGAGAGGGAGAAGTGTGTGGGAGAGGGAGAAATGTGTGGGAGAGGGAGAAATGTGTGGGAGAGGGAGAAATGTGTGGAAGAGGGAGAAATGTGTGGGAGAGATAAATGTGTGGGAGAGGGATAAATGTGTGGGAGAGGGAGAAATGTGTGGGAGAGGGAGAAATGTGTGGGAGAGGGAGAAATGTGTGGGAGAGGGAGAAATGTGTGGGAGAGGGAGAAATGTGTGGGAGAGGGAGAAATGTGTGGGAGAGGGTGGAATGTGTGGGAGAGATAAATGTGTGGGAGAGGGATAAATGTGTGGGAGAGGGATAAATGTGTGGGAGAGGGAGGAAAGTGTGGGAGAGGGAGAAATGTGTGGGAGAGGGAGAAATGTGTGGGAGATGGAGGAATGTGTGGGAGAGGGAGAAATGTGTGGGAGAGGGAGGAATGTGTGGGAGAGGGAGAAATGTGTGGGAGAGGGAAGGAGGAGTGTGATATAGAAGAAGGCAAAGAGTGTGTGTGAGAGCAAAAGTGGATGAGCGTGTGTGTGAGGGAGGGAGCAGGAGAAGAAGGGTGCGAGGGGAAGTTATCGCTTTTTCTGTACCCCCTTCTCCCTCATGTTGAGCATATTTGTTTTGAGATTTTAAGACGTTCGTTCCATTAGTTTGGCGATTTTGAGACCATTCGCCCTCATTTCTTTGTCAATATCAAGACCTTTCGTGCCATATAGGTGTCAACATTTTTCCTGGCGAGCAATAGCGAGCCTGTAATTTTAGAAGGAACCGGCCTTCATCCAGGATTTTTTTTAAAACTTGATGGAGGTCTAGCGAGGAAACTGAAAAATAAATTAATACATATATACAGTACATAGACAAAAAACAAGCACTAATGGGCATATTTATTTGCTCATTTATGCATATTTCTATCATTATTTTAGTTTCCTCCCCAGACCTTCATCAAACTTTAAAACGAGTAAATTTTTCAATAGAAACATTTCCCGGCCGATGGCTGGTTTCTCTGAAATTACAGGCTCGCTATCGCTCGCCAGGAAAAATAAAGACACCTAATTGACACGAAAATTCCTAATAATGAAAACAATGGGGCGAAAAGTCTTAAAATCGCCAAACTAATCATAAAACCTGAAAACTAATGGGACTAAATATGAGTGAGAAGGGGGACCGGAAAAATTACTCATCCCCCCTTAAAATGTTGGAGAAGGAGGGGGATATACGAGAGAGGGAGGGAGAGGAGGGTTGTGTTGGAGGATAGGGTGGAGGTGTGGAAGGAAGTATATACTGTGTTGGGGAAGGGAGGGGTGTGTGGAAGGTAGGGATGGGAGTATACAAGAGCTTTAAGGGGAGGTTTGGGTTCTTCTCTGGACACCCTTCTCTCTCATGTTTAGCCCCATTAGTTTTCAGATTTTCAGACGGTCCCCCCATTAGTTTGGCGATATTCAACCTTCGCCCCATTTTTTTGCCAATATTAGGACTTTTCCAGTCATTTATTTATTTATTTCTGTTGGCGAGCAATAGCAAGTCGGTAATTTAGGTGGAACTGTCCTTCGGAGGCCTGAGCATTATTGTACCGAAAAATGTACACATTCATCTCGATGGGGTGAAATGGAGGTGTTCTTTAAAGCTTGATAGGGGTCTAGGGAGCAAGCTAAGGAAAAACAAGAACAAACTTAAGGGGGTAGTGTTTGTTTGTTGGTCGCTAGACCCCCATCAAGCTTAAAGAAATACCCTCTAGATCCCCTTTCAAGATAAATTTGTAAATTTTTCGGCAGAAAAATGTCCCGGCTGAAATCCGACTCCTTCAAAAAATACAGGCTCACTATCGCTCACCGGAAAAAAATCTACGCCTAAATGGCACAAAAGGTCTTAATATGGACAAAGAAGTAGGGCGAAAGGTCTCAAATTTGTCAAAGTAACGGAACGAACGTCTTAAAAACTCAAAACTATTATGCTCAACATGAAGGAGAAGGGGATTCAGAAACATGAAGGAGAAGGGGATCCAGAAACATGAAGGAGAAGGGGATCCAGAAACATGAAGGGGATCCAGAAACATGAAGGAGAAGGGGATCCAGAAACATGAAGGGGATCCAGAAACATGAAGGAGAAGGGGATCCAGAAACATGAAGGAGAAGGGGATCCAGAAACATGAAGGAGAAGGGGATCCAGAAACATGAAGGAGAAGGGGATCCAGAAACATGAAGGAGAAGGGATCCAGAAACATGAAGGGGATCCAGAAACATGAAGGAGAAGGGGATCCAGAAACATGAAGGAGAAGGGGATCCAGAAACATGAAGGATCCAGAAACATGAAGGGGATCCAGAAACATGAAGGAGAGGGGATCCAGAAACATGAAGGATAAGGGGATCCAGAAACATGAAGGAGAAGGGGATCCAGAAACATGAAGGGGATCCAGAAACATGAAGGGGATCCAGAAACATGAAGGAGAAGGGGATCCAGAAACATGAAGGAGAAGGGGATCCAGAAACATGAAGGAGAAGGGGATCCAGAAACATGAAGGGGAAGGAGAAGGGGATCCAGAAACATGAAGGAGAAGGGGATCCAGAAACATGAAGGAGAAGGGGATCCAGAAACATGAAGGGGATCCAGAAACATGAAGGAGAAGGGGATCCAGAAACATGAAGGAGAAGGGGATCCAGAAACATGAAGGGGATCCAGAAACATGAAGGAGAAGGGGATCCAGAAACATGAAGGAGAAGGGGATCCAGAAACATGAAGGAGAAGGGGATCCAGAAACATGAAGGGGATCCAGAAACATGAAGGAGAAGGGGATCCAGAAACATGAAGGAGAAGGGGATCCAGAAACATGAAGGAGAAGGGGATCCAGAAACATGAAGGAGAAGGGGATCCAGAAACATGAAGGAGAAGGGGATCCAGAAACATGAAGGAGAAGGGGATCCAGAAACATGAAGGGGATCCAGAAACATGAAGGAGAAGGGGATCCAGAAACATGAAGGAGAAGGGGATCCAGAAACATGAAGGAGAAGGGGATCCAGAAACATGAAGGAGAAGGGGATCCAGAAACATGAAGGGGATCCAGAAACATGAAGGAGAAGGGGATCCAGAAACATGAAGGAGAAGGGGATCCAGAAACATGAAGGGGATCCAGAAACATGAAGGAGAAGGGGATCCAGAAACATGAAGGAGAAGGGGATCCAGAAACATGAGGGAGAAGGGGATCCAGAAACATGAAGGAGATCCAGAAACATGAAGGAGAAGGGGATCCAGAAACATGAAGGAGAAGGGGATCCAGAAACATGAAGGAGAAGGGGATCCAGAAACATGAAGGAGAAGGGGATCCAGAAACATGAAGGGGATCCAGAAACATGAAGGAGAAGGGGATCCAGAAACATGAAGGAGAAGGGGATCCAGAAACATGAAGGAGAAGGGGATCCAGAAACATGAAGAAGAAGGGGATCCAGAAACATGAAAGGGATCCAGAAACATGAAGGAGAAGGGGATCCAGAAACATGAAGGGGATCCAGAAACATGAAGGAGAAGGGGATCCGGAAACATGAAGGAGAAGGGGATCCAGAAACATGAAGGAGAAGGGGATCCAGAAACATGAAGGGGATCCAGAAACATGAAGGAGAAGGGGATCCAGAAACGTGAAGAAGAAGGGGATCCAGAAACATGAAGGAGAAGGGGATCCAGAAACATGAAGGAGAAGGGGATCCAGAAACATGAAGGGGATCCAGAAACATGAAGGAGAAGGGGATCCAGAAACATGAAGGAGAAGGGGATCCAGAAACATGAAGGAGAAGGGGATCCAGAAACATGAAGGAGAAGGTGATCCAGAAACATGAAGGGGATCCAGAAACATGAAGGAGAAGGGGATCCAGAAACATGAAGGAGAAGGGGATCCAGAAACATGAAGGAGAAGGGGATCCAGAAACATGAAGGAGAAGGGGATCCAGAAACATGAAGGAGAAGGGGATCCAGAAACATGAAGGAGAAGGGGATCCAGAAACATGAAGGAGAAGGGGATCCAGAAACATGAAGGAGAAGGGGATCCAGAAACATGAAGGAGAAGGTGATCCAGAAACATGAAGGGGATCCAGAAACATGAAGGAGAAGGGGATCCAGAAACATGAAGGAGAAGGGGATCCAGAAACATGAAGGAGAAGGGGATCCAGAAACATGAAGGAGAAGGGGATCCAGAAACATGAAGGAGAAGGGGATCCAGAAACAACTACTATACCTGCCCCTTTAGAGGAATGTGCGGAGGAGGGCGCGACTGGGAGTGCATGAAAGAGGACGGGAAGGATGAGGATTTAAGGGGGTAGTACTAATTTGTTCACGATAGCTGAGCGTATCGTGTACATTATTACTGTATGCTGACGACAGTGTGCTTCTGGTTTCAGGAAAAGACCCAATAAGTATTGCCGCCTCATTTTCCAAAGAACTAGAATCGTGTAGTGATTGGCTAGTGGACAATAGACTATCTCTTCACCTGGGCAAGACAGAAGCCATCTTATGTGGAACAAAACGCAAATTGAAAGACATTGAGGGCTTCTCGGTCAACTGTAATGATGTTCCCATAACAACAGTGTCGCAAGTGAAATATCTCTGACTAAAACTGGACTCGACTCTGTCAGGTGAAACAATCTTGGAATCGATCCTGAGTAAATGTAGAGCACGTATTAAATACCTGTATAGACAGGTGGGATGCTTGCCAGCGGCGACCAAAAAGACCCTATGCCAAGCGCTTGTTCAATGTCATTTTGACTATTCTGTGTCATCCTGGTACTCTGCATCATCTAAATCAGCAAAGCACAAACTTCAGGTCACTCAAAATAATATGGTTAGGTTCATGCTGAACCTAGGACCCAGATCGCATATTGGCCAGGAACAATTTCAGTCACTTGGCATGCTCAATGTCTCTGACAGGGCCAAGCAAATTAGACTCATAAATGCCTTCAAGATATTTTATGATAGGGCTCCAGAGAGTAATTTTGTTAAAGCAAATGAGAGGGTTGGACACAATACAAGGAATAGGATGTATAATTTTACGGTCCCGAGAATCCAAGGACAGGGTAAGCTAACATTCTTCTTCACTGCCATCAAAGACTGGAACAACCTACCCCAGTCAGTCCGTGAAAAGAGAACACTGTATTCCTTCAGACGTAGCTTGAAGGAGCACCTGAACCGGACAGCTGCGAGAAGGGAGCACCAAGCTTATGTTTACTACTAAATACGACATAAGAGATAGGCAAAACTAACTGAAATGATTACTGAAATATTTTGACCAGTCCAACTATAGAATGTAAGGTATCTTAATATAACCCCCTAGAAATACTTTCTCTAAAGTATCTACTTTTTGTTTATCCTCCCCTTTTTCCCCAGCTAACCTAATCCCATAAGGACCCCAATGGAAATACGCCTATATATACGGCCTTATTGGGCTATCCTTAGTTGGAATTATGCAAATCTGGTACATGTCATATTTATAACATATTATGTGGTACCAACATTGTAAAATGCTAACTGAATAAATATTATTATTATTATTATTATTATTATTATTATTATTATTATTATGACCCCCTTCTCCCTCATGTTTAGCATCATAGTTTTGAAATGTTAAGACGATTATTCCATTAGTTTGGCGATTTTGAGACCTTTCACCCCATTTCTTTGTCAATATTAAGACCTTTCGTGCCATTTATGTGTCGATTTTTCCTGGCGAGCGATAGCGAGCCTGTAATTTGAAAAGGAACCGGCCTTCGGCCGGATTTTTTTTTCTACCGAAAAATGTACAAATTTATCTTGAACGGGGGTCTAGTGGGTGTTTTCTTTAAGCTTGATGGAGGTCTAGCGAGGAAGCTCAACAATAAATAATTATATAAATGCATACATAGGCCAGAAATCGAGCACTACCCCATTAAACTGGTGCATGGGATGGGGAAGGAAGGGATTGTGCGAGTGCGGGAGGGGAGGATTGTGAAGAGGGGAGAAAGAGAACAGGGGGGGGGGAGGGGAAGGGGGGATACATAGAGCCAGATCAGAACACCAAGAGGACAACTGGTGATACAAAAGAGAGATCAAGCGAGGAATGAAGAAAGAATAGTAAAGAGGAGAACGAAGAGAGTATTAAGGAAATAAATTGAAGGCATAAATATGCTACGTAGGTGGGTAAATAAATAGGTTGTCGGTCAGCCTGCAATACTTACATGTTATTGGTCTTATACCATAGATAGAGATAGATAGATAGATAGATAGACAGATAGATAGATAGATAGATATACAGACAGACAGACAGACAGACAGATAGATAGAGGGTGTAGTGAGAAATGAAACTGGTGGTTGTGTGTGAGAGGGTAGTGAGGAAACTATTCAATGGCTCTCGGTCTCTATCTTCTCAGGCACTAGGGAATCACAGCGCTCTCTCTCTCTCTCTTTTATCTCTCACTAATCTAAGAATTTCTTCTTCAATTGAGTTGTCAACTTGTGGAATGGGCTTCCCCGAGACGTTATAGACTGCAGCACCGTTTATTCTTTTAAACTTCGCCTAGACAAATATCTTGCATCAAACCCGCGACTGACTGCGTTTGTAAATGAATAACTTTATTTTATCAACCCCTCAGTTACTAACCCATCTGTCCCCTACTAACTTCCTAATCCTGCCATGGACATTAGTTCCAGGGCAGCATTTCCCTTTCCAATGTTCCCTTACCCACTCTAAACCACTGTTTGGACACTTGATCCTCAGTGTTTTGGAGGACAAGCAGCCTAGAAGGGTCACTATATCTGTTGTTGCTTGATTTCCTTTGTACTCCTTTGTACTCCTTTGTACTCTCTTGCGATAATGTAGGTCTTAAATTAAAATATAGGTCGGGTATCAGTAGTGATGATTATTTTCCGAATTAGATATTTATTATATATTTTCCGGTAGAATTACATAAGAACATAAGAACATAAGAAAATGGGAGTCTGCAGAAAGCCGATTGGCCTAAGCAAGGCAGATCCCTGTCCCACACAACCCCAAATCAATTACAAAGCCCAATTATAGGCTCAACACTCTAATACCCTGAGGATCATCTTACCAAAACGGTTAGAGATTAACGCAGGATTATGGGGGTCTGCAGAGCGCTGATTGGCCCAACCCGGCTGATCCCCCTTCACACCCAACCCTTCTCGTTCATATGCTTATCCAATTTTATCTTAAAGCTCCCTACAGTTCTAGATCCCACTATAGCACTTGGTAGTCCATTCCACCCATCTACAACTCTGTTACCAAACCAATATTTGCCTATATCTTTTCTGAAACGAAATTTATCTAATTTGAAACCATTGGTACGAGTTCTTTCGCTATCACTGAGCTTTAGTACATTTGTCATGTCCCCTTTGTTAATCCCCCTAACCCACTTGAACACCTCTATCATATCCCCTCTAACTCTGCGTCTCTCTAACGAATGTAAACCTAATTTCTTCAACCTTTCTTCATACGGAAGATTTCTAATATTATGGATCATTTTTGTCATTCTACGCTGTATTCTCTCCAATGAATCTATGTCCATTCTGTAATAAGGACACCAAAATTAGACAGCATAATCCATATGGGGTCTCACTAATGACAAGTAAAGTTTTAAGATAACATCAGCAGTTCTGTTACTCACACTCCTAGAGATGAACCCGAGAATACTGTTTGCCTTATTACGAACGCCTATACACTGTTTTCTAGGCTTCAAATCATTGCTAACAAACACACCTAGATCTTTCTCGCAGTCTGAATTTTCTAATTCTAAATTAGCTAGTTTATATTTAACATTTGTTTGCATCTTCCCTATCTTTAATACCTTGCATTTGTCAATGTTAAACTTCATCTGCCAATTTACTGACCATTCATGTAAGGTATCTAGATCCCTTTGGAGGCACTCTATATCGCTATCTGAATCAATTGATCTCCCCATTTTAGTATCGTCTGCGAATTTACTTATCCTACTAGTTATACCTAAATCTAGGTCATTTATGTATATAAGAAACAACAGGGGACCTAATACCGATCCCTGGGGGACACCACTTTTGACTGCTCCCCACTCTGACTTGGTACCATTTATGCTGACTCTCTGTTTCCTACCAATTAACCATGACCTAATCCATCCCAACAACGCCCCACCTATTCCATGTGCCTCAACCTTTCTCATCAATCTCTCATGAGGGACATGAGAGATTGATGAGAAAGGTTGAGGCACATGGAATAGGTGGGGCAGATTGTTATCATTCTGCTGAGGGCCTTTTTACCTAGCTGTATTTCATGCTAATCCTTGGTCGGAGGGAGTGGTGGGTGGGGAAAATGCCTTCTGCTTTGCTAGCCTTACCTTCCACTTAGTAACACATTTTGTTGGAATTAAGGTCGGATTGCCCAGTAGGGGCCGCAAGATCTGTGCAGTATGTGTATCTATGTAACTATGTAACTCTATGTAACTATCTACCACTCACTCTCTCTCTCCCATTGTCTCTGTTTATAGAGCGGCAGTTTAATTAGTAAAGGTATACAGTACATATTATTTATTGAAGCCTATGGTAAACCCTGTGAGTATGTCAGGTGTGTAATCAAGAGACATATAGTTGGTTTTATTTCAGCTCACGGTAAATTGAATCCGTTAGCAGCAAATTTATCGATACTTAAGGGGACATGGGTCGGTTTTCTGGACCACTTTCTCCCTCATGTTTAGCCCCATTAGTTTTCAGATGTTAAGATGTTTGCCCCATTAGTTAGTCGATTTAAAGACCTTTCGCCCCATTTTTTCGTCAATATTTAGACCTTTCGTGCTATTTAGGTGTCGATATTTTCCCTGGCGAACGATTGTTAGCCTGTAACGTTGGAAGAACCGGCCTTCGGCCGGGAAATTTACAAATTAATCTAGTAGGGGATCTAATGGATGTTTTTTTTTTTAATTTGATGGAGGTCTAGGGAGGAAACTAGAAAAATAATGAATACATGCATAAATCGCCCAAAAAGTGGATAAATATGGAACTATACTATATGTCTCTGCATCTTAATAAGACCATGTTTATATAATTAGCACCATATTTCACTGCAGAATCTTCAAACTTACTGTATAATCTTAATGGGAACTTTGAAATGACCGTCAGTTGAACATAAACAGACTATAGTACCAGGGTCCATTGTTTGCATTTATAATATCACTATTTAGAGTATCATATACATTTACAATCAAATATTTTTCTCTCTCTAATTCACACACTTCAAGGTTTGACACACACACACACAGACAAACACACACACACACACACAAAAACACACAGCCACACACACACACACACAGACAAACACACACACACACACAGCCACACACTTATATTCTATGCAGACGTAAATACACGTGCACACGCACACACACAGAATCCAATAAGACGTCCGGTAAAGTCGGTAATTCATCTGACTAATATATGTTGGCTGTGGTCGGTTTAATATATGTTGGCTGTGGTCGGTTTAATATATGTTGGCTGTGGTCGGTTTAATATATGTTGGCTGTGGTCGGTTTAATATATGTTGGCTGTGGTCGGTTTAATATATGTTGGCTGTGGTCGGTTTAATATATGTTGGCTGTGGTCGGTTTAATATATGTTGGCTGTGGTCTGTTTAATATATGTTGGCTGTGGTCGGTTTAATATATGTTGGCTGTGGTCGGTTTAATATATGTTGGCTGTGGTCGGTTTAATATATGTTGGCTGTGGTCGGTTTAATATATGTTGGCTGTGGTCGGTTTAATATATGTTGGCTGTGGTCGGTTTAATATATGTTGGCTGTGGTCGGTTTAATATATGTTGGCTGTGGTCGGTTTAATATATGTTGGCTGTGGTCGGTTTAATATATGTTGGCTGTGGTCGGTTTACTATATGTTGGCTGTGGTCGGTTTAATATATGTTGGCTGTGGTCGGTTTAATATATGTTGGCTGTGGTCGGTTTAATATATGTTGGCTGTGGTCGGTTTAATATATGTTGGCTGTGGTCGGTTTAATATATGTTGGCTGTGGTCGGTTTAATATATGTTGGCTGTGGTCGGTTTAATATATGTTGGCTGTGGTCGGTTTAATATATGTTGGCTGTGGTCGGTTTAATATATGTTGTCTGTGGTCGGTTTAATATATGTTGTCTGTGGTCGGTTTAATATATGTTGGCTGTGGTCGGTTTAATATATGTTGGCTGTGGTCGGTTTAATATATGTTGGCTGTGGTCGGTTTAATATATGTTGGCTGTGGTCGGTTTAATATATGTTGGCTGTGGTCGGTTTAATATATGTTGGCTGTGGTCGGTTTAATATATGTTGGCTGTGGTCGGTTTAATATATGTTGGCTGTGGTCGGTTTAATATATGTTGGCTGTGGTCGGTTTAATATATGTTGGCTGTGGTCGGTTTAATATATGTTGGCTGTGGTCGGTTTAATATATGTTGGCTGTGGTCGGTTTAATATATCAATATTTTGCCCTCCACAGCAGGACATGGGTTGATAGTTAAGGACAAATAAAATACCATGCCTAGCGAGGTGGTGGTTGTGTCCATTGGTGTTGTTAAATGTTGGAGACCTGTAGACGAACATACAGTCATGTTGGAGACCAGTAGACGAACATACAGTCATGTTGGAGACCAGTAGACGAACATAAAGTCATGTTGGAGACCAGTAGACGAACATACAGTCATGTTGGAGACTAGTAGACGAACATACAGTCATGTAAATAATAGTCGTTCTTCTGTAAATCGGAAATGGCTTGCTTAAGTTTTCTGTTACTTTTTAGATGTTTCCCAAGACCTCTACCAAGCTTTGAAAACACCTCCAAGATGAATTTGTACATTTTTTTTTCGGCAGCATAATGTCCCGGTTCTCCCTAGATTACATGCTTGCTATCACTTGCCACGAACACATCGACACCTAAATGGCACAGCAGTTCTTAATATTGACAAAACAAATGGGGCGAAAGGTACTATAATCCCCAAACTAATAGGGTGAACTTCTTAAAATGTCAAAACAAGTGGGGCTTAACATGAGGAAGAAGGGGGTCCAGAAAAAAACTAAAATCTCCTCCTAAGAATGGAAAATGAGAGGGGAATCTCCTTTTTTTCACATATACAGGATAGAGCGATCTCACCGACACGGATTGAATTCTTTTGAATGATAAGATTACAGAAATAACGCGAACAGAAATATACTAATAAGAAAAAGAAAGTGAAAATAAACAAGATAATACAATTTACGTAGGAAATGACCAGGAAAATTATGAAAATGGAATAACACAAGTATTAAAATAAGATAAACCCGTAAACACAAGCACAAGCATCAGAAAACATATAGATAACACGATACTCAGACATGAAAGGTAATTACACGAATAGAAAGAATGTTGTAAAAAACACAAAACAATTTATTCGGAAAACATAATTTATGAATACTGAAATTAAATTTTTACAATCACATACAGGATAATAACGGAATAATAACGAAATAATGACAAAATGTTATATTTAGAATTAAAATATTGGACATTTTGGTATCTAATTTCAAATTATATTTCCATTGTTTATTCCATTTGTTTTGTATTTTCAGTAAGAACTATATTGTATTTATTCAATTTCGTATGGACATTTATGCCTTTTATTTTCTAATTACAATCATATATGCCATGCCACTGATTAAGTAACTAATTTTAGTAATCATGTATTTATGTATTCTTTGGTAATTATTACACTTACACGGTTCTGCATTTAGGTATATGTGTAGTGGAAACAAATACCTAAAGGGAGGGCATGGTATACGTTATACTTAGGAAAATATATAAGAATATTAATACTGCTCTAATATAGGTCTAAACAGTATATGACAAAACAATTACTAATGACACATGTATGATGGTAGGTAACTGTAACCCCTTTTACAGTGTATTCGCTGTAAGAAGGCGATAAATCATTATTTCTATGCTCTGTAACTCAAAACGGGCTAGAGCAAATTGGCTGTAAATGTCCACATCTATTCTGACTGACTCTTCCCAAATGGTAGAAATATTAGCTCGATTACTCTAGTCGTTTTTTAGTTACATAGGTTAGAGGTCATGATTTCTAACTTACTTACAGCGAATAGATTATAGTAGCAAGGGACACAGAGGTCAGTTTGGGGTCATCACCGGCTGACCATACCACTGGGTCAGGTATAACAACAGCCAGGTCATAGAGAGTCATGTTCCAAGTAAACTTACCAAGGAAGGCTCACACAGATATACAAGTTGTTTTAGGGGGAGATTGGTAGTTTTTCTGGTCCCCTTTCTTCCTCATGTTTAGTCCCATTAGTTTTCAGATTATATGACCTTTCCACCCATTTCTTTGTCAATATTAACACTTTTCCTGTCATTTAGGTGTCGATTTTTTCCTGGCGAGCGATAGCGATCCATTAATTTAAGAGGAACCGGCCTTCGGCCGGGAAATTTTGAAATCGAACAATTTACAAATATATCTTGAAATAGGGTCTTGGGGGTGATTTTTTCTAAGCTTGATGGAGGTTTATTGAGGAAACTAAACAAAGGATAAAAAGATATATAAATGAGGAAATAAATACGCCCAGATTGAGAGCAAGTGAGTAGGGAACTGTCGATCTACCTTACCAGTCGGACTGGGTGATATATTATGTTACCAATATAAGGCGGTTAATTAAACTGGTAACAGATCCCACCCAGTTACCCAGGTTAGGGTAGATCGACAGACCCCTACTCACTCGCTCTGAAGCCCTCGCACTACCAACACACCGAGATAAGCCAGATAGATGTAGCACGTAGACATCACATCTCCCAAAGAGACCTTTGTTTCTTAACACACTTATAGTTCATAGACTCTACATATCTCATACATATAGCTCTGTTCCTGAAAAAGTCAAGAAAAACCTGTACCTGTCCTCCTCGTTCTTATATCAAGAGATTTTCGTTAACTTATATATAATGTAACAAGTGGCTGGTTCCTGATCTTATTATTTCTCATTAGCTATTACTATAAGGTAGTGAGTGGTGGTGGCAAACCTACTACAACTCTAAAAGCATCTATTAATACAACCTAAGATAGTCACCACAACTCTTATCTATCATATATTAGAGATAGTTCTGTAATGCAGTGATGTCTGTCAGATGCTAGAGAGTGCCCGCAAGTATAGGTGATTACTTGACAGACTATGTCAGTAAGACAATTGAGTATAGTATTGCTATAAACTATTTTCTTGATTATATTTCAAGTTAAAAGCCAAAGATCCTGCCTGCCTCAGTTCTGAATGAACTCAAAGCCCACCTCGTTTTTGTTTTCTCTTTCTCTCCCTCTCTCTTTGGCTTGTATCCATTCGGCCCCATTCAGCCTACTATTTTAAGACGCTTACCCCCATCCAGGTGTCAACATTTTATTGGCGAGCGGTAGCGAACCAGCATATATATATACAGTATATATATTTGTTTTACAGCAAGCTAAATTTGTAAAATTTTCGATAGAAAATGTCTCTGGCGAAGCCGGGTTTCTCCATACAATGCTGGCTCGCTATCGCTCGCCAGGAAAAAATCGACACCTGGATGGGGATTAACGTCTTAAAACAGTTGGCTGAAAGGGGCCGAATGGATACAAGCCAGAGAAAGAGTGGAACGGAGAGAAATATAAAAAAGCAGGTGACCCCCCTTAAGGCTATTGAAAGCTTGAAAGTCAGAACTTTTCATTAAAATAGTGAAAGTGGAAAGCTACAGCTCAAACTCCCTACAACATTAACTTCATTCATATCATACAGTATTTACATATCTTATAGTGTTTGACGCGGCATATACTGTACTTCGTTTATACATAGTGTTCATATGTCATTTGTTTTTTATTTATTCACATTCCCCCCCCTCTCTCTCTCTCTCTCTCTCTCTCTCTCTCTCTCTCTCTCGCCTTCCAACCTTTTTCCACTCTCAAATCCCCCATATTTCTTTCGCCTTCTCTGCTTCCACTTCTAATGGTTTGCTTTCTCTCTCTCTCTCTCGTCATATGTTATGTTTCTTTCCTATCATATTGTTTCTGTTGGCAACATAGCCCTATTTCACTTTAATATATATGTTCCCCTTCTCAATGTAACTGTTTCCTTATTTGTTTACGTTTTTTATTTGCGGTAATTATATTTTTCTCTTGTTGATATGACTTTTCTTCTAAGTCTTCATCTTTCAACTTTATCTACTCTGTCGTTCTCCTCGTTTGTCTTCTTCTTCTTCTAACTATCATCTTCTCCCTCTTTCTCCTCATTCTTCGTCTTCTTCTTTCTTTCCTTCTTTGTACGAGACCTTGAACCCGCTGCATAACTGTCTGACTCTTCCCATTCTCTCCCCGGCCGCTCGATCCTCTCTTGTGTTGCTGTAATATGTATCCTCTGTTTTAACCCATGCAGTACCGGTGACGTCCTATTCATTATACTGTGCCAACTTTCAGACAATTTTATTCAGATTAGGAAGGACCTCTAGCAATAATACGGCTTCAAACTATCTCAACCGACCCTTTTAATGACTACAGATCCTTCCTAAGCTGCATAATATCGTCTCAATATAGCTAAAATATAAGATAACACACGTCGCTGGTACTCAAAGGGTTAAGTCTTTCTATCTCTCCTTCGTATGCTTTTTCTTCTTCTTCGTCTTCTTCTTCTTCTTCGTCTTCGTCTTCGTCTTCGTCTTGTTCTTCTTCTCGCTTTCCTTCTGCGCAATGGACTGACTCTCCACATTCTCTGCCATATCCTGTCTGTTGTTGCTGTAATATACTGCATATTCTCTGTTCACTTGAACTTTCTTCTTCTTATTCTTCCTATTTCTTCTTCTTCTTCCATTCCTTCAGAGTAATCAACCTTGGAGCCCGCTGTCCAGTTTGACTATATTCTTCACATTCTTTCCTCGGTCTATCCTATCCTCCCTCCTTCCTAGTCTCCTTCTCCTCCTCCTCCAATTCTTCTGTTTGCCCTTGAAACCCCGTCTTTACTATGCTCGTCACATTCTTTTTTTCACTTTCTTGTCTCCTTTTCTTATTATCCTCTCTTTTACTTTTGCATCTTGCTTCATTTCTTCTTCCACTATATCTTCTTCTACATAATCTTCTCCACTTAAAGGGAGATTTTCGTTTAAGGGGGTGTTTTTTTCTGGACCCCCTTCTCCCTCATGTTTAGCCCCGTCTTACTATGCTCGTCACATTATTTGTTCTCTCTTTCTTGTCTCCTTTTCTTATTATCTTCTCTTCTACTTCTACATCTTTCTGCATTTCTTGTGTTTTGTTCTTCCTTTTTCTTCTTCTTCTCGTATACTTCACCCTTGCTTCATCGTCTTGATCCAATGTCATCAGTTTGATCTTCACCTTTTCTTTGCTCGTTTCCTTTTGTTCATCATCTTCTTCTTCTTCTCTCATCCTCCTCTTCCTTCCTCTTCTTCTTTTTCTTCTTCTCTCCTCCTCCTCTTCCTTCCTCTTCCTCTTCTGCTTCTGCTTCTGCTTCTCCTTCTACTCCTCCTTCTTCTTCTTCTGCTATGCTTTGTGTGCAATAATTCTTGAAATCCGGTGTCCTGCCTGTCAATACTCTTCCCATTCTTGCATTCCTTTCCTGGTCGCTCTCATATCTTTTCTTCTGCCACTATATCTTTCTTTTGTATATAATATCTTCCATCTAAACGGGAGATTTCCATTTAAGGGGGTGTTTTTTTCTGGACCTCCCCCTCTCCCTCATGTTTAGCCCCATTAGTTATCCCTCTCCCTGTCTTCGTTGCTTTCTTAACCTCTCTTCCTCCTCCTCCTCCTCTTCCTCTGCTTCTTCATCATTATCTTTCTTATTTCCTTTGCCTTCCTTTTTATGTATTCTTCTTTATTTTGTTCCTCCTTCTTCTGCCACTCTTTATCATCTTTATCAAACTCATCTTCTGTCTCTTTCTTTCGCCTCTTTGCCTTTTATTTCCTGCAGTTCCCATGTGCAATAACCCTTGAAACCCGGTGTCCAGCCTGACTACACACCTTCACATACCTCTCCTCTCTTTCTTTCTTATTTTCTCTTCTCTTTCTGTTACAGTTTTGTTATTTCCTCCGTCGTCTATTTCTTTCTGCTTCAATATCTTCTCATTCTTCTCCCTCTCTTCGTCTTATCCCAATCCGTCTTCTTTTCAGCTTCGTATTCTTCATTTTTATATTTTCTTGCATTCTGTCTGTGCAATAACGCTTGAAACCCCATGTTCGGCCTGGCTATCCCTCCACATTCCTGCCATGCCCTTTATTCGGCGCTTTCTTATTCTATCTTTTTTGTCTGTGTATTTTTTAATTCCTTATTTTGTTTCCATCTTCTTCATAATCTTCTGTTCCTTTTCCCGCTCTTCATTTTCTTTATCTAAACTCACCTTCTTTGGCTTTCTTTCTTCCATTCATTATTTAATGTTGTCTTCGTATTTATTTGTTGCATTCCTTGTGTGTAATAATAACCCATAAGAATTTGTTCGACATCACTATATTCTGCACATTTTTGGCTGTTCCTTTCTCCGTGGATTTTCTCATCTTCGCTTCGTCTTTTACTTCCTATATTAATTTTGTTTTAGCCATCAACCCCATTCATTTTGTTTTAGCTATATACCATATTCTTACTTGTATTGTCCTCATCATATTAATTTTGTTTGAGCTATATACCATATTCTTACTTGTATTGTCCTCATCATCAACCCCATTCATCACGACATCATGTTCCTCTCGTATATATTTTATGTTTTTATTTTTCTCGTATTTCTTCTTTTCCTATTTATTTGTCTGATATAATAATATCTATATAGTAATATTTTTCTGTGTCAGATACAGAAACTGCCTAGGTGGACCAGTAGGTCTGTTGCAGATTTCCGTATTTCTATATTCTTTCTTCATATATAATTTTCATATTCCTTTTCTTTCTATTTTATACCACCATCTTCTACTTATTTATACATAGTTTTCGCCTTACTATCCCCATTTCTTTTTAGTTTCATTTTTGCGTCAGCTCATTTTTTACCAGTATTCCCATTGCAAGTTTTCCCCTATTCAGTCTGAAGTGTTTTTCACTACGTTTCCTTCAATGTCCCAATGTCCATACAATCATTGGGACTGTCAGGGATTCTTTTGCATTGCAAGCAAAGGAGAAATAGTCCAAGAGAAGAAGAATGACCTCCACACCTACTAAGTAGGGTTTATCCGTCACTTAACGACAAGCGAGGAGAAAGGAACACTGCATCATCAAATAGTGACCCCAGTGAAATCTCCGTTTTCCTTTACCAGACCTTATCATAAAAGGGACCAAAACATACAAAATTGGTTGCTACACCCCTATCATTACATACCTACCTGGTTACCCAGGTAGACGGATTAACACCTCAGTGGAGAAAGGATCCAACATCACCCTACATCAACCCTTCTTGCCCTCAACCTATCAGCAAGGAAGGAGGATAGAAATTATACCCACAGTTCATCTAAACCTGACCACACCAACCCATCTGGCACACCAGTTGTAGCCAGTTATTTTGTGGCCCTTCTGTAGCAGCCACACCCCAACCCTGTAGCAGTTAAGACAAGAGACATGCCTCTCACAAGCACTTGCAGCCTTTGCCTTGGCACGCCTTTAGCAGCCAAAACAAGTGACATACCTGTAGGCACTTTTCCTGAATCTGGCACGCCTATAGTAGTCAGTACGCCCACCCAAAGTACGCCTGTTGCAGCCCCAACACCTGGCATGCCTGTAGCAGCAAGTACACATATGCTTGTCACGCCAGTAGCAGCCAATATGCACCTGTATCCCCGAGAGTCAAAGAAGGAGAAAAAGAAGAAGAACAAAGATGAGTCTCCCATGAAGAATAAGCAAGCTAAAACCAGACCCAAGACCACCAGCTACCACGCCCGTAACAGAGGAAAAATAGTATGTGTCCCGAAACTCCTGGGAAACTTATTCCTTTTTCTTCTTCAATTACACGATAATGGTTAAGTCTCGTCTTTCGAAACCTTTCTAATTCATACCAATTATGATAACCTACAATACACTCTCTATCTTAAATATATATTAAACGTAATTAAGGAACATTAATCCTCCATTATAAACCCCAATGCACTTGAATAAATTAATGAAAGCATATGATCCTCCCGGGATTCAAACTCGGGACACTACACCCAGATACCAGGATCTTTCGATACTCTTACGGATCCATAAATTGTATTAGATTCAATATATTATCCATCTTGCTTTGTCAAGTATAGCACAGCATTACAGATGCTTCGATATTAATATAACTATTCTCTATTCCACTAAAGCTTGCATCAGGTTCCATAGGGCAATTTCAGAGGTCGCTCCTGATTGGCTTTCAGGATTACAGCTTCAGCCACTGAAAGGCGAATATTGTCTGTACCTTGCTCCTCTTCCTTGGATTTACACCGATGAAATATCCATAGAATAATATCATACTACTTGAAAAACATCCAATACGGTGCTTTTAAGTGTGAGCAGGTGCGTAAAAACATCCAATACGGTGCTTTTATGTGTGAGCAGGTGCGTAAAAACATCCAATACGGTGCTTTTAAGTGTGAGCAGGTGCGTAAAAACATCCAATACGGTGCTTTTAAGTGTGAGCAGGTGCGTAAAAACATCCAATACGGTGCTTTTAAGTGTGAGCAGGTGCGTAAAAACATCCAATACGGTGCTTTTAAGTGTGAGCAGGTGCGTAAAAACATCCAATACGGTGCTTTTAAGTGTGAGCAGGTGCGTAAAAACATCCAATACGGTGCTTTTAAGTGTGAGCAGGTGCGTAAAAACATCCAATACGGTGCTTTTAAGTGTGAGCAGGTGCGTAAAAACATCCAATACGGTGCTTTTAAGTGTGAGCAGGTGCGTAAAAACATCCAATACGGTGCTTTTAAGTGTGAGCAGGTGCGTAAAAACATCCAATACGGTGCTTTTAAGTGTGAGCAGGTGCGTAAAAACATCCAATACGGTGCTTTTAAGTGTGAGCAGGTGCGTAAAAACATCCAATACGGTGCTTTTAAGTGTGAGCAGGTGCGTAAAAACATCCAATACGGTGCTTTTAAGTGTGAGCAGGTGCGTAAAAACATCCAATACGGTGCTTTTAAGTGTGAGCAGGTGCGTAAAAACATCCAATACGGTGCTTTTAAGTGTGAGCAGGTGCGTAAAAACATCCAATACGGTGCTTTTAAGTGTGAGCAGGTGCGTAAAAACATCCAATACGGTGCTTTTAAGTGTGAGCAGGTGCGTAAAAACATCCAATACGGTGCTTTTAAGTGTGAGCAGGTGCGTAAAAACATCCAATACGGTGCTTTTAAGTGTGAGCAGGTGCGTAAAAACATCCAATACGGTGCTTTTAAGTGTGAGCAGGTGCGTAAAAACATCCAATACGGTGCTTTTAAGTGTGAGCAGGTGCGTAAAAACATCCAATACGGTGCTTTTAAGTGTGAGCAGGTGCGTAAAAACATCCAATACGGTGCTTTTAAGTGTGAGCAGGTGCGTAAAAACATCCAATACGGTGCTTTTAAGTGTGAGCAGGTGCGTAAAAACATCCAATACGGTGCTTTTAAGTGTGAGCAGGTGCGTAAAAACATCCAATACGGTGCTTTTAAGTGTGAGCAGGTGCGTAAAAACATCCAATACGGTGCTTTTAAGTGTGAGCAGGTGCGTAAAAACATCCAATACGGTGTTTTAAGTGTGAGCAGGTGCGTAAAAACATCCAATACGGTGCTTTTAAGTGTGAGCAGGTGCGTAAAAACATCCAATACGGTGCTTTTAAGTGTGAGCAGGTGCGTAAAAACATCCAATACGGTGCTTTTAAGTGTGAGCAGGTGCGTAAATGTGTGAGATTTGATTTCCCCATTTAGGATTTCCCTTCTCCTTAACATGAAAAAGGTTAAAACATTAACAATCGTCCTGACTGTCGGTGGTTCGAGCCAAGCTGAAAGTATATATCTTGTTTAGTAGTTAACGTGTATTTGTGAGATATACTTAATATTAATGATTCTCGTGCTTGGCTGGGTTATAGTTGTATTAAATCAATTTCAACCTGAGTTGCATGGGGGTACTTGGAAAAATCCCTGTATGGTATCCCGGAATATGGATCCTACAACATGCATATGAAATGAAATACTTTTTCCATGTACAATTTCCCTTCTTAATATAAATAGGAAAACAGTTGAGTGTCTTGTATCATGATGTGTTAGATTTGGTTAAAGCATGGACAATCGTCCTGGATGTCGGTAGTTAGAGCCCCGCTGAGAGTATAAAACATTTAGTAATTCACGTGTAATTGTGAGATATACTTAATATTAATGACTCGTGCTTGGCTGGGTTAGAATTAAATTAAATTAGTTTCAACCTGAGTTGCATGAGGTAGTTAATAATATCTGTATGGTATCCTGGAATATGGATCCTACAACATGTGTATGACACGAAATATTGTCTCCATGTAGGATTTCCCTTCTCTTTTATATATATATATATATATATATATATATATATATATATATATATATATATATATATATATACTGTATATATAGATAGATAGATATATAGATAGATAGTAATGAATACGCGAAATGGTCCAATGCAAAGAGATAAATGGTTTTCGGATAACGCAACCATTAGACTATTTAAAGCAGCAGATCTCAACCAGTGTTAATATTACAAGGGTCAACTAAACCAGGGACTTATATATTATATGCCTAACACAACTACACCTACAGACGGTGTCACACGAACACATTTCCGTCAATTTTCGATGAGCAAGTTTTTCCGTAATATATGTTGGTATTTTCACGCTGGAATCGACACCAGACTGACATACTGTGATATTAAGAGACTGAAATACTAGTGTACAACTTTCACTCAGAAGCTACCAGACCATAATTACCAGAACTAAATTGACGGAAAAATGATTTGTATGATATCACCTTAGCCTAACGTCCTCTAACAGTAGTGGTTTGGATATTACTGGCTAACACTATATCACCTTAGCCTAACGTCCTCTAACAGTAGTGGTTTGGATATTACTGGCTAACACTATATCACCTTAGCCTAACGTCCTCTAACAGTAGTGGTTTGGATATTACTGGCTAACACTATACCACCTTAGCCTAACGTCCTCTAACAGTAGTGGTTTGGATATCACCTTAGCCAAACGTCCTCTAACAGTAGTGGTTTGGATATTACTGGCTAACACTATATCACCTTAGCCTAACGTCCTCTAACAGTAGTGGTTTGGATATCACTGGCTAACACTATATCACCTTAGCCTAACGTCCTCTAACAGTAGTGGTTTGGATATCACCTTAGCCTAACGTCCTCTAACAGTAGTGGTTTGGATATTACTGGCTAACACTATATCACCTTAGCCTAACGTCCTCTAACAGTAGTGGTTTGGATATCACCTTAGCCTAACGTCCTCTAACAGTAGTGGTTTGGATATTACTGGCTAACACTATATCACCTTAGCCTAACGTCCTCTAACAGTAATGGTTTGGATATTACTGGCTAACACTATATCACCTTAGCCTAACGTCCTCTAACAGTAGTGGTTTGGATATCACCTTAGCCTAACGTCCTCTAACAGTAGTGGTTTGGATATTACTGGCTAACACTATACCACCTTAGCGTAACGTCCTCTAACAGTAGTGGTTTGGATATTACTGGCTAACACTATATCACCTTAGCCTAACGTCCTCTAACAGTAGTGGTTTGGATATCACTGGCTAACACTATATCACCTTAGCCCAACGTCCTCTAACAGTAGTGGTTTGGATATTACTGGCTAACACTATATCACCTTAGCCTAACGTCTTCTAACAGTAGTGGTTTGGATATCACTGGCTAACACTATATCATCTTAGCCTAACGTCCTCTAACAGTAGTGGTTTGGATATCACTGGCTAACACTATATCACCTTAGCCTAATGTCCTCTAACAGTAGTGGTTTGGATATTACTGGCTAACACTATATCACCTTAGCCTAAAGTCCTCTAACAGTAGTGGTTTGGATATCACCTTAGCCTAACGTCCTCTAACAGTAGTGGTTTGGATATTACTGGCTAACACTGTATCACCTTAGCCTAACGTCCTCTAACAGTAGTGGTTTGGATATTACTGGCTAACACTATATCACCTTAGCCTAACGTCCTCTAACAGTAGTGGTTTGGATAATACTGGCTAACATTATATCACCTTAGCCTAACGTCCTCTAACAGTAGTGGTTTGGATATTACTGGCTAACACTATATCACCTTAGCCTAACGTCCTCTAACAGCAGTGGTTTGGATATTACTGGCTAACACTATATCACCTTAGCCTAACGCCCTCTAACAGTAGTGGTTTGGATATTACTGGCTAACGCTATATCACCTTAGCCTAACGTCCTCTAACAGTAGTGGTTTGGATATTACTGGCTAACACTATATCACCTTAGCCTAACGTCCTCTAACAGTAGTGGTTTGGATATTACTGGCTAACACTATATCACCTTAGCCTAACGTCCTCTAACAGTAGTGGTTTGGATATCACCTTAGCCTAACGTCCTCTTAACAGTAGTGGTTTGGATATTACTGGCTAACACTATATCACCTTAGCCCAACGTCCTCTAACAGTAGTGGTTTGGATATTACTGGCTAACACTATATCACCTTAGCCCAACGTCCTCTAACAGTAGTGGTTTGGATATTACTGGCTAACACTATATCACCTTAGCTTAACGTCCTCTAACAGTAGTGGTTTGGATATCACTGGCTAACACTATATCACCTTAGCCTAACGTCCTCTAACAGTAGTGGTTTGGATATCACCTTAGCCTAACGTCCTCTAACAGTAGTGGTTTGGATATTACTGGCTAACACTATATCACCTTAGCCTAACGTCCTCTAACAGTAGTGGTTTGGATATTACTGGCAAACACTATATCACCTTAGCCTAACGTCCTCTAACAGTAGTGGTTTGGATATTACTGGCTAACACTATATCACCTTAGCCTAACGTCCTCTAACAGTAGTGGTTTGGATATCACTGGCTAACACTATATCACCTTAGCCTAACGTCCTCTAACAGTAGTGGTTTGGATATTACTGGCTAACACTATATCACCTTAGCCTAACGTCCTCTAACAGTAGTGGTTTGGATATTACTGGCTAACACTATATCACCTTAGCCTAACGTCCTCTAACAGTAGTGGTTTGGATATTACTGGCTAACACTATATCACCTTAGCCTAACGTCCTCTAACAGTAGTGGTTTGGATATTACTGGCTAACACTATATCACCTTAGCCTAACGTCCTCTAACAGTAGTGGTTTGGATATCACTGGCTAACACTATATCACCTTAGCCTAACGTCCTCTAACAGTAGTGGTTTGGATATTACTGGCTAACACTATATCACCTTAGCCTAACGTCCTCTAACAGTAGTGGTTTGGATATCACTGGCTAACACTATATCATCTTAGCCTAACGTCCTCTAACAGTAGTGGTTTGGATATCACCTTAGCCTAATGTCCTCTAACAGTAGTGGTTTGGATATTACTGGCTAACACTATATCACCTTAGCCTAACGTCCTCTAACAGTAGTGGTGTGGATATCACCTTAGCCTAACATCCTCTAACAGGAGTGGGTTGGATATTACTGGCTAACATTATATAACCTTAGCCTAACGTCCTCTAACAGTAGTGGTTTGGATATTACTGGCTAACACTCTATCACCTTAGCCTAACGTCCTCTAGCAGTAGTGGTTTGGATATTACTGGCTAACACTATATCACCTTAGCCAACGTCCTCTAACAGTAGTGGTTTGGATATCACCTTAGCCTAACGTCCTCTAACAGTAGTGGTTTGGATATTACTGGCTAACACTATATCACCTTAGCCTAACGTCCTCTAACAGTAGTGGTTTGGATATTACTGGCTAACACTATATCACCTTAGCCCAACGTCCTCTAACAGTAGTGGTTTGGATATCACCTTAGCCTAACGTCCTCTAACAGTAGTGGTTTGGATATTACTGGCTAACACTATATCACCTTAGCCTAACGTCCTCTAACAGTAGTGGTTTGGATATTACTGGTTAACACTATATCACCTTAGCCCAACGTCCTCTAACAGTAGTGGTTTGGATATCACCTTAGCCTAACGTCCTCTAACAGTAGTGGTTTGGATATTACTGGCTAACACTATATCACCTTAGCCTAACGTCCTCTAACAGTAGTGGTTTGGATATTACTGGCTAACACAATATCACCTTAGCCTAACGTCCTCTAACAGTAGTGGTTTGGATATTACTGGCTAACACTATATAACCTTAGCCTAACTTCCTCTAACAGTAGTGGTTTGGATATTACTGGCTAACACTATATCACCTTAGCCTAACGTACTCTAACAGTAGTGGTTTGGATATTACTGGCTAACACTATATCACCTTAGCCTAACGTCCTCTAACAGTAGTGGTTTGGATATTACTGGCTAACACTATACCACCTTAGCCTAACGTCCTCTAACAGTAGTGGTTTGGATATTACTGGCTAACACTATATCATCTTAGCCCAACGTCCTCTAACAGTAGTGGTTTGGATATCACCTTAGCCTAACGTCCTCTAACAGTAGTGGTTTGGATATTACTGGCTAACACTATATCACCTTAGCCTAACGTCCTCTAACAGTAGTGGTTTGGATATTACTGGCTAACACTATATCACCTTAGCCTAACGTCCTCTAACAGTAGTGGTTTGGATATCACTTTAGCGTATCGTCCTCTAACAGTAGTGGTTTGGATATTACTGGCTAACACTATTTAACCTTAGCCTAACGTCCTCTAACAGTAGTGGTTTGGATATTACTGGCTAACACTATATCACCTTAGCCTAACGTTCTTTAACAGTAGTGGTTTGGATATTACTGGCTAACACTATATCACCTTAGCCTAACATCCTCTAACAGTAGTGGTTTGGATATTACTGGCTAACACTATATAACCTTAGCCTAACATCCTCTAACAGTAGTGGTTTGGATATTACTGGCTAACACTATATCACCTTAGCCTAACATCCTCTAACAGTAGTGGTTTGGATATTACTGGCTAACACTATATCACCTTAGCCTAACGTCCTCTAACAGTAGTGGTTTGGATATTACTGGCTAACACTATATCACCTTAGCCTAACATACTCTAACAGTAGTGGTTTGGATATTACTGGCTAACACTATATCACCTTAGCCTAACATCCTCTAACAGTAGTGGTTTGGATATTACTGGCTAACACTATATCACCTTAGCCTAACGTCCTCTAACAGTAGTGGTTTGGATATTACTGGCTAACACTATATCACCTTAGCCTAACGTCCTCTAACAGTAGTGGTTTGGATATTACTGGCTAACACTATATCACCTTAGCCTATCGTCCTCTAACAGTAGTGGTTTGGATATTACTGGCTAACACTATACCACCTTAGCCTAACATCCTCTAACAGTAGTGGTTTGGATATTACCTTAGCCTAACGTCCTCTAACAGTAGTGGTTTGGATATTACTGGCTAACACTATATCACCTTAGCCTAACGTCCTCTAACAGTAGTGGTTTGGATATTACTGGCTAACACTCTACCACCTTAGCCTAACGTCCTCTAACAGTAGTGGTTTGGATATCACCTTAGCCTAACGTCCTCTAACAGTAGTGGTTTGGATATTACTGGCTAACACTATATCACCTTAGCCTAACGTCCTCTAACAGTAGTGGTTTGGATATTACTGGCTAACACTATATCACCTTAGCCTAACGTCCTCTAACAGTAGTGGTTTGGATATTACTGGCTAACACTATATCACCTTAGCCTAACATCCTCTAACAGTAGTGGTTTGGATATTACTGGCTAACACTATATCACCTTAGCCTAACGTCCTCTAACAGTAGTGGTTTGGATATTACTGGCTAACACTATATCACCTTAGCCTAACGTCCTCTAACAGTAGTGGTTTGGATATTACTGGCTAACACTATATAACCTTAGCCTAACGTCCTCTAACAGTAGTGGTTTGGATATTACTGGCTAACACTATATCACCTTAGCCTAACATCCTCTAACAGTAATGGTTTGGATATCACCTTAGCCTAACATCCTCTAACAGTAGTGGTTTGGATATTACTGGCTAACACTATATCACCTTAGCCTAACATCCTCTAACAGTAGTGGTTTGGATATTACTGGCTAACACTATATCACCTTAGCCTAACGTCCTCTAACAATAGTGGTTTGGATATTACTGGCTAACACTATATCACCTTAGCCTAACGTCCTCTAACAGTAGTGGTTTGGATATTACTGGCTAACACTATATCACCTTAGCCTAACGTCCTCTAACAGTAGTGGTTTGGATATTACTGGCTAACACTATATCACCTTAGCCTAACGTCCTCTAACAGTAGTGGTTTGGATATTACTGGCTAACACTATATCACCTTAGCCTAACGTCCTCTAACAGTAGTGGTTTGGATATTACTGGCTAACACTATATGGTCCGACCTCTTGGGGTTGTTGTTGTTGTTGTTGTACTTCCCCAGACAGTCTAGCCAAATAGTCCCGAGTCTGGTAGACCGAAGCCGCTCCAGATGCTCGGGCCCCGAAGGGCCCAGGGTAAATTAAGATCGGTCTCTGAGAGGGCAGTGGGGGAGGGGATCATCAGCTCACGGGATTGCAACCCCCGGGCCAATGCCCTCACCGCCTGCAGCCCCCCGTGCAGTGCCACCCAATCGGGCGATCTCGCCAGCACCTTCAAGGAAAAGTAGTACAGTGAAAGAGACAAGCAGAAACGGCTAAGGTTGGGTAGAGGATGCCAAACCTCACTCTGGATAGGACCAGCCCTTACTCTGATGATTTTGCTTGGTTTTGCCATTTTGGAACAATGTGATGTATTTCAGTTTGTTCCCAAGGCTAACATATAAGCCTCCACAGTCTTCCATCAAATTATAAAATGCCAACCTAGAACCAATTCAAGCTAAATTTGTACATTTTCCATAGAAAAATGTCCCGGCCTAAGACTGATTTCTTTACAGGCTCTCTATTGCTCGCCCAGAAAAAATCGAATTGGGCGAAGTGTCCTAATATCGCCAAACTAATGAGGTGAAACATCATAATATCTCAAACTACTGAAGTAAAACAAGGGATATCCAACAAAATCTCCTTCGAACCAACTAGGATTACGAGGTACTGGTTGCGTTGTTGGTGGACCATAAAACATACTATATATTATTACGAGGTACTGGTTGCGTTGTTGGTGGACCATAAAACATACTATATATTATTACGAGGTACTGGTTGCGTTGTTGGTGGACCATAAAACATACTATATATTATTACGAGGTACTGGTTGCGTTGTTGGTGGACCATAAAACATACTATATATTATTACGAGGTACTGGTTGCGTTGTTGGTGGACCATAAAACATACTATATTATTACGAGGTACTGGTTGCGTTGTTGGTGGACCATAAAACATACTATATATTATTACGAGGTACTGGTTGCGTTGTTGGTGGACCATAAAACATACTATATATTATTACGAGGTACTGGTTGCGTTGTTGGTGGACCATAAAACATACTATATATTATTACGAGGTACTGGTTGCGTTGTTGGTGGACCATAAAACATACTATATATTATTACGAGGTACTGGTTGCGTTGTTGGTGGACCATAAAACATACTATATATTATTTCGGAAAGGAAGCTATATCAGGGATTTACGCTATTACGATACCAAGATATAGCCAATTACGTAGACTTACGAGTGTCCTTCACCATTTGACCAGATTCCCAGGGCACAATAATGGCGGGAAAATAAAAAAATACACACACACACATACATACATGCATACATATATATATATATATATATATATATATATATATATATATATATATAATGTGTGTGTATGTATGTATGCATGTACTAAACTCTAACTTCCTTATAGCCTGAAACTCGCAAGTGGTCGATTACCGGATAGTACATGGATTGCTCTGTCTGTTTATATCTCCCTTTCTTTTTCCAATTATCCCACTTTTGCTTTTTAATTTAGATAAATATATGAGTGTATATTCTATTTAATATATGAGTGTATATTCTATTTAATATATAATGCGTTATTAGATTTACGTAACATTTGTGCATTGAAATATATGATTCTTCTTTAGTCCAATATGTCTTTCCTCCCCTTTAAGCCATATTCTTTCGATTTCATGTTGTTCACCTCTCACTTGAAATTTATCTCTACCACTGGCTCTAAGTCTTCCCCCTCTCTCTCTCTCTCTCTCTCTCTCTCTCTCTCTTTCTCTCTCTATCAAAATATATTATACCTTTAAACACGAGACCATTATTGTGCCGTTATTCACATGCATTGTTGGACCCCATCTTGAATATACCGTTCAGATCTGGTCCTCGTTATCTCAAGAAAGACATTGAAAACATTGAAAGCTTAATTATTTATATTTGTATTTATTTAAGGACTTGGGGGTGTTAATTTTAAGCTTGATGGAGGTCTAGGGAGGAAACTAAAATAATAATAAAAATATCTTCACTTGAGTTGTAGATTATGTTTTGGTAATGATAACTATACTCCGTTCATTCTAGGTTGGGCAAAACTCGTAACCTCTGTAACTCAAAATGAGCTAGAGCAAATGAGCTGTCAATTTCCACACCTATTCCCTGGCCAAGTCTTCCTATTTGGTAGAAAAAATTAGCTCGATTAATCTAGTCCTTTTTGAGTTACAGAGGTTATGGGTTACGATTTCTGCCCAACCTAGAATGAACAGACTATAGTGAAGCATTTGTGAACAGGTTTGAAAATTGGTCTCCATTGGACTTGTTAACCCCTTCTGTACCGGCGACATCTTTTTAATTCTATTCTAGCTATATTTAGACGATGTTGTGCAGTTGAAGAAGGATGTGGCATTAAAAAGTGTTATGTGAGATAGTTCGAAGCCTATTACTTGCCTATGACCATTATTAATCTTAATATAATCGCCTAAATATAGCTAAAATATATAAAACAGACTATGCCGATACAGAAGGGGTTAAGAAATGTAATGATCACCTCATGTATTACTTTTTCTGACAGCACACAATATATTTTTCGAATTGGTAGACTTTAGATTAGTATTGATAATGTTAAATATTGGTGGATGCTTCAATTCTACCAAGATATTATTATATTTTCGACCATTTGGAATGTTATATCACTTTTACTAATGTAAAGCCTTGTCATTACGCCTTCACATGGCGTACGTCAACAAATAATGTACCGATGAACAGAAATAGTGTTGTTATTCGCGTGTGAGGCCCGAAAACAGAGGGGCATTAGTTGGGATTTAAAAGGCAAAAATTAGTGATATAAAAAGTGCATTAAAAGTTTGTTCCTCGCAGCACTTTTATCTCCTGACCTCCTTTTCTGTTTTCCCGTCCTCACCTAGTTTATTTGAGTTTGAGGCCATTTTGTTGCCAGTTTTCCCCCTGGAAGTCGTAACAGGGCCAGTACCAACACAGGGCACAGTAAAATTTGTATTCCAGTGTGTACTAAGATAAAACAAAGTAACAATTATTTTCCAGTATGTTATACTAATAGAATACAGTAACATTTACATTCCAATGGGTAATAATGTAGAGTACAGTGGGTGGATGGGACTTCTCAGCCTTGGTCGGAAACCCATCTAAGGGAGACAACCGAATATTAATCTTGGTGGATGGGACTCGTCAGCCTTGGTTGGCAATTCGTCTAGGGGAGAAAACCTTATAAAAAATCCTTACTGCTCACCTAAAGGTGAAGTGGTTAGTTGGAAGGATTATCTACCCACGACTGTTTAAAATATAGTTGAAAAAACATTGCTCGCCAGGAATAAATCGACACCTAAATGACACGAAAACTCTTAGTATTGACAAAGAAAAGGGGCGAAAGGTCTTAAAATCGCCAAACTAATGGGCCGAACGTCATATAATCTGAAAACTAATGGTGCTAAGCATGAGCGAGAAGGGTGTCCAGAAAAACCGACCATCTCAACTTAACTAAGCTAGAAATACCTTCTTGAATAGTAGAGGTCCTTACCAATCTGCATAATATCGTCTAATGATAGCCAGAATACCATGAAACAGAAGCGTCGTCATAGTACTGAAAGGGTTGAGCTAATTGGTCGGTGGTTTTGTGCCAGTTCCTTTCTATCGTTCTCGGAAATATGGAAATTATGTTGGAGAGTTTCCAATGGTGTAGCACAGCCCTTTGTCATGGTAGATAGAGTAGATGGCATATCTCTCGCTATACTATCGCTACTACAATAATCAGTGTTCCTCGGAGATTTCCCAGTGTATACCACCTCCTCTCCGTAGGGTATGTAGTTCCCGCCTTGAAACACAATCCCACCTCTACTCTGTGCAACTCTCCAACCCAAGAGTGAAACGCTATTCTCAGACTTTCTTCTATTCAACTGCTGAGCTCTGGAACTCTCTCCCAAATCAGTCTTTCCCTCTTCCTATGACTTAAATTGCTTCAAACTCCGTGTGTCCAGGCATTTTAGCTCGAACGTCCCTTGATTTTGGACCTGTCACTCTTTCAACTCTGGAGGAGGCACTCGCTGCAGGCAGTTATGGCTTTTGTCTCCCTCATTCACATAGAAAAAACAAAGATAGATAGATGGACAGTTAGATGTTTGGATAGATAGACAAATAACATAGATAGGTGTTGTACATAGATATAGATGGATAAATAGATAGATACCGGTATAGATAGATAGATGGTTAATATATATCGATAGATATATAGATATAGCTAGATAGACAGGCTGATAGATCCATTTAATCCCGCCAAGACAAGTTTAAACATAATACATAGAGATAACCAAACTGGAACCAAAAATATGTAGGTGAAAACATTATGAAATCTACGTGTTGAAAGAGTCATAGAGGTGAAGTTGAGAGAGAGAGAGAGAGAGTTACACAGAGTTATACAGATACTCAGACCGCACAGACCTTGCGGCCCCTACTAGGTGGTCCAGCCTTAATACTACTAGATACATGGATAGTTTATAGTAGAAGAATAGGGCAGCAACGTAGAAGGCTCTCTTCCCACCCTCTGCATCCTCCAGTTAAAAACCTATACCGAAAATTAGAAGGAATTGTAACCTTATGGGTCAGAAAATGCCCACAAGGAAAGTTATTATATTGGATAGAAAAATATGCGTCTGGAAGGGAATTTACATTTACGGTACTGTTTGGTCGATCGGTTAGTCTCTCTCTCTCTCTATATATATATATATATATATATATATATACTCCATTACCAATCATATACCTTCCACTTCATCATAAGCCTAATGTCAGCTGTTGTTATCATTCAACCAAAAACTCCTCTCTCACTCAATCATTATTATTGTTCTCTCCTCAATGTTCTAATATTCTAATATATTAATCCTCGCAATGTGTAGTGAAGGCTTTACTATTAATATTGCAGCTACTGTTGTTTACTATTTCCTCTTGTAATTATATATTCTCTCTTGTATTAATAATTTTTCTTTTGTATTATGACTGTGCCCGTTTGTTTGTGTTAATGTCTTGTGTGAGTATTTTTTGTTCTGTGTAAGAGAGAGAGAGAGAGAGAGAGAGAGAGAGAGAGAGAGAGAGAGAGAGAGAGAGAGATTAGCAGCTCTACTAATTTTACATATATTTGTGACAGCTATATATCAGGTGCAAATGTGAGGTGTATTTAATATTTAAGGACATCACTTCATATCAAACACATTAGTTGCTGAGATGACTAGTTATGTCATCGAGCTATCGCAAGCGTAAGGATGTGAACAATGGAGAAAGAGACGGCAATAATAATTATGGCTGCTCGCTCAGGAGTGGACAAAACTATCGATCAATAAAATCCAAGTTAAATAGGACTTCAGAGGCTATCAACCGTATTGGATTATTAAGCCAGCACACTGTAAGTCAAGAATAGCGTCAGGACTAGAGCCCCTTATCGAGAACTCCAGCCCCTTGAACAAATCCAAGGTCAGTGGGTGAACGAATGAATGACTGAAGACTTTTATGGGGAGTGTACGGTCCAATATTTGTATTGGAACTTGTTTGATATCAGTCATGGCTAAGTATATGGCTAGGGTGACGTATATTGAGTTGAAATAGCCGGTCAAACCACGCCTGGGCGTATTTTTCAACGCACCGAAACAAAAAGTATGCCCTGCACAAGTTTGTAACAATAATCAACAGCTTAGATTATGCAAGTGACGATTCATGAGAAGTAGCTTATAAACGAGCACAAGAAGATGTTCTTTAACCCGTACAGTACCAGGGACGGCTTTTTCATCATATTTTGGCAACTGTTAGACGACTTTATTCAGCTTAGGAAGGCCTTTTAGCAATAATAAGACTTCAAACTATCTCAACCAACCCTTTTAACTACCACAGATCCTTCCGAAGCTGCATAATATCGTCTAAATATAGCTAGAATAAAATACAACACACGTCGCTGGTACTCAAAGGGTTTAAGTCTTGTATCTTAAATGCAATTAACAAACACATTTGGCAGTCCGGGGATTCGAACCCAGGACGCTCACACCGATAATCAACACATTTATGCATTGCACCACGAAGATAGACGGAGAAAATTACATTAACCCCTTTCGTGGCGGCAATGTATTCTTAATTATATTCTAGCAATATTCAGACACTTTATTCAGTTTAAGAAGGATCTGAGGTAGTGCAAAGGGATAAGTGAGATATTTCGAAGCTTGTTAATTGCTAGAGGCCCTTTTAAACTGAATAAGATAATCTTATAGTAGCCAGAATAAAGATAAAAGGACGTCATCGGTACGGAATAGGTTAATTAAATAGGTTTATGAACTAATGTCAAAGTTCATGATTAACTGTCGAATTATGCCAACCTCCTAGGACCTAGGTATAAGATGATTGTATTTAATACAAAAATTATGATCATAGTATTTGTATTATTAAAATAGATAGCAAAGCCCAAGAATAACAAGCCAGATGAATGATTACCTAAGTTAGAAGTGTTCATCATTGTCTCGGCCCTCATACGCCCGCCACCCTGTTTACTGTTCGCGCTATCGTATTTCCCCAGCCTAATGTTCCCTTTCCTCGCAGCAAGTACGGAGATTTAGGACGCGGGAGAAGCTCGGAGTTGTTCGTAAAGGGCCTCGGAAAGTGGGTTATAATGTGAAATACTGGCTCCAAAACTTTGTAAACATTGTCGCGCGCTGCCGGGAGCGTGAGGAAAAGATGTCGTACCTGTGTGAAAGATTGAAAGTTTGCTTACCTTAAAATAGATCCAATCGACTGGTGGTGGAAGAAGAAGTTGTCACATATTTCTGTGAATTTATATCTTGAACGACAGTCTAGTAAAATAGGATGGAAAAACTATCTTACCAGATTCTGATTACGATGATTTTCTTACAACTCTATTAATCTTTGTTTAGGTGAATTAAATCGTCTGTCAATGTAAGAAAGGAATGCTGTGGTACGTTTCCAGTAATGTATATAGAGTATAATTACCCATATTTTCTGAGTATCATACGAGCACTTGTAACAGCCGAGTTGTATCAGAGGATGATATCCAATCGTAGACAAATTTAAGGTACCGGTATTTGCACATATATTAATTGTTTAAATATCCGCGTTCACAATTATGAGATACAAGATTTGGTATTTTGTCTCCCAAAAAGTATAATTACTCGGATTAATATAGTATAGCTTAAGAAGAAGAAGAGGAAGGGGCCGTTACCCCAATGAGATCACCAGCAATAAATGGTCTTGTGACTTCGTTTTTTCCTGTCGAAAAAATGTACAAATATATCTTGAAGGAGTCCTTCAAGATATTCAGAAAATATGGGTAATTATACTCTATATACATTACTGGAAACGTACCACAGCATTCCTTTCTTACATTGACAGACGATTTAATTCACCTAAACAAAGATTAATAGAGTTGTAAGAAAATCATCGTAATCAGAATCTGGTAAGATAGTTTTTCCATCCTATTTTACTAGACTGTCGTTCAAGATATAAATTCACAGCAATATGTGACAACTTCATCTTCCACCACCAGTCGATTGGATCTATTTTAAGGTAAGCAAACTTTCAATCTTTCACACAGGTACGACATCTTTTCCTCACGCTCCCGGCAGCGCGCGACAATGTTTACAAAGTTTTGGAGCCAGTATTTCACATTATAACCCACTTTCCGAGGCCCTTTACGAACAACTCCGAGCTTCTCCCGCGTCCTAAATCTCCGTACTTGCTGCGTGGAAAGGGAACATTAGGCTGGGGAAATACGATAGCGCGAACAGTAAACAGGGTGGCGGGCGTATGAGTGAGGAGACAATGATGAACGCTTCTAACTTAGGTAATCATTCATCTGGCTTGTTATTCTTGGGCTTTGCTATCTATTTTAATAATACAAATACTATGATCATATTTTTTGTATTAAATACAATCATCTTATACCTAGGTCCTAGGAGGTTGGCATAATTCGACAGTTAATCATGAACTTTGACATTAGTTCATCTATCTATCTATCTATATGCTCAGGCCCAATCCCCATTTTGGGGGTAGCCGACTCAAGACAGAGCAAGAACAGGGAAAACACAAAAACAACATAAAACAAAAAATAAACACAGATAAAAAACACAAACTCTCACACATCCAGGTCACCCAGGAGAAGACCCAGAGACCAGGGTTACCAAGGTCGCTCCAGCACTCCCCCGGCCCCTGACCACCAGGAGAGGTTATTAGTTCATAAACCTATTTAATTAACCCATTCCGTACCGGTGACGTCCGTTTATCTTTATTCTGGCTACTATAAGATTATCTTATTCAGTTTAAAAAGGGCCTCCAGCAATTAACAAGCTTCGAAATATCTCACTTATCCCTTTGCACTACCTCAGATCCTTCTTAAACTGAACAAAGTTGTCTGAATATTGCTAGAATATAATTAAGAATACATTGCCGCCACGAAAGGGGTTAATGTAATTTTTCTTCATCTGTCTTCGTGGTGCAATGCATAAATGTGTTGATTATCGGTGTAAGCGTCCTGGGTTCGAATCCCCGGACTGCCACATGTGTTTGTTAATTGCATTAATCGAGTTTAGGAGTAAAGTTGGTTAGTGGAGATAACATAATAATTATATTTGCCCACTTTTAACTGATAACAAATCAAATGATATTACAGGTTTTGAGTGTTATTCACTATTTGAGAGTCGAACTTAAGGCTACGCAAATAAAGAAGTCAAAGTAAACTATATCAGAGCACTTACTTCATTGTGACTTTGTATGAAATATATTCTTGTTACATTAGCAGGCTAATCAATTTCGTAATATATATTTCCGTTAATAATTAGTTTTTAGCAAAAATTATATTCAATGCAGTGGCAATGTTTACCTTACCTAACTATCTCATTAACTAACCGTATCCAGCCACAAATGCTATGTTAACTTGCCTTTCACAATAATTACCGGTCTCATTCCTAGACAGCTATCACCTCAAAATAATCTCCTTCACTCCCTATGAAATACTAAGTCGGCGGGCTGACACCTTTATGCCATCTTGAGTCTATGGTAACTGTCTAACAGATTTCACTATCTACTTGTTACTGAAATATACTAGCAGATTCTACTTACTAACTAACTAATAGTTTATCCCTTTACTAACAATTAATAGCTAATATCACTACCCAGTATTCTTGTACTTAATCAATTATGATATTATTCTGTTTGTTTCTGGGTTATCTACTATAAGTAACATATATTTTATTCCGCTAAGGTCAAATTATCTTTCTTTAAAACATCTGCGGGGCCAAGAGGTCCCATAAAATAAAGTGTTGTTCCAGTCTAGAAGCCTGCAACACTGGCCAACAGCAGCCTCTTGATCCTCTCTCTAGAATCCTGCAACACTGGCCAACAGAAGCCTCTTGATCCTCTCTCTAGAAGCCTGCAACACTGGCCAACAGCAGCCTCTTGATCCTCTCTCTAGAAGCCTGCAACACTGGCCAACAGCAGCCTATTGATCCTCTCTCTAGAAGCCTGCAACACTGGCCAACAGCAGCCTCTTGATTCTCTCTAGAAGCCTGCAACACTGGCCAACAGCAGCCTCTTGATCCTCTCTCTAGAAGCCTGCAACACTGGCCAACAGCAACCTCTTGATCCTCTCTCTAGAAGCCTGCAACACTGGCCAACAGCAGCCTCTTGATCCTGCAACACTGGCCAACATCAGCCTCTTGATCCTCTCTCTTCTCCTCTTCAGTTGGTCACATTAGTCCACCAATGTATATTCAGTTCTCCCTCGCCATGGACTCCTGCAGACACTGCATCAAACTCCGACAAACTCCAGAATACTCCATAACACCCCGTTGAGTCCGTCTCACTTGGGACTGGCCGCAAAATGTTTGGCCATGTTTAAGAAAATTAAAGTGTAAGTCCCGACTTTGGGGCGTTGGTTACAACTCGGTCCGACTCATAAAGAACTCCGGACAACTCCGTCATACTCCGTTACACTCCTTCATGTTCCGTTTCACTAATAATACTAATACTAATACTAATACACAGTTTATTAACATATGGAAGCCGAGTAGGGTGAACAAATATATAGGCATGACAATTAATGAGTGAAATGAGTATACTAAAAGGTAGTAACACCATATTATGTGGAAGTGGAATGTGTTTGAGAGTTACAATAAAGTGAGTGAATTTATGTGTTCAGAATTATTTTCAAACATGAATAATTCGTGCACTTTATTAAAGTAAAACTGTGTGGATTTAAGTATAGACAATACATTTATTGCTTCACTGATACCATGCTGAGAGAAACATGAAGTGACCGATACAAATTACACATTATTAATTATTTTGACAATTGATGGATACTTTTTTACACTCCGTCTGTGAAAAGCCTCATTTGTCTTTGTCACCTTCTCTCCCTCCTCATTTCCTATCTCCATTTCTTTCGTTCGTTCAATGTTCCTAGTTGTCTCCTTTCGTTCCTCCCTGCGATCAATATTTTTGTCAAGGCCACTCTGGCTATGAATGAATGACCTTTATAGCGAGCTTCCACTTGAATTTGTTTCAATGGTCAGTGTCCAGTTTCGCTCGATTTCATAATTTACAAGCTAGGGCGAGTTATAGTGAGCGAAAAGTAGTGAAATGAGTGTTTTGTTTTCTATGTGTATGAAGGAGACAAACAGCAGGTTGCCTGTAACGAGTGTCTCCCCCAGACTCAAAGGAGTGACAGAGAGCAAAATTCAAGGGACGTTGTGGTCAACATGCTTGGACACACGAAGTTTAACGCAGTTTCAGTCATAAGATGTAGGGAAAATTGTTTGAGGGAGAAAGATTAACTTAATGATTATATAATACTTCCCTTGTTTTCCACTTTCTTATCTTCTTTCTCTACTCTTTCCCTACTTCCATTTCTTTCCGTTAGTCATATTCCCTCCAATTTATTTTTCGTTGAGATATCATTCACAACTTAAGTGGGAGGTACGGTAGTGGCTTTTCTCCCTCATGTTTAGTCCCACTAGCTTTGAGATTTTAAGACGTTCGTTCCATTAGTCTTGCGATTGTGAGGCCTGTCGCACCATTTCTTTATCAATATAAAGACTTTTTGTGACAACTAGATGTCAACTTTTTCCTGGCGAGCGATAGCGAGCCTGTAATTCTAGGTCACTAGGAGGAACCAAAAAATATACAAATTGATCTTGAAGATGGTAGGGGTGGGGGGGGGAGGTCTGTTTTTTTTTTTTTTTACTTGGAGGTCTAGCGATTAACCTATAATATATATATATATATATATATATATATATATACACAGTATATACATATTTAAATAGACCAAAAAATAACCCATACTTCCTTAAAATATCCGTGGAAAAGTTTTGAAAGGGTCGATAGGAATGTGAGAGGCAGACACCGGGATGCGTAATCTCCAGTTTATAAATATAGAGAGATGTACAGTCGGCCTAATAAGTCATGTCGCGGCACCAAGTATATTTTGATAAATAATTGGTATCGGCAATATCTAAGCACGATTTCTTCATTTCGAGTGGGATATACAATCATGTTCCTACACTTGCCCACCCTATTCAACATCTGACAAACATTAATTCCATACACAACGAGCAAAACGTAATGACAGCGGTGACACGACTTATTTGGCCAACCGTACAACTCGATAGGTTTTTGTTTTCGTTTCGTTTCTCCATATATTTTTGTTTCGTTTCTCCATATATTTTTGTTTCGTTTCTCCATACATTTTTGTTTCATTTCTCCATATATTTTTGTTTCGTTTCTCCATATATTTTTGTTTCGTTTCTCCATATATTTTTGTTTCGTTTCTCCATATATTTTTGTTTCGTTTCTCCATATATTTTTGTTTCGTTTCTCCATATATTTTTGTTTCGTTTCTCCATATATTTTTGTTGTCAATATGGAAGGTTTAGAGGAGCTTCCCCGGCCTATCAACCCCGTCTAGGTCACTGGGCTGGCCTCAAATATACTATACCCTGTTTCAAATAGGTAGTCCAGATATCGTCAACCCTAACCCATGTAACTCAATAAGGGTTAGAACAAATAGGCTGTAAATTGCCTGGCTGACTCTTCCCAAGTGGTAGAAATATTAGCTTTTTTTATATATAGTTTTTTCTAGGTGAGTGAGGGAGAAAAAAAGGCAGAATTGCCTGTAGCGAGTGCCTCCCCAGAGTTGAAAGAGTGACAGGGCCAAAATCAAGGGACGCTCGAGCCGAAATGCCTTGACACACGGAGTTTGAAGCAGTTTAATTCATAGCTGGGTTACTCTAGTCATTTGTGAGTAATGATATGTTAATGTTCAAACATTTGGACTACTTATTTGGAACAGGGTATAGCTTCGAATAATAATATAAATCTTAGCCAAAACATGTTATACACCCAGAATTGTATTATGCCTCAATATTTATCATCAAGAAGAAAAGTATATGTAATATAATTCATTTAGGGCTCTACTTTTGTATTCAGTGAGGCCTTCAATGTGCCCCAGATTACAAGTATCTTTCTCTAGTACTTAGTTGCTATTGTTTGTGTGTGAGGTGTTTGTGTGTATGGTATCTAGCTACGAGATCACGAGTCGGAGCGGGTATTGGCGAATGGGATATCATTCCAAATGAAGCCACTATTTTTAACTTAAGCATCTCGATGGTCTAGTGGTTTAGGTGCTGGAATGCTGCACTACTGGCCTGGGTTCGAACTCTGGCTGGGGCATGACACAAAAATATTAATTATATAGACAAATTAAGGGGAGATGGGTCGTTTTTCTGATCCCCCTTCTTTCTCATTTTTAGCCCCATTAGTTTTCAGATTTTAAGTTGTTAGGCCCATTAGTTTGGCAATTTTAAGACCTTTCGTCCCATTTCGTTTTCAATTTGAAGACCTATCGTGTTCGTTAAGCGTCGATTTTTTTCCTGGCGAGCGATAGCAAGCTTGTAATTATAAGAGGACCCGGCCTTCGGCCAAATGTTTTTTCTAGAATTGTGGGAGGTCTAGCGAGGAAACTAAACAAATAATTTAATACATTAATTAATAGGCCAAAAAAGAAGCTACTGTCCCTTTGACCATGCATTATATCCAAGTGTCCCACTCAAGATAATTGACAATTTAAGTTTTTGAAGGGCCATCTATCGTAATCGGCAAATGTTTAAAACTTAAATTAGAATTTTGATCATCACTTTTCATTGATAGCCAACTAACTTTAACAGGAACCTTTACATTGGGAATATCTGCTGGGTACTGAAAATACAATGACTTACGGGGGAGGTATGGTCGCTCTTTCTGAACCCCCTTCTCCCTCATGTTTAGCATATTTGTTTTGAGATTATAATACGTTCGTTCCGTTAGTTTGGCAAATTTGAAACCTTTTGCCCCATTGTCTATATTAAGACCATTCGTGCCATTTATGTGTCGATTTCTTCCTGGCGAGCGGTAGCGAACCTGTAATTTTAGAAGGAACCGGCCTTCGGGCTGGAAATTTGTCTACCGAAAAATGTACACATATATCTTGAAAGGGGGTCTAGGTTTGTTTTAAGCTTGATGGAGGTCTAGCTAGGAAATTAAAACAAATTAAATAAATAAATATTTATCTATATATATATATATATATATATATATATATATATATATATGTATATATATATATATATTATATAAATACAAACACTACCCTCTTAACTTTATGCTCAGGTTTCCAGGTTTGGTTCGAGAGTTGTCAATATAGGTTTGGGGCATAGACTACAATATTTATCTTAATCCATTTACTACGTTGATGTTCTGCCAGACTTTATAATGACCAATACAAAGCGAATTTATGCAACAGTGAATCGATTTTCCCATTTTGTTTTCTACTGAACAGCTTTGGAACTCTCTTAATATGTTTTTCCCTCATCCTATGATTTAGAGTGCTTCAAGGTTTGTGTGTCCAGATATTTTGACTCTAAAGTTCTTGCCTAGATTATGAGATTCCTACGTTACCGTGAAACTTAGCAATCTACTTACATAATACAAGTTACATGCACACATTAGCCTGACCGTACACATAACTTTGAATTAAATATATATTACTAAGAACCTACATACAATCAAATTATATTATATTTAATGGAAATGAGGAAAGGGTATTATTCAATTGGGGACACAGCTAATTTATATAAACTGACTAAAATTCTAACACTGTGTGTGGGAAAGCTATCCAATATAGTGAAATGCTCATTACTGGGCGTAATATTACATGTTCTTTGTAATAAAAATATAATTCTAGGCTATTTGTACGGTCAGAATTATATTTTCATGTAACTTGTATTATGTAAGTAGATTGCCAAGTTTCACGGTAACGTAGACATTTCATATTCAAGGCATAACTTTGATTGTGTGCTGTACTTTGATTGTGTGCTGTACTTTGATTGTGTGCTGTACTTTGATTGTGTGCTGTACTTTGATTGTGTGCTGTACTTTGATTGTGTGCTGTACTTTGATTGTGTGCTGTACTTTGATTGTGTGCTGTACTTTGATTGTGTGCTGTACTTTGATTGTGTGTTGTACTTTGATTGTGTGCTGTACTTTGATTGTGTGTTGTACTTTGATTGTGTGCTGTATTTTGATTGTGTGCTGTACTTTGATTGTGTGCTGTACTTTGATTGTGTGCTGTACTTTGATTGTGTGCTGTACTTTGATTGTGGCTGTACTTTGATTGTGTGCTGTACTTTGATTGTGTGTTGTACTTTGATTGTGTGCTGTACTTTGATTGTGTGTTGTACTTTGATTGTGTGCTGTACTTTGATTGTGTGCTGTACTTTGATTGTGTGCTGTACTTTGATTGTGTGCTGTACTTTGATTGTGTGCTGTACTTTGATTGTGTGCTGTACTTTGATTGTGTGCTGTACTTTGATTGTGTGCTGTACTTTGATTATGTGCTTTACTTTGATTGTGTGCTGTACTTTGATTGTGTGCTGTACTTTGATTGTGTGCTGTACTTTGATTGTGTGCTGTACTTTGATTGTGTGCTGTACCTTGATTGTGTGCTGTACTTTGATTGTGTGCTGTACTTTGATTGTGTGCTGTACTTTGATTGTGTGCTGTACTTTGATTGTGTGCTGTACTTTGATTGTGTGCTGTACTTTGATTGTGTGCTTTACTTTGATTGTGTGCTGTACTTTGATTGTGTGCTGTACTTTGATTGTGTGCTGTACTTTGATTGTGTGCTGTACTTTGATTTGTTTTCACTACGTTATCTCTATTTGTGTGTCCCCATGAAATATGTAATACTAAAATAACTTAAATGGCTACGTAGTGTCTCCTTCTACTAATCAACTAGTTTTCAAGGGTATATAATTATATTACTTCCGATCATACTTCAAAATGACCCACTTTATGATGGATCATCGAAGCTAGATGAATGTACTTGAGTGACTGTACCTTGTTCCCGAACGATAATTTCCCACTAAGCTTAATAATGTCATAACATTTCGCATTATTTTGATGTAATTGTATAGTTCTGTTTGATCTATATATATTTGTTTACGTGATAGCTTTTATTATTTGTAAGTTATTCAAATTGTTAGCTTTATAAAATGTAATAGACATTCAATATTTGTATATGTATGTTTTGTATTCACAGAAAATACTGATGATGACATACTACAATGTGGAAACGTCTTTTATGAAGCAACAATGATAAAAATAAAGATGATTTACACATATATATATATATATATATATATATATAAAATATATATAATATATAACGTTATTGAAGGGTGGACACGTGATGAACAGCACCTAATGAAATATCAACTATGATTACTTGGTCACTAGAACTAGAAGCCATTATTGCTTAATGATTATTCTTGTTGTTATCGTCTAAAGGTAAAGTAATTACCGAGATAAATAATTCGCTACCGATGTTACTATCAAGTATAAATTAAGTATTTGAATATAAGAACAATAATGTGCTAAAAATGGAAGACAAACGTGGCTGAGAAGATCCAATTAGTAAAGCAGGAAGATATGCAAATTATTACAATATATTGCATGTAAGAAATTATATCAAAACCTGACTGACTAAATGTATGGAGAACGCGTGTAACAGCAAGACAAAATATGGAAACTAAATGAAACTGATCAGGACCCATCAACATTAATGACGGGAGGTAAAAGCAAGGTCTATATAAATGATACGAAGGAAGTTAATGAAGCGATATATGGAATGAGATGACTCTAAATACAAAGTGGAAAAGACAGAGAAAATGCATGACGGAGAGAAGCATGACAAACAGTAATATGTATTATAGTCATTAGACGAAGGGACTTGGCGACGCCGTCGCCCGTCAATGTTGTTGTGCAAATAGCCCCAGGAGGAAGGGATATGGGAATCCCACCTCCACAGTTTACTCACACTAATGGATCAGCAAGCCTCGGAGCTGGGTCCTTTGCCTGCTGGGGGCCCAGTACATATACCTGCTGCTGATCCTCCCTACCCCTTGAAGGGAGTGCGTGTTTAGCTACTGACTGACTGACTAATAGTCACATAAAATAATAAATAAAACAAATAATTCCATATAACCGTACGAAAGGAAAGTTAAAGCAGTGCAAGATAATGCCGTAAATGTGGAAGCAATTAGGGTCAACATTGATGTATTGATATTAACAGTTTATAATATATATAAGTTGAAAAAGGAAACCATCAAAATAATGTTAGAACATAAACAAGTCCAATACCTCTAAATAAATGAACTACAATTATCCATTTCAGCCATCCTTGTCCTCAGTTACTTGAGAGGATTTAAAACTTAAGCCATTTAAAGTTCCCAGCACAGAATTTTCGACAGGCTTTTTATAATTCCAGTAACTTCACCTTAATGGAGAGTTGGAGTTCTATTATAAAGTTATGTAAAGCTGGTTGGTCTTTGGAGTTTCTTTCTTTGGTCTTCGCCTTGTTCTGGTTCACTGCTGGTCGGATGTAGCCTTACGAGAATTTACCTTTTTTCACTCAGAGGAATATGTTTGTATGTATCTCTTTACTGCTCTTGGATGATTATATTATTTAATAAAACGACATCATAGAATCAACTGACAGGTTTACACTGGCAGCGGCTTTGTTATATAAATAATACATTATATTTATTAGTATTAGTATTATTATTTGTATTATTATTGTTGTTGTTGTTGTTCTCCAAGCTGCCTGGCCGAACAGCCCCAAGGCCCCGAGTAAGGCAAAGGCCATAAACGAGCGCCCCCACAGAACCCTCCCTGCCGACCACAATAAAGCCTGGGTGACCGAAGCCACTCCATGGCGGGGAGCTGAGAGGGTGCGTAAACGCCCGGGAAACCAAAGCCCCACCCAGGGCCCCGTGCCCCTCAGCAATTATGAAGAGAAAGTTGAGGGGCAAAGGAATAATGTGACGCTTTAGCTTCCAATCTTGGTAGATTGGGAGGTCAATCCACGGAAGAGACGCCGTCACTTGAGATCTAGAAAATATATAAGTAAAAGGAACAGTCAGAGTAAGCTATGGGTATGGCAGAGATCGCTCAGGTCTCACTCTGATAGACCAGCCCATCGCCATGGGCTGTATTATTATTGTTGTTGTTTTTAGTATAATTGTAGTATAATATTGTTTAGTATGATATATATGAAGAAGTAAAGTGTCTGCTCACTCATTACCTGCACCATTGATACCCAAAAAACATATAATTTAGTCTCTGCAGATGTGTTTCTACAATGCACAGTCGGTATCTAAAGATATTCGTTATACTACCCTCCCTTGTCTAGGACGTCCAAGCCTTTCTATTAGAACAAGTTAAACAAAAACATTTAATTATATATTACTTATCGCGAATATGTAGTGGCGATTGTAGACCACCGAAGTCTGCCCTCACTTTATTTAATGGGGTTTTCTATAACAATTATAATATCTATAATTATTTGTGGGTCAATCAAAATCCCTTATATTAATATTAAATATAGTAAATTTACCATATTGTTTCATAGTAGATATTGGGTAGGATGAATATAGTTTGGAATAAATACTCGGAACCCTCGGACCACTTCGATAAGTCATTGTATAGGCCTAGGTCAGGCATGTGCGGGAATGTTAGTCTGCTATTAACCTCCATCGAGAGTGACCCGTAGACCTCTATAGCCAGCCCACTTGAACACCTGCACCAATCAACTTAGCTAAGCACACCTAATTGTTCTTTATATATGTAAATGGTCCTGTATATAATCTGGAGGATTTCAATTTAGGCTGCTAGGCTAATCTAATAACGATCATCTGAATCATTTAGGTAACTAGGCTAGGCTAACACTCACAAGTTATCAAATTGATCAATGCTAAATTAATGCAACTTAAATACAGTCCACTTGTCCTGCTTCGTCCCCATGAGTTAGGACATTACATAATTCGTATCTTCAAACTAGTTTGAGGTTTGTGTTTAAAAATAAGTTCACAAGGGTTAGCGTATTACATAGTCTGGAAACTTTACCTTATTGTTATAGATCCTGTGTTGTTTACCAGCATATGTGTTCCAATTGTAACGTTCTGTACGTGGGTTCTACTATACGATCACTATAACGCAAAGTCATTGAACACCAGTGGAGCTTATACCGCGGTAACCATGTTTTTCTAAACTTTCTATCGCCGTCTGTGATACGCGATCACTGTCATGGAGCTGATCACCCTTGTGTTGCTGGGGATATTCATATTCTGGCTACCACCTCTACCAGACCTGACCTCCTCGCCTTGGAATTCCTTTTTATCACGATTAGTTAGTTAAAATGGGATTTTAGAGGCTATCAACCCTTCTGGATTATTTATCCAACACACTGCAAGTCATGAATAGCGTCAGGACAAGAGCCCCTTTTCGAGAACTCCAGTCCCTTGTTTATCACGACGAAACAATCTGACCTTTATAGTTGCGCCGCCCTACAATTTAGCACTCAACAAGTTACGTAGGTGGCGAGTCATTTTTATGATTTGCCATTTGTTTACGATTTTCGTTATGCACTAGCTATTATTTGAGTTACATATAACACATAATTATAATTATATTTGATTCTATCTGCCAAAGTACACACTAAGACATAAGTTATGGCACAATCTGAATTCTCGAACTGCTTATGTGAATTCACGAATTGCATATACTAGGTGTTGTACAGTATTAATAACAACATTAGATTCTGTTCCAGATAGTTTTAAAAAGTTAAAGCCATGACTTGTGCTTTAGAGTGGACTATCAACGACAAAAGTGAAATGTGTGAATCCAAATCACCTGGGGGTCGAAAAAACGAAACATTTATTAGGTGTTAAAGGCATTTCTTTTAGATGCTGCGTTTTTCGACCACCAGGTGTTACGGATTAACTCAGTGGCTGGTTGGGGGAACGAACTCTTGTCGTTGATAATACATCAGAAAAATGTATGCATAACTATTTCACTTAAACAATGTAGTAGGACAATCTTGTGAATCATTGGATTTATCACTTGTGAAAATATACTTCATATTAATTACGGAATTTCTTTGTTTCATTCAATTCATAATGCTACCGTCAACCAATTCATAATGCTACCGTCAACCAATTCATAATGCTACCGTCAACCAATTCATAATGCTACCGTCAACCAATTCATAATGCTACCGTCAACCAATTCGTTAACTAGTATATATCAATATAGAAGGCGTTTTAATGGCTCTTTTCTATTGGTCGATTATCGGTAGTTCTAGTTAGGCTTTGATCATGTCGCAACATACTATTATGATTAATATTACTTCAACACAGGATGTATATATAATTTCATTATCTACGTCTTTTTTCACATAAAATATAATATTATATATAGAGAGAGAAAGATATCAATCAAACAACGTTTTCTATAAAATCCCCATCAACCCAGGGGTGTATACATCGGAAACTATCAACAATTGATACGTTAAAGGAATGTCCCAGTAAAATTATTCATTCATCCATTAGTTACATTATTTAATATGAAAACCCCAATATGAATAAGAAACTCCAATAGAACATTGCTATCCATGTTTGGCAATATATATTTGATATTTGAATTGTCATGCCCAATAACAAGCGATACAAATACAATATATCTTAATAAATAAAGGTCAATGTTTGTCTGTTTGTCAGTTACCCGACCTCTGTTAGTAAACTCCTCCCACAGTTTTGGTGCCAGGTGGGAGTGTGGGGCACCGTTCGAAAGCCCAGGCTTTGGAGATGGTTTTAGGCGAGTTTAGTGGAAATCAGAGACACTTTTGTTTAATAAAATTTTCGGCAGAACTTATGTAGTATACGGGAGCGAAAAAAATGCGAAAAAAATGGCCGTTTGGGGCAGAAGGAGGCCTCCGATCGAAAAGGTGTATGAAACGAAAGTTGTTCGCAGCTCCCCAAAATGGGGGTACGGGTGAGGTCAGATACAAAATCGGAGGTCATTTAGCGGCCGAAATCGAGGTCGCCGTTTTTATGAGGCACAGGGAGGTCGAGGCCGGTGATTATGGTAGTAGTAGTATTGTGATGATTGTGGTAGTAGTGATTGATGATGGTGATTATGGTAGTAGAATTTAAACCCGGGCAACGCCGGGTACCCCTCCTAGTATACTATATAGCGAGGTCAAGCTATGGCAAGGAAAGAAATATTTGATTGTAATCCCTTCAATCAGAGGATGATTTATATATTATATATATAATACTGTCATATTATTATGCTAAACTACGGAGGACCTCTAGAAATCAGAGTTAACAAATATCGTAAACAATCTTTTACCGAGCTTGTTTTCCCAAGTTGATACGTACACCTTAAAATAATAATAATAATAATATATATATATATATATATATATATATATATATATATATTAATGAATTACTTTTTATTATATATAATATTATCCACATAGTTCTTTGCTTGCTCCAATTCAGATATCAATTTCCGTTCACGCCGCTGGTTAAATAATATTTACCAAGTATACACATAATTAAGATAAAACTATAATGAAATGCATTTATATTTGTTATGTGCCAGTGCCAACTTACACCACATGACTCTCTGCCATATTCAACTTAGTATAAAATAATTAGTTTGAATATCTCTCTCTCTCTCTCTCTCTCTATATATATATATATATATATATATATATATATATATATATATATATATATATATATATCTTTCTCAAGAAGTAGTCACAATAACATAATACACACCACCAATAAGAAAGTAACTAATCAAAATCCTTAACAGTTAGCTCGGCATTAAGGTTTGTATTTAGTTTGTTCCTTAGACTTCTATATAGCTTAAAAAAACAGTCTCAAAACCAGTCTTTGAGATAAATGTGTACATTTTTTGGTAGGAAAATGTCCCGGCTGAAGAACAATTCGTCCTAAATTTCAGGCTTGTTGTCACTCGTCAGGAAAAATGTTATGCCTTGATGGCACAAACTATCTTAATACTGACAACGGAATATTGTTGAAGATCTTAAAATTGCCAAACTAATGGGGCAAACGTCTTAAAATCTCAAAACTAATGTGACTAATCGTAAGGAAGAAAGAATAAATGCCTCCCCTTAAATAGTAATTTCAGTTCTGTTGTGCTACTGCTTTAAAGGGCACAAACTAAAGAATAAATGCCTCCCCTTAAATAGTAATATCAGTTCTGTTGTGCTACTGCTTTAAAGGGAACAAACTAAAGGATAAATGCCTCCCCTTAAATAGTAATATCAGTTCTGTTGTGCTACTGCTTTAAAGGGAACAAACTTAAGGATAAATGCCTCCCCTTAAATAGAAATATCAGTTCTGTTGTGCTACTGCTTTAAAGGACACAAACTAAAGAATAAATGCCTCCCCTTAAATAGTAATATCAGTTCTGTTGTGCTACTGCTTTAAAGGGAACAAACTAAAGGATAAATGCCTCCCCTTAAATAGTAATATCAGTTCTGTTGTGCTACTGCTTTAAAGGGAACAAACTAAAGAATAAATGCCTCCCCTTAAATAGTAATATCAGTTCTGTTGTGCTACTGCTTTAAAGGGAACAAACTAAAGGATAAATGCCTCCCCTTAAATAGTAATATCAGTTCTGTTGTGCTACTGCTTTAAAGGGAACAAACTAAAGAATAAATGCCTCCCCTTAAATAGTAATATCAGTTCTGTTGTGCTACTGCTTTAAAGGGAACAAACTCGGGATCGTAATGTTCAGAAGGAGAAGTGGCATGCGAGAGAGAGAGTATAATTAAGTAGGATACGAATTACAGTTGATCAAGTATCTCTCCCGAAGTGATGTAACGTTATACAGGCAGCCATAATTATATATAAAACTTATTTAATCACGGTATTGCCTATTCTAAGGTACACACAAATATATAACTTATATATAAGTTATATATTGGTAAAGGTACAACAATGTCTACTCCTCAAGAAGGTTGGCGTCTACTCTTAACGGTTTCTGTCTTTCTGGGCACCTGTGGTAATCTTCCCACACACGCCGATTTAAGTACGGGAGGGTACACACACACAGTCACAGAAACACTATACAGCAGTTGGGCAAAAAGGGACTTAGTGGTCAGTATATTCAAAGGGACTTAGTGGTCAGTATATTCAAAGGGACTTAGTGGTCAGTATATTCAAAGGCTCAAATACTGATTTGTTGACAGGTGCGAACAAGTTTAAGGGGGGATGGGCCGGTTTTCTGGACCACTTTTTCCCTCATGTTTAGCCCCATTTGTTTTCAGATGTTAAGATGTTTGCCCCATTAGATAGTCGATTTTAGGACCTTTTGCCCCATATCTTCGTCAATATTTAGACCTTTCGTGCTAGTTAGGTGTCGCTTTTTTCCCTGGCGAACAATAGTGAGCCTGTAATGTTAGAAGAACCGGCCTTCGGCCGGCACATTTTTCTACCGAATAATGTACAAATTATTCGACAAGGGGGATCTAATGGATGTTTTTTTTAATTTGATGGAGGTTTAGGGAGGAACCTAGAAAAATAATGAATACATGCAAAAATCGCCAAAAAAGTTAACCATCCCCAATTATTTCGGAGAGCGGGAAATGTTTGAAGACGTTTTACTGCACTAAATTGAGACTAAATTGAGACAAACGAGTAGCATGGATTTACTGTATTTATAGTCCTTGCATGACAGTGTGGTAATCCCGACACTGACTTACGGAAGTGAAGCATGGACGTTGGTGGAGAGACTCAGACCAAGAGTGTGAGGGATGGAAATGAGTTACTTAAGCAGTGCGTGCAGTGTTACATGGAGGGATAGACAGACGAATGAGGAAGTTAGAAGGAGGTGTGGTGTGGAGGTAGATGTGCTGGAAAGTGTGAAAAGGAACACCTTGAGATGGTTCGGCCATATGGAACGTATGGGAAGCGAGAGAATGACTAAGAGGGTGTACGAGAGCGAGGTGGAGGGACAGACCGGGAGAGATAAACGGAAAGAGAGGTGGAGGGATGGAGTGAGGAAGTATATGGATGAAGGCGGTGCTGGTTGGGAGGAGGGGCGTCGACTGACTGGGTACAGAGGTGCATGGGGGCGGTTCGTTCGTGACAACCCTTTCGGGGATCACGGCGTCAGGTAATAGATAGATAGATAGTTAAACTATGGCTGTGAGGCAATGTCACGAGTAGTTCAATATACAGTATATATCGAATACGTATATTATCTATCTATCTATCTATCTACATATACTATATATATACAGTATATATACATATATATATATATATATATATATATACATATATATATACAGTATATATATATATATATATATATATATATATATATATATATATATATACGTACATGTAACACTGTTATACCTTTATCATAGTAATACAATAAATATAATATCTAATGGCGGTAATCAGCAAGGATCTCCACACTGGTATATACTGGCCGTCCCTGCTGATATAACCACTTGCTGTCAACCAAACCTGGAGGTCACGGTCTATTATTTTATTATTGACACCCTGACCAAAAAGTAGCTCTTCTTTCCAATATTACAACATCTTAGATTGCATTACTTATGAGAGTCTGATGAACACGGGGATATTCTATAATTAGATGAATTCTGGGTACTGGAATACGAACTGAGAATATACACAACAATTATGTAAATACTGCACTACAGCATATCCTTGATTGAATGTATGTTGCTACGCAAGGTTACTTTATCAAAGTAGTTAGAACTGGCTAAAGGATTCAACAGCGACTTGTCTCCTCATTGGAATTAACTACAATAGAAAAGGGAGTAATAAGGGAGGCTCAGGTACACATGGACTCTTGGGTCAGGTAACCGCGGCAAGCTAAATTTATAGTGTGGTCAATCCATGCAATCTGGCAATTATTGGTCAAGGGAGGCTCAGCTAAAAATATATACGCACTTATGTTTACTCCTACTGTATGGGCTTGGGCCTTATCCTTCTCTCGTCACTTTCATAATGTACAGTCATGAGCCATAATACCTGCATATCCATTTGAATCTATATTGAACCCAAGTGAGACAATCCAATGTTTTGTTATAATCCTAAAGGCTTCACAACTTGGATTAAAACATTCAAAGATGCAAAATGGTGTGAAGATACTAATGCTCACGAGTGTACATACTATGTTAGACGTTCACTCTTTTTTACAATTTCAAGAAGTTGGAATCAGGTTATGGATCAATTAACTGTGTCAGGTCTCGAAATTCCTTGAACAAGGGGAGTCGTTGGTGCTGTTAGAGAGTTGCAAAGTTTGGGAGGGCGCTTCGTCCGGATCTGGATCAGGGGTCTGGGGGGAATGGGGGCTCGATGGCAGTAAGTTGGGGAGAGCGACCTGCAGAGGATGCAAGAGAGGGTGGAGAGTGGGTTGATGAGTTTCTATTTTGTGTTGTTGTATTTATTTATATATTTGTTGTTTTAACTTCTAGGCTTTTCCTACCCTGATATCTTTATCGGCCAATCCTCATTGAATTGTCATCCTGTGATCTGCTTAGCCAATCACCTGATTTGGCTTCCTGTGATGTAGGAATCTCGGCTCCGTTACAAGCTAAGTAGGCATTGTGACTAGCCTAGGCTCGTGGGCTATCTGTTCCTTAAGAGTTCTTCAGCTATGTGAACAGCAGGAAGCCATTCAAAAGTAGCATTGGACCTCTAAAGGATCCAACAGGCAAACTTCAAACTTCTGACACTGATATAGCTAAATCCCTAAACGACTATTTTACCTCAGTATTCACAAGGGAAAATACCATGACATGCCAAGTCCAGGACTAGTGCATGAGGGTGAAGTTCTTAGCAGAATTATATGTACCCCAGAAGAGGTAGCAAAAATAATAGGTAAGTTAAATAGGTTCAATTCATCCGGCCCAGATAGCTTTCTTCCCCGAGTTGTACGAGAAGTGCAAGATGAAATCGCACCTTTCTTGGCAGACATCTTCAATAAATCAATAGAAAATGGAGAGGTCCCTGAAGACTGGAAACTGACCAATATGACCTCAATCTTTAAGAAATGGGATCACGAGTGTCCCAAGAATTATCGGCCAATTAGCTTGACTTCTATCATAGTAAAACTTTTAGAAGGGATACTAGTAGACATGCTAGTTGACTACCTAAAAATCCACAGTTTAATTACAGATTCTCAACATGGATTCAGGCGACACCGATCATGTCCTAACAATTTGCTGTAATTTGTCCATGAAATGCTGAGTGAGTATGACGAAGGTAGATCCATAGACATCCTTTACTCATATTCTCAAAAAGCTTTTGACAAAGTGCCTCATTGCAGGCTAATGTCAAAAGTGCAGAGGTCACAAATTGGATAGAAAGTTGGCTAACAGGTAGACAACAACGAGTGGTTATCAATGGTGTTTCTTCTGAGTGGACTTCAGTCACTTCTGGAGTTCCACAGGGATCTGTCCTTGGCCCACTTCTGTGTATCATATACTGTATGTCAATGACATAGATATTGGTCTGTTGAGTGTGATCTCCAATTTTGCAGATGACATAAAGCTTGGAATGAATGTGAAAGACCCCAGAGGGGTTTAACAGCTCACGATGGACCTCAACAGGCTGGGTGAATGGTCGGAGACATGGCAGATGCCTCTAAACTTAGAAAAGTGCAAGGTGTTGCATATCGGCCAAGGAAACCCCAAGTCAGGCTATTCACTGATGGGAACGCCTCTGGAATTGACTGACTTGGAAAAGAATATGGGTGTTCTGATTAGCAGTGACCTAAAGTTTTCCAAGCAGTGCATTGAAGTAGAGAAGAAAGCTCAGAAATTATTGGGCTGTATTAAGAGGCAATTTAAGTATAGAAATAAGGAAATAGTCCTCACACTTTACAACGCTCTGATACGGCTTCTCCTAGAGTATGCTGTTCAATTCTGGTCTCCAGCACTCAGGAAAGATATAGAGCAACTAGAAAGAGTACAAGCTAGAGCTACAAAGCTTATTCAATTGCTTTGAAGAATGAGCTATGAGGTCCGGTTGAGAGCTCTTGATCTCTTTCCGTTGGAGATACGTAGAGTACGAGGTCAGCTCATTGAAGTATTTAAAATACCTAATGGGTTTGACAATGTGGATTATAGCAAAATGTTTAGCCTCAATAAGAATACAACACACAACCCTGGCTGGAAATTAGAATTGAAAAGGTTTAGCACTAGTATTTAAGATACTAGTATATAAAATCTGTTCTACCTGGAACAAACTTCCCTCCGAAGTTAGTAGAGCAGTTCAAGAAGAGAGTAGATAGTATTATGCACACTTTGTAAAAAGTGTAGTGTACTAAACAGTCTCTCCCCTTCCACTTCGAGTATCTCCTCGGAATGAACCGCAAGGTCTCAGAGATACTAACTATTCCTTGTAACTCCTTGTAACTATTTATCTCTCTCTCTTTCTCTCTCTCAGACAATATTTATTTTAGTGAATGCATTTGCCTGTGAATGTTGGAGCGTGCGATTTAATGATTCTGAAAACAAGTTTAGTGTGTGTGTGTGTGTACATTAATCAAAGATTATGGAATATCAGAAATAGTAAAACACAAATTATTATTTAGAATAATTTTAACTACAATACAATATAAAACAAAACAAAATCAATGTGCAACCAATTTTAGTCCGTTTTCGTAGTTTTATTATTACATTAAATACAAAATATCATGTTACAGAAACGGGTGATTATAATTATAGCGTCTAAAAGGTAAGCTATAGGGACCACACTGCACCAACATTGAAATAATTATTTAAGGATATTGCATTTTCTCAAAACATATGTGAACATTGTGCATCACAAATTGTGTTTAAATTTATGAAAAGATGTTACCTGCAGATTTAAATGATATGTTCTGTACAAATAAAGAAGTTCATCGGTATCTAACAAGACATTATTTTTGGCATTATTAGTATTCTTATTCAATCCTATATCCACACTAACTTTTGGCACCGCCAATCAGGGCATGTATGTAAAGGATGAGAGTAGATACCAATAGGTATCAGTCCGCTTTGACATCAACTATGTGACTATTTGATTTGTATAATTGATATACTGTATATGTTTGTATATGTATATATGTTTGTATATGTATATATGTTTGTCAATAAACTTTTGTAATTGAATTGAATTGAATATCAATACTTTAGATTCAGATTTTTTTTTTTTTTTTTTGGCAGAGCACAGGCATTCAATATATCTAAATAATTTATAAGGTTTCGCACACCAATAAATAACACAACACAATATAATAATATATTGCCCCAGACTTTCATTGATGATTTGAAATGTGTTGAGTAAAACATTATTGTTCACTTCATTGAGTAACGTTTCAGACAAAAGTGAAGTTATTTGTCATATTCCATTGAATGCTAATAACAACAGTACAAAAATATAATTACTACTACTGCAAAATTATCGGCAAATCTTTTAACTCGCACGAATCTACGAATTTCTTCTTCAATCGAGTTCTCAACTTGTGGAATGGGCTTCCCCGAGACGTTATAGACTGCAGCACCGTTGATTCATTTAAACTTCGCCTAGACAAATATCTTGCATCAAACCCGCGACTGACTGGGTTTGTAAATGAATAACTTTATTTTATCCCCCCCTCAGTTACTAACCCATCTGTCCCCTACTAACTTCCTAATCCCGCCACGGACAGTAGTTCCAGGGCAGTAGTTCCCTTTCCAATGTTCCCTTACCCACTCCAAACCACTGTTTGGACAATTGATCCTCAGTGTTTTGGAGGACAAGTAGCCTAGAAGGGTCACCAGACCTGTTGTTGCTTGATTTTCTTTGTACTCCTTTGTACTACTACTACTACTACTACTACAAATAAGAATAAAAACAATTAAGAAAAACTAATATTTACAGATGCCTAAAGTAATTACATATAACCATAATAATTCACCTGCAATATTTTCAAAGGAATGTCAACGTTGTGTGTTACTCCAAGCGCGAATATTTGCAGAGGCATGTAGGAGAATGTGCATGAATGTGTTGATGACAGAACTAGGGAATTTGTGTGAGAGAGAGAGAGAGAGAGAGAGAGAGAGAGAGAGAGAGAGAGAGAGAGAGAGAGAGTAAACAGAACACGGACAAATTAAGTAATACACTGGGAAGGGGAATTAACAGAAGAGGAGAAGATAAGTTACAAGCAAGCGATGATTAGGTGAGACGGAAGATTAATACAACCATATCATACAAGAATATATTAGATAGGTGAGTGATGAAGGCGGTATCACACAGGCGCTTGTTCCAGCATTATTTACGGGTTATTGTGGTCGGGCAGCTTCAAGGGTTAAGGGTAATTATTTTTGTATTCAGCTACATAACTTAAGGGGAAGTATTAGTTGTTTATATACCCCTTTCTCTTTCATGTTTAGCCTCATTAGTTTTAAAATGATAAGACTTTCGTCCATTTATTTGTCAATATTAAGACCTTTCGTGCCATTTAGGTGTAGATTTGTTTCCTTGCGAACGATAGCAAGCCTGTAATTTAGGAGGAACCGGCCTTCGATTCTACCGAAAAATGTACAACATTATCTCGAAGGGGCGTCTTTGGGATGTTTTGTTATCACCTTGATAGAGGTCTAGGGAGCAAAGTAAAACAAATATTTATATCGGTAATAATAAAACATAAATACATAAAATAATAAAATAACGTCCCCTTCACCTACCTGCAGCCTACTTTCCAATTCCAATGCTAAAGACTTTCTAATATTACGAAAACAAATTTGCTCATCCATAGCAATTGCCGGAAAAACGCTCCTGTGACACTGGCTTGAAGAAGGAAAGAAAGGGAGGGATAATAGAAAGAGAGAAAGAGAAAGAGAGGAAGAAGGGAAGATAGAGAGAAAGAATAGGAGAGGAGAACGAGAGAGAGAAGATAAATAGGGTAAATAGGGAGAACAGTGAGAAACGTGCAGGATACAAAAAAACAGTGCAATATTTCACATGACTAATTTACCCCTTCTGTACCTACGCTGTCTTTTTCATGATATTCTGACAATTATTAGCTATTTTATTCAGCTTAGGAAGGGCATCTACACATTACAAAACTGCAATCTATCCCAATTAATCCTTTTTGCTACCATATATCCTTCCTCAGCGTCATAACATCGTCTTTTTGCTACCATATATCCTTCCTCAGCGTCATAACATCGTCTTTTTGCTACCATATATCCTTCCTCAGCGTCATAACATCGTCTTTTTGCTACCATATATCCTTCCTCAGCGTCATAACATCGTCTCATTATAGCTGAAATCAAATTAAATAGACGTCGCTGGTACAGAAGGGGTTAAGAAGAGAATCAACATTATTTAATGATTGTACAAATTAAACAAATGTTGTAACAAATTCTCATTCAATGGGATTATTATTTGTATCTACTTTCGCAACACACGTTTACGTATTGAGATAACTGGATTTGCATAATAATTAGTACAACATTTCTTACTAAAATAACTTATCTCTTATTAGGCCATGGGAACCTGAAAGACAAATTTAATTTATAAATATGATTTATTATGCAGATCCACTTCAGGTTATGGTCTATTTTGTAAGATTGACAAAGATGAACTGTTGGTATATACTGTATAATATACAATATACAGTATATATATATATATATATATATATATATATATATATATATATATATATATATATATATATATATATATTATTTATAGACATGGTGCCTGGGGTCACCGTGATGATTTATGTCCTACTTACCATCTCTTTTCGTGATAAAATAAGCAAACTTAGAGAATAGCTTGTTGACAATAGTTATTATGTCCGAGACAAGGTATTGAAGAACTTTATTATGTCCGAGACAAGGTATTGAAGAACTTTATTATGTCCGAGACAAGGTATTGAAGAACTTTATTATGTCCGAGACAAGGTATTGAAGAACTTTATTATGTCCGAGACAAGGTATTGAAGAACTTTATTATGTCCGAGACAAGGTATTGAAGAACTTTATTATGTCCGAGACAAGGTATTGAAGAACTTTATTATGTCCGAGACAAGGTATTGAAGAACTTTATTATGTCCGAGACAAGGTTGAAGAACTTTATTATGTCCGAGACAAGGTATTGAAGAACTTTATTATGTCCGAGACAAGGTATTGAAGAACTTTATTATGTCCGAGACAAGGTATTGAAGAACTTTATTATGTCGAGACAAGGTATTGAAGAACTTTATTATGTCCGAGACAAGGTATTGAAGAACTTTATTATGTCCGAGACAAGGTATTGAAGAACTTTATTATGTCCGAGACAAGGTATTGAAGAACTTTATTATGTCCGAGACAAGGTATTGAAGAACTTTATTATGTCCGAGACAAGGTATTGAAGAACTTTATTATGTCCGAGACAAGGTATTGAAGAACTTTATTATGTCCGAGACAAGGTATTGAAGAACTTTATTATGTCCGAGACAAGGTATTGAAGAACTTTATTATGTCCGAGACAAGGTATTGAAGAACTTTATTATGTCCGAGACAAGGTATTGAAGAACTTTATTATGTCCGAGACAAGGTATTGAAGAACTTTATTATGTCCGAGACAAGGTATTGAAGAACTTTATTATGTCCGAGACAAGGTATTGAAGAACTTTATTATGTCCGAGACAAGGTATTGAAGAACTTTATTATGTCCGAGACAAGGTATTGAAGAACTTTATTATGTCCGAGACAAGGTATTGAAGAACTTTATTATGTCCGAGACAAGGTATTGAAGAACTTTATTATGTCCGAGACAAGGTATTGAAGAACTTTATTATGTCCGAGACAAGGTATTGAAGAACTTTATTATGTCCGAGACAAGGTATTGAAGAACTTTATTATGTCCGAGACAAGGTATTGAAGAACTTTATTATGTCCGAGACAAGGTATTGAAGAACTTATTATGTCCGAGACAAGGTATTGAAGAACTTTATTATGTCCGAGACAAGGTATTGAAGAACTTTATGTCCGAGACAAGGTATTGAAGAACTTTATTATGTCCGAGACAAGGTATTGAAGAACTTTATTATGTCCGAGACAAGGTATTGAAGAACTTTATCATGTCCGAGACAAGGTATTGAAGAACTTTATCATGTCCGAGACAAGGTATTGAAGAACTTTATTATGTCCGAGACAAGGTATTGAAGAACTTTATTATGTCCGAGACAAGGTATTGAAGAACTTTATTATGTCCGAGACAAGGTATTGAAGAACTTTATTATGTCCGAGACAAGGTATTGAAGAACTTTATTATGTCCGAGACAAGGTATTGAAGAACTTTATTATGTCCGAGACAAGGTATTGAAGAACTTTATTTACGGCAAACTAGGTGCATCTTTCTAGACTACATTAAATATACTTATATTGTTAAAATAGCAGTATATTCAAATACCCATTTTTCGGAAAAAAAATAGTTATCAGTACCAAAAATATATAATGACAATGTTGAATTATAGTTTCGCAGCAGCTAGTTTTAGAGTTATTATCGCGAATGAGTTATCATTGGAAATTTCTTCGGACATAAAGATTGAGTGGCTGACCAACTGTGCTCGACCATCGTATATAAATTGAGCTTTCCTGGTTGTCCGACCAGGTACAGTCCCGGTATATAGCACGTTCTGCCTTAAAAGTATGACTGTTTGAGTTCATCGGTAAGAACCACCGATCAGGTCATGTATTACAAATTATGTAGTTTTCGGCCATTCGAAATCATGCTAGGGAACAAAACCATCCATACACTCTTGAGGATTTTCAAATAAAAAACAAGTTTCAGAGCCACTATGAAGCACTCATAAAAATATTAATCAAATAGCTCAATTCAAAGCTCAATGTGTCACGAAATACATAAAATGTGAATCTAATACTTTATGGTTCAATGTATACAGTTTAGTGTCCGAAACTTGGAAATTGATTGTGTGAACTTTGTCTCTTCTCCTCCACGTGGAGTAAAGCGCTATGACAGGCTGAAATTCAATAGTCTGGAATTCCAGAGTTGAGATGCTGGTAGCATTATTTTGTTATCGCCACATGTATAAGGCTATCGCAATTAAAGACTGTTTTAAGTTTGCCAGTTTTGAGGATAACACGTACAGTACATATTCTGTTTATAAATAGCCGGTCATATTAGTAATTTAGTTCACGTTGATACATGATGTGGGTGATGAGAATAACCTATCTATCTTTCTATACCCGGACGCCGTGATCCCTGAAGGAGTGGCCACGAACGAAACGCCCCATGCACCCAGTCAATCTATCCTTTCCTCCCATCCAGCACCGCTTTCACGCATATACTTCACTCCATCCTTCCACCTCTCATTTGGTCTACCTTTCCCTCTCTGACCTTCCACCTCACTCTCGCACACTCTCTTAGTCATTCTCTCGCTACCCATTCAATCCATATGGCCGAACCATCTCAAGGTGTTACTTTTCACACTTTCCAGCACATTTACATCCACATCACACCTCTCTCGTACTTCCTCATTCACTAAAAATATCCTACCCACCAACTCCGACAACAAAATTAAATTAATAATCTATTTCAAATCCCCCAAGACCTCCAACCTAGTCCTCCAAAATAGACCTGCCAAGAGACCGACGAACGACGACCATGTGGTAACCAACACACCTGTAATAATGGGGACTGTGGGCCCCAATCCTATATTGTGGTAACCATCACACCTGTAATAATGGGGACTGTGGGACCCAATCTTATATTGTGGTAACCAACACACCTGTAATAATGGGGACTGTGGGCCCCAATCCTATATTGTGGTAACCATCACACCTGTAATAATGGGGACTGTGGGACCCAATCCTATATTGTGGTAACCATCACACCTGTAATAATGGGGACTGTGGGTCCCAATCCTATATTGTGGTAACCATCACACCTGTAATAATGGGGACTGTGGGCCCCAATCCTATATTGTGGTAACCATCACCTGTAATAATGGGGACTGTGGGCCCCAATCCTATATTGTGGTAACCGACACACCTGTAATAATGGGGACTGTGGGCCCAATCCTATATTGTGGTAACCATCACACCTGTAATAATGGGGACTGTGGGCCCCAATCCTATATTGTGGTAACCATCACACCTGTAATAATGGGGACTGTGGGCCCCAATCCTATATTGTGGTAACCATCACACCTGTAATAATGGGGACTGTGGGCCCCAATCCTATATTGTGGTAACCATCACACCTGTAATAATGGGGACTGTGGGCCCCAATCCTATATTGTGGTAACCATCACACCTGTAATAATGGGGACTGTGGGCCCCAATCCTATATTGTGGTAACCATCACACCTGTAATAATGGGGACTGTGGGCCCCAATCCTATATTGTGGTAACCATCACACCTGTAATAATGGGGACTGTGGGCCCCAATCCTATATTGTGGTAACCATCACACCTGTAATAATGGGGACTGTGGGCCCCAATCCTATATTGTGGTAACCATCACACCTGTAATAATGGGGACTGTGGGCCCCAATCCTATATTGTGGTAACCATCACACCTGTAATAATGGGGACTGTGGGCCCCAATCATATATTGGTATGACACTAACTCGTCTGTCTTGTTGGCTCACCATCCATCTCCAATCTGAAGCCATAAGAGATCATTACCAAGCCCCAAACCATCTTGCCCTAACTCGCACCGACTTAACTAAGCATACTACCATACTTGATAAAGAGAACGACCCTCGACAACTCCCAATCCTCGAAGCATTATGTATACAAGCTCGCAGGCCCAGCATCAACAATCAAACAAAAGACCTACAGGTGTTGCCCTCAGCTAAACGCCATAACCCTACAACTTGGACGAACAACCACCAATTGCCCCCCACTCCTGCGCATCCCCCGCGCAACTGAATAGTGCCGCTGCTACCACCTCTAGCCAATCACCGATGACCACCTCTACTCCCAGCCAACCACAAAGGAGAACCAGCGAACGTCTTGCTAGGAGGTTACTCACCTCCAATGGCGGCTGCTCAAACGAATGGTAGCTTTTCCCACCTCTCGCTTGTGATCACCGGAAATTTATAAAAATCCTGTAACTTGTCTATTTTAGCATTAAGCTAAACGCTGGTATATAATCATGAACTTCGCCACCCTTACCCACCCTCTTACTGAACCACATAGAAGTTTTATTAGGAACATTGAGAAACTTAGCAATAAATTATTGAACGCTGAACTAGCCTCTTCATTCAACCTCGTTTGACTTAACCTCTAAGCTGCGCAGGTATGGTTTTTGAAAGTGCCCGCGGTGCGAAGGTATTCTGATTCATTCCTCACTAAAATTGTTAATTTACCATATATATAATTAATATTTATCCATATGCGCCTATTTTACTTTTAATATGAACATAATTATGAACATAGGAAAGCAATGAAACAAGTGGTAACAGCAACTGGCTGGTGAAAATTGTATATTTTAGCCCTGCAGTCGTAATCTAAGCTTGAGGGGTGAGAGACAAACTCCCTCCCTCTCTCTTGTCTTGGATGGTACTGAGAGACCAGGGGAGCTTTCAGACTGGCTTGGAGGGTCGGAGTTACACTCCTCCACCCTCCTACCTCTCTCCCACCCGTTCTCGCATGAAAATACTCGATAAACATCGGGAATAATAGAGAAAATACCTGATAATTGAGGAGGGGGGAAAGGGGGGGGGGGGGGGCACATGTGTAGGAGTGGTAGAAAGTAATGGAGGGAAATTATCTCACCTAAACACAAATTGCTTTTTTTTTAGTACCACTGGGGTGTTTTAAATGTTTTTTTTTTAGGCCTAGGATCCTAGGATCTTAAGAGTCTTCCCGCAGCTCCCGGGTTAAAGAAAATATGTATATATGCTGTCAGTGGTACATTTTAAATTAGTAATATATATATATAAAAGGACAATAGTATTCAGTAGTCTCTCTCCCACTCATTTATACATTTACAAGTAAAATTTGGTCAGTACAAAAGCATCCTAACTATTTAAAGGAATACGAGTATTTAAATATTTACTACCTACATGAAAGCTGTTTCCATATTATCTTCAACCTCTCTCTCTCTCTCTCTCTCTCTCTCACACACACAAAACATATGGCAGCAGCTGGTCTTCCTTAATTACTAGCAGATCCCTGACTCTTTGTCCATAATTTTCCACCTTCCCTATTTCAGGCCTTAATTAATTTGCCTTATATCGCATTTGCCATTTCCCCTTTTATCTCTCAGTAACAGACTCTCTCACAAACATACTCTCTGCCTCTCTCCATCCCCCAACCTCTCTCACGCGCACACATACATAATCTCTCCCCCCCCCCTTCTCTCTCTCTATCTCTCTCTCCCTGACTCACCCAATTTACGCTTATGATTTCCTCGTTGCGTCAAAAATTCCCTCTTTGAAGAACAGCAGATCGCCGAATTGGTTTCAAGTCAAAATGGCAAATTTGTTCATAACATACCTATTCTCATAACATGACCACTATCGTAGCATAACCATTCTCAGTTAAAGGGAGTGGGGTGGGGGCGGGGGGGGGGGAGCTTTTGCTCATTAGACCTCTATCAAATGTTAGAAAGCACCCTCAAGACCCACCTTCGAGATAAGTGTGTGCATTTATCAGTAGATAAATGTCCCGGTTCCTCCTAAATTCCAGGCTATCGCTTGCCATGAAAACGACAACGCTTAAATGGCAGGAAAGGTCTTATTATTGGTAAAGAAATGGGACAGAAGGCCTTTATATTGCCAAACTAATGAGGCGAACATCTTAAATTCTCAAAACTAACGGGGCTAAACACGAGGGAAAATGTGGTCCAGAAAAAGAAAAAGAAATCTTTCCATTCTAAACCTAACCTAACCTAACCCTTCCCACGCCTACCCTATCCTGACCTAACCTAACCCTTCCCACGCCTACCCTATCCTGACCTAACCTAACCCTTCCCACGCCTACCCTATCCTGACCTAACCTAACCCTTCCCACGCCTACCCTATCCTAACCTAACCTAACCCTTCCCACGCCTACCCTATCCTGACCAAACCTAACCCTTCCCACGCCTACCCTATCCTGACCTAACCTAACCCTTCCCACGCCTACCCTATCCTGACCTAACCTAACCCTTCCCACGCCTACCCTATCCTAACCTAACCTAACCCTTCCCACGCCTACCCTATCCTGACCAAACCTAACCCTTCCCACGCCTACCCTATCCTGACCTAACCTAACCCTTCCCACGCCTACCCTATCCTGACCTAATCTAAGCTAAACTGTTAAGGGGGAAGTAGTTGCTTTTTCACCCTCATGTTTAGTCTCATTAGCTTTGAGATTTTAAGACGCTCGTTCCATTAGTTTGCCGATTTTAAGACCTTTCGCCCCATTTCATTGTCAATATATAGACCTTTCGTTATAAGAACTATAAGGACGTCAGAGGTATACACATCGATATTTAGCAGAATTAACTAAAATACGGTTGTAGTACATTTGTATAATTATAGCCTACATAAAATCAAATTCATCATACTTTCTATCTATCAGAAACCTACATTATTACTGCATTATTTAATATCGATGTTTACTGCTCCAACTTCCTTATAGCCTGACACTCGCAGGTGATCAATTTCCTCCCTTGGGCAATTTTCCCCCCGCATACCCCCCCCCACCCAACCCCCACCCACCCCCGCCCCCGACAAGTCCCGCGCGACATACACAACACGAATCAAAACTAAGAAGAATATGAATTAAGGACACGTTTTATTTATGTATCTATTTTGTATTATTACTGGTATATATAATATACAGTATATATATATATATATATATATATATATATATATATATATATATATATATATATTATTTATATTAGTTTTAGTTTGCTCCATAGACATCACTCAAGCTTGACTAAAAACATCTCATAGAATATATATTTGTACATTTTTCGTTAGAAGAATTTCCCCGGCCGAAGGCCAGTTTCTCCTAAACTACAGGCTCGCTATCGTTCGCCTGGAAAAAATCGGCAGCTAAATGGCAAGAAAGGTCTTAATATTGACGAAGAAATCAGCGAAAGTTTTATAATTTGAAAACTAATGGGGACTTTAGCTAACCTCTAATTGTCCTTGTTTAACCTAACTTATTTTTACCTAACCTATTTTGTCACATCCATAGTGGTTACTTTTGGGTCTATATAATTATATATATATTTCTATTTGTTTTTTGTTTTGTTTTTCCTCGCTAAACCTCCATCAAGCTTAAAACTTTAACGACCCACCCCTAGATCCCCTTTCATGATACATTTGTAAATTTTCGGCCGGGTTCCTTCTAAAATTACAGGCTCGCTTTAGCTCTCCAGGGGAAAATAATCAACACAAAAATGGCACGAAAGGTCTTTATATTGACGAAGAAATGGGGCAAAAGGTTTAAAAAACGCCAAAACTAATGTAACGAACATCTAAACATGTCAAAACTAATGGGGCTAAACATGAGGGAGAGAAGGGTCCAGAAAAACTAACCATCCCCCCTTAACCTATCCTATCTTAACTGAACCCGATGGTAATCAACTAAACCTTGGGTAACATTACTTATAGCCTATCCAGTTTATTACTATACCTATCCTAACTATCCTTCACCTACCCAAGCCTAACCTAGAGCTGCATTATTTTCTATCCTAACCTCATATATCCTATCCTAACATATCCTAAGCTTAACTTAACATAATTTAATCTAGCCTTATTAACCATAAACAAACTTCGAGTGGATAGCAGCTTGTCTTCCTACCCTCAAGGGTTCGTGCCGCGCTGGGGCGTCAAGGAATTTAACCCCTTCTGTACTGGCGCCATTCTTTTAATATTATTCTGAATACTATTAAACGATTTAATTTAATCTAAAAAGGGCTTCCAGCAAATAACAGGCTACAAACTATCTCACGTAACCCTTTCTAAAACCACAGGTCCTTCTCAAACTACACACAATCGTTTAAATATAGCTAGAAAAAAGAAAAGAACAAAAGACGTCGGTGGTACAGAAGAGGTTACCCACTAAACTATAAAGGAGTACAAAGGAGTACAAAGGAAATCAAGCAACAACATATCTAGTGACCCTTCTAGGCTGCTTGTCCTCCAAAACACTGAGGATCAAGTGTTCAAACAGTGGTTTAGAGTGGGAAAGGGAACATTGGAAAGAGAACTACTGCCCTGGAACTAATGTCCGTGGCAGGACTAGGAAGTTAGTAGGGAACATATGGGTTAGTAACTGAGGGGAGGATAAAATAAAGTTATTCATTTACAAACGCAGTCAGACGCGGGTTTGATGAGAGATATTTGTCTAGGCGGAATTTAAATGAATCAACGGTGCTGCAGTCTATAACGTCTCGGGGAAGCCCATTCCACAAGTTGACAACTCGATTGAAGAAGAAATTCTTAGATTCGTGTGAGTTAAAAGATTTACCAATAATTTTGCAACCGTTTCCCCGCGTGTAATTAGATTGGTCGATAGTGAAGTACTTACTACAGTTCATATTATCGATGCCTTTGATGATTTTGAACACTTGAATTAAGTCACCTCTTAATCTGCGCTGGGTTAAAGGAAATAGATTTAATTCTCTACGACTCTTCGTATGGTTTGTTCTTTAGGCTAGGTATCATTTTGGTAACTCTACGTTGAACTCGTTCTAGCTTGTTTATGTCTTTTTGGTAATAAGGGCACCAGCATTGAACACAGTATTCCAGAAGAGGGAGGACTAAGGAATTGTAAAGGGTTAGGATAACGTCTTTGGATTTATGCTCAAATGACCTGCCTATAAAGCCAATTATTTTGTTTGCCTTCTTAACAACTTCTGAACATTGTTGACTCGGTTTTAGGTTACTCGATATTGTTACTCCCAGATAGGTTTCTCTGTTTACATTCTTAAGCTGAGTGCCATTCATCGAATAGTTTGCTTTCTCATTTAGGTATCCGATATGTAGTACTTTACATTTATCCGCATTGAAACTCATTTGCCAAATTTGGGCCCAATTTGACAATTTATCTAGATTGTGTTGCATGTCGTCAACTTGATCCTTTGAGAGTACGCTATTTGCAATTTTTGTATCGTCAGCAAATTTTGAGATTGTACAGGTGAGACCCTCATCTATGTCGTTGATGTAAATTAGAAAGAGAATTGGTCCTAGTACCGATCCCTGGGGTACCCTGCTACTTACATTGGTCCATTTAGATGCCTTACCGTTTATGACTACTCTTTGCTTTCTGTCGCTGAACCAATTTTCTATCCATTTCAACACACCGTCTTGTATTCCATGCGCTTTTAGTTTTAGCAGTAAACGTTTGTGGGGAACTTTGTCAAAGGCCTTTTGAAAATCAAGGTATATAATATCTACAGCTTTACTCTCATCGTAGAGGTTGAGGATATCGTGGAAGAAGTCTAAGAGGTTTGTTAAACAGGAACGTTTTTTACGAAAGCCGTGTTGAGTATCTTTAAGTATGTTATTTTCCTCTAAGTGATTTACGAGTCTGTCTCTTATGACCGTTTCTAGCATTTTACATACAACTGAGGTTAAGCTAATTGGACGATAGTTACTGGGTAGGGATTTGCTGCCTTTTTTGAATATCGGTGTTACGTTGGCTATCTTCCACTGATCAGGCATAGTTCCAGACTGCAAGGATTTATTGAATAGTAATGTCAGTGGTTTGGAGAGCTCATCCTTAGCTTCCTTTAGAACTCTAGGCGAGATTGTATCAGGTCCAGGCGTTTTATTTACCTTGAGTTTATCTAAACAATTCAATACTTCTCTCTCTGTAACGGTGATATTGCTTAGAACATCTGAATTATCAATCTGAATCGGCGATGGTGTAGGGATATCACTGAGGTCTTCTGTTGTAAAAACTGATACAAAGAAGGTATTGAGGGCATTACTCATTTGTACTTCGTCTTTGGTGTATTCTCCATTTTCATCGACTAACGGTCCAACAGTTGAAGTAACTACTTTTTTCTTTCTGATATAACTATAGAATTCTTTCGGGTTTGTTTTATTTTGATTTGCAATATGTAACTCTAGGGTCTTTTTACTTTGCTTAATTAACTTTTTGGGTTTGCGTCGTAGCTCTACAAATTTCACCCGTTCTTCGTCATTTTGTGAGGATTTTAATCTATCATTAGCAATTTTTTTAGCAAGCAGGCAGTTTGAAATATCTTTATTCCACCATTTGGGCTTATTATTATGGCCTGGACGCCGTATTTTCGATGGTATGCAGTCTTGCACTGCTTTTAGGTAAGTGGTTTCGAATAACTTCCAAGATGTATTTATGTCGTTATTGTTAAATAAAACTCCAGTCAGTTTCTTTAAACATAGCTCTAAGTTTATGAAAGTTTGCTTTCTTGAAATTAGGGACTTTTTCGATGCTACTATTTGGTTCGTTACTAGTAAAGTTTAAAGTGAAAGTTATCGTAAAATGGTCGCTGTTACTGAATTCATCACCAACATTCAAATTCTCTATTAATTCTTCTTTTGTTGCAAGTACAATGTCAAGAACGTTATTACCACGGGTCGGTGTTCGAACAAATTGATAAAGCGAACTCTCTTGCAAGTTCGTATACAAGTCATGTCCGGAGTGTGAAGTAAGAGTATCGCCCCACTTGGTCACAGGTAAATTAAAGTCGCCAAAAAATACGGTATCTTGTGAGTTACTTACATCTGCAATTTATTCATAAATTTCTCGGTCAGTCTGCACTGATTGAGCTGGAGGTCTGTATATTAATGCAAGTATTATTTTTGTACCTTTATTATTCTTTATTAGCACAAAAGATGTGTCGACGTTCACAATTTGAGGTTTTGACAAGAGGGTCGGGTTAAGACTTTCTTTGATATAAAATAAAACGCCACCTCCATTTTTATTTATTCGGCTTTTCTCAAACATTACATAACCTGGAAGTGAATACTCTGCTAAAAACTCTCTGTCTACTGTATTGAGCCAAGATTCTGTTATACCAATCACACATAATTTTCAGTAAACACTAGTTCCTCTAAATCTGAAAATTTATTGCGTATGCTACGAGCGTTTGCATAGAAAAGTTTTAAAGTTGCGGTTTTAGAACTCACAGAACGTTCTTTAATCAAATTTTTGGTTCTGATCGGATCTACATTTACATTCATGGCTGACATCAGTCCTCGGTCGTTATCCCTGGCTGTTTTGAATTTGGGTCGTGTTGGTGGAGCTTTATCCAAATTCGCGATTCTTGACAGATTAGCATTTAATTCCTTCGCAGGTTGCCGCCCTCGCTGTCTTCGGTCCTCCTTCCTGGTTGTCCTGTGCTGAGTCGATTTCTTCTCGGAAAATCCTTCATCCTTGAGAAGACGCCCAAAACGTGCTGCTCCCACCTGGTTCAGATGAACTCCATCGTCCGAAACCAAATAGTCATCGTAGTAGAAATTGTCCCAGGTGTCGACGAATCCCACGTTTTCCTTCCTGCAGAGGTTTGCTAGACAACGATTTGTGCTGGTGGCTATGTTGTAAAATCGGCTCTCTACACCAAGCCGGGGGACGATTCCTGAGACGATGATCCTTGATGACTTCTCCTTAAACGACTTGATCAGCTGCTGGTACTTTAAAAGCAAAGCTTCCGACCGGGTTCGCTGTACATCGTTGGATCCAACGTGGATGACGTACATTGTATTAGCAGGGGCCAGCTTAGATACTTCGTCAACTGCAGAAACTACGTCGTCCACACCACCACCAGGGATACAAAAACGCTTCCTGGTCTTAGGTGCTCTGGCGTAAAACTCTGTGAGCTGACCACGTATCATCGAGTCTCCCATGAGCCGGACTTCTTCTATTTCCGCTTCGTCATCTGAGTCTGCGAGTATCTGGAAGCGGTTTTGACACTCGGTAATCGGTATGGGTTTCCTGGTCTTGGGGCAAACGTTGTTCCTCATGACACGGAAGTTGTCTTGAGGGGGAAGAGAGTTACTATTTGTTTCTTGAGTATCGGAACCATCAGATGAAATGGCTACTGCAGGCGTTGAATTGTTGGCAGTTGACGTTGGGGCGTTGGTGGCTGCTGGAGTTGCAGTGACAATTGAAGTTTGTGGTACTCCAACATTGAGTGTTACAAACTCTTGGAGTGATTCCAGCTTCATGGTGAGGACGTTGATCTTGTTGTAGGCTTCATCTAATTTCACTGTCAAATTCTCTTGTTGCTGGCAGAGACGGCAGACTTGAAGATCGACAGTAACAAACATGGACTCACCAAACCTACCGGCACAGTTCGTACAAGTGCGAGGCATGGTAACAGTCAGTTTCTTCAGATCACTTCACTCACTTTAAAACACTTAACTCACTTTAAAACACTTAACTCACTTTAAAACACTTAACTCACTTTAAAACACTTCACTCACTTTTGAAAAACTTCAACCGAAAACAAATATGTTGAAATACATAACAATAGGTTATCAGGGGTGATAACCTAACCGAAAACAAAACATTTGAGATACGCAGAATTAGGCTTCCAGGGTCGATAGCCTAACCAAAAGTTTAAAAAAAAATTGAAATACGCACCAATAGGCTACCAGCGTTGAATAGCCTAACCGAAAATAATAAAATTGAAATACGCAGAAATAGGCTACCAGGTGTGATAACCTAACCTTAAACAAATATATATATATATAACAGAATATGTAACTAAATATACAATTCACCAAATAGAGATAATATAAAAATAAAGTGTGACTGCACACAAGGGGTTAATACACTGTATCAACAGATGGCCCTGGTGTCACTGTAGCCTAGTAAAGCAGTAGCGTACTCTTTTTAGATAAAACAATTTTTTTTTATCAGTCAAAGGTTACTACAAGATCGTGCAAGCAACAACTAAAATTACAGATATATATAGCTACAGTAGGATACTAAATACAATATCTACTAGAGTTAATAAGAACAACAGATTGGCTGGCTATAGGCTAGGCTAGGTTTGGATTAGGTTAAAAGCTTGGCAGGTTGGGTTAGGCTAGGTTAGTTTGTACAAATACCACCCTTAGCTTAAAGTAAAATCACTCTGAGAAGAAAAAGTCAAGAATATATCTAGGGGGAAAAGATAAATGAATGCACTTAAATTTACTACAAAATTGGCTGGAATTTAATATGTATAATCCCCCAAAAAAAATGTGTTTACAAAATGGCGTCGGCGTTCGTTCCTGTAGGCAGGTTAGTTAGTACACAATATTGTTTATTAGCAAATTAATATGCAAAGCTTTACTTACATACAAGGCAGTTAAATTGATACTTACTACAGTAGGTAATGGGTATTGTCTCCCTTGATTTATGACAGCGTTATTGAATCTCGGAAGAGACAAATTGCGTATGTCCTAACTACTATGCTTTATATTGTACAGTTGGTCAGATGAAATTGTATACTTTCCAGATTGTTTATGCTGTAACAATCCGAAGTATTGCTCAACAGATATTGTAATCTTAAATTATTTGGCCTCAAGACTCTAGAGGTATGGGAACTTCAAACCGTACAAGAGACTGAATTTGATAGGTAGGTATTCAGTAGATATGGTATGGGTAGATTTCTTATAGGGATATTATTCTTATAGAGTTACTTCATTAATATTCCAGTTCTAGTTTTATAGTATATGTTCAAGGGTCAACCAACCAAGCTTCATTAATGCCTATTCTAATAGGATTTCAAAACCAAGAAATAATTTAATTATTATTATTATTATTATTATTATTAAAATAAAGTAAAGTTAAAGATTAATATAATTACAAGAAATTTGAATTACTAATTGAATTATTTACAGAGATTAAATATAACTAAAATATTAGTTATAACTTACAAATAAAAAACAAATAAATATAAATATATAAACAAATATTATAAACTAAAAACATGAAATGATGACATTGAAATATAGTCACGTGCTCAATCCCGGTTAATTAAGATTGTTAGCCTAGGCGTCACACTCTCTAGTTGGTAGGTTGAAGAGAAGGTAAGTAACAACCCGACTGTACTCCAGGTATTCACAGAGACACCACCCCGAGCTATAGTCCAAGTAACACTGAAGTTAGTCTAAAAATAAGATCACTCATAGACTCGGGAAAGAGCTGGTCACTAAGAAAAGAAACTTGCCCCCTAGTGGTGTGGGTCGAGTTAACGATCATTGCAGAGTATATACAAAGGTTCATGGCGCTGGTGTGGTGCTTTGAAGTTCCATGTAGAGGTAGATTTGGTTGGATGAGGCTTCAGGAAGGGTTGAGCAGGCTCGGAGTGTGGTGCTTTGAAGCTCCATGTAGAGGTAGAGTTGGTTGGATGAGGCTTCAGGAAGGGTTGAGCAGGCTCGGAGTTTCGAGGGACGTAACAATGCATGAACGAAAAACTAGTACGATTGAATTTGAACTGAATTTTCTGATGCAGTACTTAAGATATACGGCCAATTAACTAACGTTTTATAGCAAATTAATCTTAAAAGACAAGCATTCAAAGTTTTCTTCCATACATAACATCACGGATTGGATAAAATTATATGTGGCCAACTGTTAATACCTTCACTGATATATTTACGATTCGTATAATTATATCACAAATATGAGTACCCGAAGCCAAATTGACCACTTGCAAGTTTCGTTCTATAAGGAAGTTGGAGCTGTGGACATCGATATTTAGCAGAATTACCAGCTTAATTTCGGTTGAAGCGAATTTATAACTACATAAAACCAATGTCAACATATTTTGTATCCATTAAACAGCAACATTATAATTGCACTTCTGTTGAATGTCGATGTTAACGGTTCCAACTTCCTTCTAGCCTGAAACTCTCAAGTGATCAATTACCATGGAGCTCCAATACTCACCACATTTCCAGGATTCCACCAACTTTATTATCTCCATTTTTCATTCACAGCCTTTCTTCCATTTTCTTTGGTTATTATTCGTTTGCTTTTGACTATTACCACCAGCACGGCATTTATTTAACTCGAATTTGATCTCTGCCATCATAATTTTTACTTGCATCCAGTTCTTGTAGGAACTTGTCTTGGCTCCTCTCACTCTCACTCTCTCTCTCTCTCTCTTTCTCTTACGTTTTCTCACTCACTCTCACATACTCTCTCTCTCTCTCTCTCAGTTATCTGTTCTTCAGCACTCAGGTAAGATATAGAGCGACTGGAAAGAGTACAAGCTTGGAATACAAAGCTTATTCCATCGTCTAGAAAACTGAGCTATTAGGACCGGTTGAGATCTCTTGAAATCTTCCTGTTGGAGACACGCAGACTATGAGGCCAGCTCATTGAAGTTTTTAAATACTTAATGGGTTTGCCAATGTGGATTATCTATAAATGTTTAGCTTCAATATGAATACAACACGCAACCATGGCTGGAAGTTAGAATTGAAAAGGTTCAGCACTAGTATTTGTGGAGACTTTTTCACATACCAGATCTGTTCTACCTGGATCAAATTTCCCTCCGAAGTTGTAAACAGTGATTCAGTAGAACAGTTCAGTAGAACATTAAAAAGAAACTGACACCCAGACTTAACGCCCTCAGGTCACTTGCTCACACAAAATTTGGACACAACAAAGAAACTACCACCACAGTATATAAACAATACATAAGATCAGTAATGGAATACGCAAGCCCAGCCTGGGCTTCTAACCTAGCTGAAACACATCATAAGACCTTACAGACTATTCAAAACAAAGCCCTGAAGATAATTACAGGCTGCACAGCTACTGCACCCACAGATCATCTACATCAAGAAACCAAAATCCTCAAAGTCAAAGACCATCTGGACATGAGAGGCACTCAATTCCTGGCAGCAGCCTCCACGAACCAAGACCACCCACTAAACTACATGGCAACACACCCACAGACACCAAGAAATCTCAAAACAACACCCAGCACACGGTATCACACACAATTATTGTCCTCTCTCCCTCCCTGCCCACCCCGAACCAACTTCCAGAAGCACATCCATACTCTTATCTCTCGCCAATCCATCCACTCACTCACAGACAACACGCAGCTGCATGCACGACCTCCCGAAATCCATCCTTCCGAATCCTCCCTCCTTCGCGAGGACAGAGTCCACCTGGCCAGGCTGAGATGCGGACACCATCCAGCTCTCCTGAGCTATCAGAAGAGACTGGATGACTCCGTTGTCGACGCCTGCCCGGGATGTAACACAGCACCCCATACCATTAAACACATCATCGAAGACTGCATTTCACACAACCACTTACGCCAACAACACAACCTACACTCAATGAGAGCTCTGTGGGAAAGCCCGATCGTGGCCATGGCCTTCCTCAGGGACTCGGGGCTGTTCGGCCAGGCAGCTTAGGGAACAACAACAACAACAACAACAGTTCAAGAAGAGAGTAGATAGTATTTTGTACACTTTGAAATGAGTCTAGTGCACTAAACAGACTCTCTCCTCCGACTTTGAGTATCTCCTCGGAATGAGACCGCAAAGTCTAGAGATACTAACTATTCCTTGTAACTCTCTCTCTCTCTCTCTCTCCCTCTCTCTCTCTCTCTCTCTCTCTCTCTCTCTCTATCTCTCGCCAGTACACATATATACAGTATTGTATACAATATTGGAACCCGATGATGTATACCGGTGGGAGTGAGTGAATTGTTGTGTGTGTTTGTGTGTGTGTGTGAATGGTTATTCATGACATTGAATGTGTGGGAGTAGATGAGCGGGTACATATTGGTGGTGTGTGGATGTCAGAGTGTGTGGAGTGTTAGAGTGGGCACATATTGGTGGTGTGTGGATGTCAGAGTGTGTGGGAGTGATAGACTGGGTACATATTGGTGGTGTGTGGATGTCAGAGTGTGTGGAGTGATAGAGTGGGTACATATTGGTGGTGTGTGGATGTCAGAGTGTGTGGAGTAATAGAGTGGGTACATATTGGTGGGGTTCGGATGTCAAAGTGAATGGGAGTAAGAGAGGGGGTACATATTGGTGGTGTGTGGATATCAGAGTGTGTGGAGTAATAGAGTGGGTACATGTTGGTGGTGTGTGGATGTCAGAGTGTGTGGAGTAATAGAGTGGGTACATATTGGTGGTGTGTGGATGTCAGAGTGTGTGGGAGTAATAGAGTGGGTACATATTGGTGGTGTGTGGATGTCAGAGTGTGTGGGAGTGATAGAGTGGGTACATATTGGTGGTGTGTGGATGTCAGTGTGTGTGGGAGTGATAGAGTGGGTACATATTGGTGGTGTCTGGATGTCAGTGTGTATGGAGTGATAGAGTGGGTACATATTGGTGGTGTGTGGATGTCAGTGTGTGTGGAGTGATAGAGTGGGTACATATTGGTGGTGTGTGGATGTCAGAGTGTGTGGAGTGATAGAGTGGGTACATATTGGTGGTGCGTGGATGTCAGAGTGTGTGGAGTGATAGAGTGGGTACATATTGGTTGTGTGTGGATTTCAGTGTGTGTGGAGTGATATAGTGGGTACATATTGGTGGTGTTTGGATGTCAGGGTGTGTGGGAGTGATAGACTGGGTACATATTGGTGGTGTGTGGATGTCAGAGTGTGTGGGAGTGATAGAGTGGGTACATATTGGTGGTGTGTGGATGTCAGAGCGTGTGGGGGTGATAGACTGGGTACATATTGGTGGTGTGTGGATGGCAGTGTGCGTGGAGTGATAGAGTGGGTACATATTGGTGGTGTGTGGATGTCAGAGTGTGTGGGAATGATAGATTGGGTACATATTGGTGGTGTGTGGATGTCAGACTGTGTGGAGTGATAGAGTGGGTACATATTGGTGGTGTGTGGATGTCAGAGTGTATGGAGTGATAGAGTGGGTACATATTGATGGTATGTGGATGTCAGAGTGTGTGGGAGTGATAGAGTGGGTACATATTGGTGGTGTGTGGATGTCGGAGTGTGTGGGGGTGATAGAATGGGTACATATTGGTGGTGTGTGGATGTCAGTGTGTGTGGAGTAATAGAGTGGGTACATATTGGTGGTGTGCGGATGTCAGTGTGTGGGAGTAATAGAGTGGATACATATTGTTGGTGTGTTGATGTCAGAGTGTGTGGGAGTGATAGAGTGGGTACATATTGGTGGTGTGTGGATGTCAGAGTGTATGGAGTGATAGAGTGGGTACATATTGGTGGTGTGTGGATGTCAGAGTGTGTGGGAGTGATAGAGTGGGTACATATTGGTGGTGTGTGGATATCACAGTGTGTGGAGTGATAGAGTGGGAACATATTGGTGGTGTGTGTATGTCAGTGTGTGTGGAGTGATAGAGTGGGTACATATTGGTGGTGTGTGGACGTCAGTGTGTGTGGGAGTAATAGACTGGGTACATATTGGTGGTGTGTGGATGTCAGAGTGTATGGAGTGATAGAGTGGGTACATATTGGTAGTGTGTGGATGTCAGTGTGTGTGGGAGTAATAGACTGGGTACATATTGGTGGTGTGTGGATGTCAGAGTGTATGGAGTGATAGAGGGGGTACATATTGGTGGTGTGTGGATGTCAGAGTGTGTGGAGTGATTGACTGGGTACATATTGGTGGTGTGTGGATGTCAGAGTGTGTGGGAGTGATAGACTGGGTACATATTGGTGGTATGTGGATGTCAGAGTGTGTGGGAGTGATATAATGGCTACATATTGGTGGTGTGTGGGTGTCAGGGTGTGTGGAGTGCTAGACCGGGTACATATTGGTGGTGTGTGGATGTCAGAGTTTGTGGGAGTGATAGAGTGGGTGCATATTGGTGGTGTGTGCATGTCAGGGTGTGTGGAGTGATAGAGTGGGTATATATTGGTGGTGTGTGGGTGTTAGGGTGTGTGGGAGTGATAGAGTGGGTACATATTGGTAGTGTGTGGATGTCAGTGTGTGTGGGAGTAATAGAGTGGGTACATATTGGTGGTGTGTGGATGTCAGAATGTGTGGGAGTGATAGACTGGGTACATATTGGTGGTGTGTGGATGTCAGTGTGCGTGGGAGTGATAGAGTGGGTACATATTGGTGGTGTGTGGATGTCAGTGTGTGTGGGAGTAATATACTGGGTACATATTGGTGGTGTGTGGATGTCAGAGTGTGTGGGAGTGATAGAGTGGGTACATATTGGTGGTGTGTGGATGTCAGAGTGTGTGGGGGTGATAGACTGGGTACATATTGGTGGTGTGTGGATGTCAGTGTGCGTGGAGTGATAGAGTGGGTACATATTGGTGGTGTGTGGATGTCAGAGTGTGTGGGAATGATAGGTTGGGTACATATTGGTGGTGTGTGGATGTCAGACTGTGTGGAGTGATAGATTGGGTACATATTGGTGGTGTGTGGATGTCAGAGTGTATGGAGTGATAGAGTGGGTACATATTGGTGGTGTGTGGATGTCAGAGTGTGTGGGAGTGATAAAGTACAAAGGAGTACAAAGGAAATCAAGCAACAACAGGTCTAGTGACCCTTCTAGGTTGCTTGTCCTCCAAAACACTGAGGATCAAGTGTCCAAACAGTGGTTTAGAGTGGGTAAGGGAACATTGGAAAGGAAACTACTGCCCTGCCACTAACGTGGCAGGACTAGGAAGTTAGTAGGGGACATATGGGTTAGTAACTGAGGGGAGGATAAAGTTATTCATTTACAAACGCAGTCAGTCGCGGGTTTGATGCGAGATATTTGTCTAGGCGGAATTTAAATGAATCAACGGTGCTGCAGTCTATAACGTCTCGGGGAAGCCCATTCCACAAGTTGACAACTCGATTGAAGAAGAAATTCTTAGATTCGTGCGAGTTAAAAGATTTACCAATAATTTTGCAACCGTTTCCCCGCGTGTAATTAGATTGGTCGATAGTGAAGTACTTACTACAGTTCATATTGTCGATGCCTTTGATGATTTTGAACACTTGAATTAAGTCGCCTCTTAATCTGCGCTGGGTTAAAGGAAATAGATTTAATTCTCTAAGACGCTCTTCGTATGGTTTGTTCTTTAGGCTAGGTATCATTTTGGTAACTCTACGTTGAACTCGTTCTAGCTTGTTTATATCTTTTTGGTAATAAGGGCACCAGGATTGAACGCAGTATTCCAGAAGAGGGCGGACTAAGGAATTGTAAAGGGTTAGGATAACTTCTTTGGATTTATGCTCAAATGACCTGCCTATAAAGCCAATTATTTTGTTTGCCTTCTTAACAACTTCTGAACATTGTTGACTCGGTTTTAGGTTACTCGATATTGTTACTCCCAGATCAGTTTCTCTGTTTACATTCTTAAGCTGAGTGCCATTCATCGAATAGTTTGCTTTCTCATTTAGGTATCCGACATGTAGTACTTTACATTTATCCGCATTGAAACTCATTTGCCAAATTTGGGCCCAACATGACAATTTATCTAGATTGTGTTGCATATCGTCAACTTGTTCTTTTGAGAGTACGCTATTTGCAATTTTTGTATCGTCAGCAAATTTTGAGATTGTGCAGGTGAGACCCTCATCTATGTCGTTGATGTAAATTAGAAAGAGAATTGGTCCTAGTACCGATCCCTGGGGTACCCCGCTACTTACATTGGTCCATTTAGATGCCTTACCGTTTATGACTACCCTTTGCTTTCTGTTGCTGAGCCAATTTTCTATCCATTTCAACACACCGTCTTGTATTCCATGCGCTTTTAGTTTTAGCAGTAAACGTTTGTGGGGAACTTTGTCAAAGGCCTTTTGAAAATCAAGGTATATAATATCTACAGCTTTACTCTCATCGTAGAAGTTGAGGATATCGTGGAAGAAGTCTAAGAGGTTTGTTAAACAGGAACGTTTTTTACGAAAGCCGTGTTGAGTATCTTTAAGTATGTTATTTTCCTCCAAGTGATTTACGAGTCTGTCTCGTATGACCGTTTCTAGCATTTTACATACAACTGAGGTTAAGCTAATTGGACGATAGTTACTGGGTAGGGATTTGCTGCCTTTTTTGAATATCGGTGTTACGTTGGCTAGCTTCCACTGATCAGGCATAGTTCCAGACTGCAAGGATTTATTGAATAGTAATGTCAGTGGTTTGGAGAGCTCATTCTTAGCTTCCTTTAGAACTCTAGGCGAGATTGTATCAGGTCCTGGCGTTTTATTTACCTTGAGTTTATCTAAACAATTCAATACTTCTCTCTCTGTAACGGTGATATTGCTTAGAACATCTGAATTATCAATCTGAATCGGCGATGGTGTAGGGATATCACTGAGGTCTTCTGTTGTAAAAACTGATGCAAAGAAGGTATTGAGGGCATTACTCATTTGTACTTCGTCTTTGGTGTATTCTCCTTTTTCATCGACTAACGGTCCAACAGTTGAAGTAACTACTTTTTTCTTTCTGATATAACTATAGAATTCTTTCGGGTTTGTTTTACTTTGATTCGCAATATGTAACTCTAAGGTCTTTTTACTTTGCTTAATTAACTTTTTGGCTTTGCGTCGTAGCTCTACAAATTTCACCCGTTCTTCGTCATTTTGTGAGGATTTTAATCTATCATTAGCACATTTTTTAGCAAGCAGGCAGTTTGAAATATCTTTATTCCACCATTTGGGCTTATATTATGGCCTGGACGCCGTATTTTCGATGGTATGCAGTCTTGCACTGCTTTTAGGTAAGTGGTTTCGAATAACTTCCAAGATGTATTTATGTCGTTATTGTTAATTAAAAAGCTCCAGTCAGTTTCTTTAAACATAGCTCTAAGTTTATGGAAGTTTGCTTTCTTGAAATTAGGGACTTTTTCGATGCTACTATTTGGTTCGTTACTAGTAAACTTTAAAGTGAAAGTTATCGTACGATGGTCGCTGTTACTGAATTCATCACCAACATTCAAATTCTCTATCAATTCTTCTTTTGTTGCAAGTACAATGTCAAGAACGTTATTACCACGGGTCGGCATTCGAACAAATTGATAAAGCGAACTCTCTTGCAAGTTCGTATACAAGTCATGTCCGGAGTGTGAAGTAAGAGTATCGCCCTACTTGGTCACAGGTAAATTAAAGTCGCCAAAAATTACGGTATCTTTTGAGTTACTTACATCTGCAATTTGTTCGTAAATTTCTCGGTCAGTTTGCACTGATTGAGCTGGAGGTCTGTATATTAACGCAAGTATTATTTTTGTACCTTTATTATTCTTTATTAGCACAAAAGATGTGTCGACGTTCACAATTTGAGGTTTTGACACGAGGGTCGGGTTAAGACTTTCTTTGATATAAAATAAAACGCCACCTCCATTTTTATTTATTCGGCTGTTCTCAAACATTACATAACCGGGAAGTGAATACTCTGCTAAAAAGTCTCTATCTTGTGTATTGAGCCAAGATTCTGTGGGTACATATTGGTGGTGTGTGGATGTCAGAGTGTGTGGGAGTGATAGAGTGGGTACATATTGGTGGTGTGTGGGTGTCAGAGTGTGTGGGAGTGATAGACGGGGTACATATTGGTGGTGTGTGGATATCACAGTGTGTGGAGTGATAGAGTGGGTACATATTGGTGGTGTGTGTATGTCAGTGTGTGTGGAGTGATAGAGTGGGTACATATTGGTGGTGTGTGGATGTCAGTGTGTGTGGGAGTAATAGACTGGGTACATATTGGTGGTGTGTGGATGTCAGAGTGTATGGAGTGATAGAGTGGGTACATATTGGTAGTGTGTGGATGTCAGTGTGTGTGGGACTAATAGACTGGGTACATATTGGTGGTGTGTGGATGTCAGAGTGTATGGAGTGATAGAGTGGGTACATATTGGTGGTGTGTGGATGTCAGAGTGTGTGGAGTGATAGACTGGGTACATATTGGTGGTATGTGGATGTCAGAGTGTGTGGGAGTGATAGACTGGGTACATATTGGTGGTGTGTGGATGTCAGAGTGTGTGGGAGTGATAGAGTGGGTACATATTGGTGGTGTGTGGGTGTCAGGGTGTGTGGAGTGCTAGACCGGGTACATATTGGTGGTGTGTGGATGTCAGAGTTTGTGGGAGTGATAGAGTGGGTGCATATTGGTGGTGTGTGCATGTCAGGGTGTGTGGAGTGATAGAGTGGGTATATATTGGTGGTGTGTGGGAGTCAGGGTGTGTGGGAGTGATAGAGTGGGTACATATTGGTGGTGTGTGGATGTCAGAGTGTGTGGGAGTGATAGACTGGGTACATATTGGTGGTGTGTGGATGTCAGTGTGCGTGGGAGTAATAGACTGGATACATATTGGTGGTGTGTGGATGTCAGAGTGTGTGGAGTGATAGAGTGGGTACATATTGGTGGTGTGTGGATGTCAGAATGTGTGGGAGTAATAGAGTGGGTACATATTGGTGGTGTGTGGATGTCAGAGTGTGTGGAGTGATAGAGTGGGTACATATTGGTGGTGTGTGGATGTTAGTGTGTGTGGAGTGATATAGTGGGTACATATTGGTGGTGTGGGGATGTCAGAGTGTGTGGAAGTGATAGACTGGGTACATATTGGTGGTGTGTGGATATCACAGTGTGTGGAGTGATAGAGTGGGTACATATTGGTGGTGTGTGGATGTCAGTGTGTGTGGGAGTGTTAGAGTGGGTACATATTGGTGGTGTGTGGATGTCAGGGTGTGTGGAGTAATAGAGGGGGTACATATTGGTGGTGTGTGGATGTCAGAGTGTGTGGAGTAATAGAGTGGGTACATATTTGTGGTGTGTGGATGTCAGAGTGAGTGGAGTAATAGAGTGGGTACATATTGGTGGTGTGTGGATGTCAGAGTGTGTGGAGTGATAGAGTGGGTACATATTGGTGGTGTGTGGATGTCAGAGTGTGTGGAGTAATAGAGAGGGTACATATTGGTGGTGTGTGGATGTCAGAGTGTGTGGAGTGATAGAGTGGGTACATATTGGTGGTGTGTGGATGTCAGAGTGTGTGGAGTAATAGAGTGGGTACATATTGCTGGTGTGTGGATGTCAGGGTGTGTGGGAGTAATAGAGTGGGTACATATTGGTGGTGTGTGGTTGTCAGTGTGTGTGGAGTGATAGAGTGGGTACATATTGGTGGTGTGTGGATGTCAGAGTGTGTGGGAGTGATAGACTGGGTACATATTGGTGGTGTGTGGATATCACAGTGTGTGGAGTGATAGAGTGGGTACATTTTGGTGGTGTGTGTATGTCAGTGTGTGTGGAGTGATAGAGTGGGTACATATTGGTGGTGTGTGGATGTCAGTGTGTGTGGGAGTAATAGACTGGGTACATATTGGTGGTGTGTGGATGTCAGAGTGTATGGAGTGATAGACTGGGTACATATTGGTAGTGTGTGGATGTCAGTGTGTGTGGGACTAATAGACTGGGTACATATTGGTGGTGTGTGGATGTCAGAGTGTATGGAGTGATAGAGTGGGTACATATTGGTGGTGTGTGGATGTCAGAGTGTGTGGAGTGATAGACTAGGTACATATTGGTGGTATGTGGATGTCAGAGTGTGTGGGAGTGATAGACTGGGTACATATTGGTGTTGTGTGGATGTCAGAGTGTGTGGGAGTGATAGAGTGGGTACATATTGGTGGTGTGTGGGTGTCAGGGTGTGTGGAGTGCTAGACCGGGTACATATTGGTGGTGTGTGGATGTCAGAGTTTGTGGGAGTGATAGAGTGGGTGCATATTGGTGGTGTGTGCATGTCAGGGTGTGTGGAGTGATAGAGTGGGTATATATTGGTGGTGTGTGGGAGTCAGGGTGTGTGGGAGTGATAGAGTGGGTACATATTGGTGGTGTGTGGATGTCAGAGTGTGTGGGAGTGATAGATTGGGTACATATTGGTGGTGTGTGGATGTCAGTGGGAGTAATAGACTGGGTACATATTGGTGGTGTGTGGATGTCAGAGTGTGTGGAGTGATAGAGTGGGTACATATTGGTGGTGTGTGGATGTCAGAATGTGTGGGAGTAATAGAGTGGGTACATATTGGTGGTGTGTGGATGTCAGAGTGTGTGGAGTGATAGAGTGGGTACATATTGGTGGTGTGTGGATGTTAGTGTGTGTGGAGTGATATAGTAGGTACATATTGGTGGTGTGTGGATGTCAGAGTGTGTGGAAGTGATAGACTGGGTACATATTGGTGGTGTGTGGATATCACAGTGTGTGGAGTGATAGAGTGGGTACATATTGGTGGTGTGTGGATGTCAGTGTGTGTGGGAGTGTTAGAGTGGGTACATATTGGTGGTGTGTGGATGTCAGGGTGTGTGGAGTAATAGAGGGGGTACATATTGGTGGTGTGTGGATGTCAGAGTGAGTGGAGTAATAGAGTGGGTACATATTGGTGGTGTGTGGATGTCAGAGTGTGTGGAGTGATAGAGTGGGTACATATTGGTGGTATGTGGATGTCAGAGTGTGTGGAGTAATAGACTGGGTACATATTGGTGGTGTGTGGATGTCAGAGTGTGTGCAGTGATAGAGTGGGTACATATTGGTGGTGTGTGGATGTCAGAGTGTGTGGAGTAATAGAGTGGGTACATATTTGTGGTGTGTGGATGTCAGGGTGTGTGGGAGTAATAGAGTGGGTACATATTGGTGGTGTGTGGTTGTCAGTGTGTGTGGAGTGATAGAGTGGGTACATATTGGTGGTGTATGTCAGTGTGTATGGAGTGATAGAGTGGGTACATATTGGTGGTGTGTGGATGTCAGAGTGTGTGGAGTGATAAAGTGGGTACATAATGGTGGTGTGGATGTCAGGGTGTGTGGAGTAATAGAGTGGGCACATATTGGTGGTGTGTGTAAAATTAAATAATAATAATAATAATACAAATTTGTCAGAGTGTGTGGAGTAATAGAGTTGGTACATATTGGTGGTGTGTGGATACCAGTGTGTGTGGGTGTGATAGAGTGGGTACATATTGGTGGTGTGTGGATGTCAGAGTGTGCGGGAGTAATAGAGTGGGTACATATTGGTGGTGTGTGGATGTCAGAGTGTGTGGGAGTGATAGACTGGGTACATATTGGTGGTGTGTGGATGTCAGGGTGTGTGGGGGTGATAGACCGGGTACATATTGGTGGTGTGTGGATGTCAGAGTGTGTGGGAGTGATAGACTTGGTACATATTGGTGGTGTGTGGATGTCAGAGTGTGTGGAGTAATAGAGTGGGTACATATTGGTGGTGTGTGGATGTTAGAGTGAGTGGAGTCATATAGTGGGTACTTATTGGTGGTGTGTGGATGTCAGATGTGTGGGGTGATAGAGTGGGTACATATTGGTGGTGTGTGATGTCAGTGTGTGTGGAGTAATAGAGTGGGTACATATTGTGGTGTGTGGATGTCAGAGTGTGTGGAGTGATAGAGTGGGTACATATTGGTGGTGTGTGGATGTCAGAGTGTGTGGAGTGATAGAGTGGGTACATATTGGTGGTGTGTGGATGTCAGAGTGTGTGGAGTGATAGAGTGGGTACATATTGGTGGTGTATGGATGTCAGTGTGTGGAGTGATAGCGTGGGTACATATTGGTGGTGTGTGGATGTCAGAGTGTGTGGAGTGATAGAGTGGGTACATATTGGTGGTGTGTGGATGTCACAGTGTGTGGAGTGATAGAGTGGGTACATATTGGTGGTGTGTGGATGTCAGAGTGTGTGGAGTGATAGAGTGGGTACATATTGGTGGTGTGTGGATGTCAGGGTGTGTGGAGTGATAGACTTGGTACATATTGGTGGTGTGTGGATGTCAGAGTGTGTGGAGTAATAGAGTAGGTACATATTGGTGGTGTGTGGATGTCAGAGTGTGTGGAGTAATAGGGTGGGTACATATTGGTGGTGTGTGGATGTCAGAGTGTGTGCAGTGATAGAGTGGGTACATATTGGTGGTGTGTGGATGTCAGAGTGTGTGGAGTAATAGAGTGGGTACATATTTGTGGTGTGTGGATGTCAGAGTGTGGAGTGATAGAGTGGGTACATATTGGTGGTGTGTGGATGTCAGAGTGTGTGGAGTGATAGAGTGGGTACATATGGTGGTGTGTGGATGTCAGTGTGTGGGAGTAATAGAGTGGGTACATATTGGTGGTGTGTGGATGTCAGTGTGTGTGGAGTGATAGAGTGGGTACATATTGGTGGTGTGTGGATGTCAGAGTGTGTGGGAGTGATAGACTGGGTACATATTGGTGGTGTGTGGATATCACAGTGTGTGGAGTGATAGAGTGGGTACATATTGGTGGTGTGTGGATGTCAGTGTGTGTGGAGTGATAGAGTGGGTACATATTGGTGTGTGTGGATGTCAGAGTGTGTGGAGTAATAGAGTGGGTACATATTGGTGGTGTGTGGATGTCAGAGTGTATGGAGTGATAGAGTGGGTACATATTGGTGGTGTGTGGATGTCAGAGTGTGTGGGAGTAATAGAGTGGGTACATATTGGTGGTGTGTGGATGTCAGAGTGTGTGGGAGTGATAGAGTGGGTACATATTGGTGGTGTGTGGATGTCAGAGTGTGTGGAGTAATAGAGTGGGTACATATTGGTGGTGTGTGGATGTTAGAGTGAGTGGAGTGATAGAGTGGGTACATATTGGTGTGTGTGGATGTCAGAGTGTGTGTGAGTGATAGAGTGGGTACATATTGGTGGTGTGTGGATGTCAGGTGTGTGGGAGTGATAGAGGGGTACATATTGGTGGTGTGTGGATGTCAGAGTTTGTGGGAGTGATAGAGTGGGTGCATATTGGTGGTGTGTGGATGTCAGGGTGTGTGGAGTGATAGAGTGGGTACATATTGGTGGTGTGTGGGATGTCAGGGTGTGTGGGAGTGATAGAGTGGGTACATATTGGTGGTGTGTGGATGTCAGAGTGTGTGGGAGTGATAGATTGGGTACATATTGGTGGTGTGTGGATGTCAGTGGGAGTAATAGACTGGGTACATATTGGTGGTGTGTGGATGTCAGAGTGTGTGGAGTGATAGAGTGGGTACATATTGGTGGTGTGTGGATGTCAGAATGTGTGGGAGTAATAGAGTGGGTACATATTGGTGGTGTGTGGATGTCAGAGTGTGTGGAGTAATAGAGGGGGTACATATTGGTGGTGTGTGGATGTTAGTGTGTGTGGAGTGATATAGTAGGTACATATTGGTGGTGTGTGGATGTCAGAGTGTGTGGAAGTGATAGACTGGGTACATATTGGTGGTGTGTGGATATCACAGTGTGTGGAGTGATAGAGTGGGGTACATATTCGGTGTGAGTGCATGTCAGTGTGTGTTCCAGTCTTAGAGTGGGTACATATTGGTGGTGTGTGGATGTCAGGGTGTGTGGAGTAATAGAGTGGGTACATATTGGTGGTGTGTGGATGTCAGAGTGTGTGGAGTAATAGAGGGGGTACATATTGGTGGTGTGTGGATGTCAGAGTGAGTGGAGTAATAGAGTGGGTACATATTGGTGGTGTGTGGATGTCAGAGTGTGTGGAGTGATAGAGTGAGTACATATTGGTGGTATGTGGATGTCAGAGTGTGTGGAGTAATAGGGTGGGTACATATTGGTGGTGTGTGGATGTCAGAGTGTGTGCAGTGATAGAGTGGGTACATATTGGTGGTGTGTGGATGTCAGAGTGTGTGGAGTAATAGAGTGGGTACATATTTGTGGTGTGTGGATGTCAGGGTGTGTGGGAGTAATAGAGTGGGTACATATTGGTGGTGTGTGGTTGTCAGTGTGTGTGGAGTGATAGAGTGGGTACATATTGGTGGTGTATAGATGTCAGTGTGTATGGAGTGATAGAGTGGGTACATATTGGTGGTGTGTGGATGTCAGAGTGTGTGGAGTGATAGAGTGGGTACATAATGGTGGTGTGTGGATGTCAGGGTGTGTGGAGTAATAGAGTGGGCACATATTGGTGGTGTGTGTAATAAATTAAATTAATAATAAATAATAATAATAATAATACAAATTTGTCAGAGTGTGTGGAGTAATAGAGTTGGTACATATTGGTGGTGTGTGGATACCAGTGTGTGTGGGTGTGATAGAGTGGGTACATATTGGTGGTGTGTGGATGTCAGAGTGTGCGGGAGTAATAGAGTGGGTACATATTGGTGGTGTGTGGATGTCAGAGTGTGTGGGAGTGATAGACTGGGTACATATTGGTGGTGTGTGGATGTCAGGGTGTGTGGGGGTGATAGACCGGGTACATATTGGTGGTGTGTGGATGTCAGAGTGTGTGGGAGTGATAGACTTGGTACATATTGGTGGTGTGTGGATGTCAGAGTGTGTGGAGTAATAGAGTGGGTACATATTGGTGGTGTGTGGATGTTAGAGTGAGTGGAGTCATATAGTGGGTACTTATTGGTGGTGTGTGGATGTCAGAATGTGTGGGGGTGATAGAGTGGGTACATATTGATGGTGTGTGGATGTCAGTGTGTGTGGAGTAATAGAGTGGGTACATATTGGTGGTGTGTGGATGTCAGAGTGTGTAGAGTAATAGAGTGGGTACATATTGGTGGTGTGTGAATGTCAGGGTGTGTGGGAGTGATAGAGTGGGTACATATTGGTGGTGTGTGGATGTCAGAGTGTGTGGAGTAATAGAGTGGGTACATATTGGTGGTGTATGGATGTCAGAGTGTGTGGGGGTGATAGAGTGGGTACATATTGGTGGTGTGTGGATGTCAGAGTGTGTGGGAGTGATAGAGTTGGTACATATTGGTGGTGTATGGATGTCAGATTGTGTGGTGTAATATAGTGGGTACATATTGGTGGTGTGTGGATGTCAGAGTGTGTGGGAGTGATAGAGTGGGTACATATTGGTGGTGTGTGGGTGTCAGGGTGTATGGAGTGATAGAGTGGGTACATATTGGTAGTGTGTGGATGTCAGTGTGTGTGGGAGTAATAGACTGGGTTCATATTGGTGGTGTGTGGATGTCAGAGTGTATGGAGTGATAGAGTAGGTACATATTGGTGGTGTGTGGATGTCAGAGTGTGTGGAGTGATAGACTGGGTACATATTGGTGGGGTGTGGATGTCAGAGTGTGTGGGAGTGATAGACAGGGTACATATTGGTGGTGTGTGGATGTCAGAGTGTGTGGGAGTGATAGAGTGGGTACATATTGGTGGTGTGTGGGTGTCAGAGTTTGTGGGAGTGATAGAGTGGGTGCATATTGGTGGTGTGTGCATGTCAGGGTGTGTGGAGTGATAGAGTGGGTATATATTGGTGGTTTGTGGGTGTCAGGGTGTATGGGAGTGATAGAGTGGGTACATATTGGTAGTGTGTGGATGTCAGTGTGTGTGGGAGTAATAGAGTGGGTACATATTGGTGGTGTGTGGATGTCAGAGTGTGTGGGAGTGATAGACTGGGTACATATTTGTGGTGTGTGGATGTCAGTGTGCGTGGGAGTTATAGAGTGGGTACATATTGGTGGTGTGTGGATGTCAGAGTGTGTGGAGTGATAGAGTGGGTACATATTGGTGGTGTGTGGATGTCAGAGTGTGTGGGGGTGATAGAGTGGATACATATTGGTGGTGTGTGGGTGTCAGGGTGTGTGGAGTGATAGAGTGGGTACATATTGGTGGTGTGTGGATGTCAGATTGTGTGGGAGTAATAGAGTGGGTACATATTGGTGGTGTGTGGATGTCAGAGTGTGTGGAGTGATAGAGTGGGTACATATTGGTGGTGTGTGGATGTTAGTGTGTGTGGAGTGATATAGTGGGTACATATTGGTGGTGTGTGGATGTCAGAGTGTGTGGAAGTGATAGACTGGGTACATATTGGTGGTGTGTGGATATCACAGTGTGTGGAGTGATAGAGTGGGTACATATTGGTGGTGTGTGGATGTCAGTGTGTGTGGGAGTGTTAGAGTGGGTACATATTGGTGGTGTGTGGATGTCAGGGTGTGTGGAGTAATAGAGTGGGTACATATTGGTGGTGTGTGGATGTCAGAGTGTGGGGAGTAATAGAGTGGGTACATATTGGTGGTGTGTGGATGTCAGAGTGAGTGGAGTAATAGAGTGGGTACATATTGGTGGTGTGTGGATGTCAGAGTGTGTGGAGTGATAGAGTGGGTACATATTGGTGGTGTGTGGATGTCAGAGTGTGAGGAGTAATAAAGTGGGTACATATTGGTGGTGTGTGGATGTCAGAGTGTGTGGAGTAATAGATTGGGTACATATTGGTGGTGTGTGGATGTCAGGGTGTGTGGGAGTAATAGAGTGGGTACATATTGGTGGTGTGTGGTTGTCAGTGTGTGTGGAGTGATAGAGTGGGTACATATTGGTGGTGTGTGGATGTCAGAGTGTGTGGAGTGATAGAGTGGGTACATATTGGTGGTGTATGGATGTCAGTGTGTATGGAGAGATAGAGGTGGTACATATTGGTGGTGTGTGGATGTCAGAGTGTGTGGAGTGATAGAGTGGGTACATACTGGTGGTGTGTGGATGTCAGGGTGTGTGGAGTAATAGAGTGGGCACATACTGTATTGGTGGTGTGTGTAATAAATTAAATTAATAATAAATAATAATAATAATAATACAAATTTGTCAGAGTGTGTGAAGTAATAGAGTTGGTACATATTGGCGGTGTGTGGATGTCAATGTGTGTGGGTGTGATAGAGTGGGTACATATTGGTGGTGTGTGGATGTCAGAGAGTGCGGGAGTGATAGAGTGGGTACATATTGGTGGTGTGTGGATGTCAGAGTGTGTGGGACTGATAGACTGGGTACATATTGGTGGTGTGTGGATGTCAGAGTGTGTGGGAGTGATAGACTTGGTACATATTGGTGGTGTGTGGATGTCAGAGTGTGTGGAGTAATAGAGTAGGTACATATTGGTGGTGTGTGGATGTCAGAGTGTGTGGAGTAATAGGGTGGGTACATATTGGTGGTGTGTGGATGTTAGAGTGTGTGGAGTAATAGAGTGGGTACTTATTGGTGGTGTGTGGATGTCAGAATGTGTGGGGGTGATAGAGTGGGTACATATTGATGGTGTGTGGATGTCAGTGTGTGTGGAGTAATAGAGTGGGTACATATTGGTGGTGTGTGGAAGTCAGAGTGTGTAGAGTAATAGAGTGGGTACATATTGGTGGTGTGTGGATGTCAGGGTGTGTGGGGGTGATAGAGTGGGTACATATTGGTGGTGTGTGGATGTCAGAGTGTGTGGAGTAATAGAGTGGGTACATATTGGTGGTGTATGGATGTCAGAGTGTGTGGGGGTGATAGAGTGGGTACATATTGGTGGTGTGTGGATGTCAGAGTGTGTGGGAGTGATAGAGTGGGTACATATTGGTGGTGTGTGGATGTCAGATTGTGTGGTGTAATATAGTGGGTACATATTGGTGGTGTGTGGATGTCAGAGTGTGTGGGAGTGATAGAGTGGGTACATATTGGTGGTGTGTGGGTGTCAGTGTGTGTGGGAGTAATAGAGTGGGTACATATTGGTGGTGTGTGGATGGCAGGGTGTGTGGAGTTATAGAGTGGGTACATATTGGTGGTGCGTGGATGTCAGAGTGTGTGGAGTGATAGAGTGGGTACATATTGGTGGTGTGTGGATGTCAGAGTGTGTGGGAGTGATAGAGTGGGTACATATTGGTGGCGTGTGGATGTCAGTGTGTGTGGAGTGAAAGAGTGTGTACATATTGGTGGTGTGTGGATGTCAGTGTGTGTGGGAGTGATAGAGTGGGTACATATTGGTGGTGTATGGATATTAGTGTGTGGGAGTGATTGAGTGGGTACATATTGGTGGTGTGTGTATGTCAGTGTGTGTGGGAGTGATAGAGTGGGTACATATTGGTGGTGTGTGGATGTCAGTGTGTGTGGAGTGATAGAGTGGGTACATATTGGTGTTGTGTGGATGTCAGTGTGTGGGGAGTGATAGAGTGGGTACATATTGGTGGTGTGTGGATGTCAGAGTGTGTGGAGTGATAGAGTGGGTACATATTGGTGGTGTGTGGATGTCAGTGTGTGTGGGAGTAATAGAGTGGGTACATATTGGTGGTGTGTGGATGTCAGTGTGTGTGGAGTGATAGATTGGGTACATATTGGTGGTGTGTGGATGTCAGTGTGTGGGACTGATAGAGTGGGTACATATTGGTGGTGTGTGCATGTCTCAGTGTGTATGGAGTAATAGAGTAGGTACATATTGGTGGTGTGTGGATGTCAGGGTGTGTGGAGTGATAGAGTGGGTACATATTGGTGGTGTGTGGATGTCAGTGTGTGTGGAGTGATAGACTGTGTACATATTGGTGGTGTGTGGATGTCAGAGTGTGTATGGAGTAATAGAGTTTGTACATATTGGTGGTGTGTGGATGTCAGAGTGTGTGGGCGTGATAGAGTGGGTACATATTGGTGGTGTGTGGATGTCAGGGTGTTTGGAGTGATAGAGTGGGTACATATTGGTGGTGTGTGGATGTCAGAGTGTGTGGAGTGATAGAGTGGGTACATATTGGTGGTGTGTGGATGTCAGAGTGTATGGAGTGATAGAGTGGGTACATATTGGTGGTTTGTCGTTATCAGGAATAAATTCACATTATCCATCTCATCTTTTCTTAGTAGTTATGCTTCATCCCGTTAATATCTTCCCTTAACCCCTTCTGTACCGGTGACGTCCGTTTCGTTATATTCTGGTAACAAGTAGAAGATTTTGTTAAGTTTAGGAAGGAGGTCTACCCATTAAAAGGCTACACACTATCTCAATAATAATCCTTTGAGCTATCATATAATTTTCCTAAGCTGCATATAATCGTCTAAATGTAGCTGAAATAAAATAAAAAAGAAGTTGCCGGTACAGAAAGGGTTAAACCAGTTATATTTTTTAAGCATAAGTCAATGGAATTATGATGCACAAAACATACATCTTTCCATCTATACGAAGTGAGCCCTCTTATGATTAAATGATGCAGCAACTCTCAGTTGTAGCCCAGCTGCATCTAAATCTTGCAACAGATCCAGCTTTGGGCCCACCCTCGTCACACAGAGTGTTATCAATACAAAAGAACTTGATCATAGACTCTAGAGTCACACTGCCAAAATCGTCACTACCAAGCAAGCCATTCAAAACGTGCCTTGAATTTGGATTTCACTCTTTCAACTGTAGGGATGAGGGGGGATCACTTGTTACAGGTAGCATTGCCTTTTGTCTCCTTCATACACATAGAACAAATAAATATTCTTCCTCACATTCTCTCAACACATTCAAACTACTAGATTGTTCACTTCATCTGTTTTGGGAGGTCATCTCATCCCTACACTTTTTATACACCCAGCAATGACAAACACAACATTTGTCTCCCACCCTCTACCGACAGACTCAACGTTATTAGTCACTAGCGCCATATATAATTATATTCTCTTACCCTACTCCACAAATTAAGACCTTATGAATTTGGGTTCAGCATTCTGAACACACTTTTGGTTTACCAAATACAGAGGTATATATATATATATATATATATATATACCGTATATGCAGAGTAGCTACAGTTATTATATAAAGGATTTTCTGGAAGCTCGCAGATTTAAGCGAGCTGAAGACCTGCATAATTAAGCAAGCACAATGGTACATACATGTCAAATTATAATTTCGTACCCTTCGTACTCCTCTCACACTCTCTCTCTCTCTCTCTCTCTCTCTCTCTCTCTCTCTCTCTAATCATGCATGTGTGTCTCTTTGAATATATGTATGAAAGTATATTTGGAATGTATATACAGAATATATAATGTGAAGATGATTTATGCGTCTTTGTAAATGCATGGACGTATGATAATACAAAGATAATGTATGTCTCTTTCACATACAAATACAATATGAATATATACGTTCATACACATTTAACCAGGAATAAAAGCTTTTCTGCAATTACTTTACGTTCTGCCATTCTCATTGGTCGAAAGTAAGGGCCTGAACACCAATCAGCGACTAGCCTCATTTGCTGCCTAAACCCCGCCTCTCATAAAAAGTGCGCGGGGATTGGCTGGGTGGAAGGCACTTAGACCAATCAGGGAAGGGCTTCCACTTCTTCGCCAGAGGAGATTTGGTCGTGAGCTCTTGAGGTGCTCTTCATCTCCTTCCCCTGCTCCTTCTGTGTATCTTCATACCCCTTGACTTCACAGTTATCTCTTCTTTTATTTCGTCTTTTTCTTTTTTCTCCTTCTCTCTTACTTCTCCAGTGACTCTCCTTCTTCCTCCTCCTCCCTATCTTCCGCCTACTCTACCCTACTCCATCTCCTCCTCCCCAGCTTACTTACAAGTACCGACCTTTGTTTTTTCTTCATCCTATATTTCAACTCCCCCCCCCCCCCCAACCTCTCCACTCTCACTCACTTTCACACACGAACGCGCGCGTGCGCACACACACGCACACTCTCTCTCATGCAGTGGCCTCTCTTCCTTTCATAATTTTTCTTTAATTTGCTTCCTCCCTATCATATATACATACTTGCCCTTTCTCCTGCCTTAATATGGATTCTTATATTATCCACCCTCGTGAAACATTTTAGTAATAATTTCGCTGTTCCAATATGCTTGTGGTTTTATGGTTTCTATTTTGTTTCAAGTTCGTTTCTGTTTTATGTCAATTGAAATTGTTGATTCACTTTATATTTCGTCTATTTACTTGTATTCACATACACATATAATAGTTTGATCACATGCTTTCATTAATCTCATTTGAGGTGCTATTGGTGTTAAGAACGATGCTAAAAATGATATCCATGGATGGAGCTATAAGATAAATGTTAGTGACACCGACAAGGTTAACCCCTTCTGTACTGGCTACGTCTTTACTATTTGATTTCAGCTACATTTGGACGATTTTATGAAGCTGAGGAAAGATACATGGTAGCTAAAAGGATTAATTGAGAAAGTATGTATAATTTTAATGGGTAGACGACCTTCCTAAGCTAAACAAAATCGTCTAATAGTTGCCAGAATGTAATGAAAAGTACATCACCGGTACAGAAGGGGTTAAGAAGTATATGTGCTAAATGCTGATGTCTTAATGATTGACAATAAATGCTGATGTCTTAATGATTGACAATAAATGCTGATGTCTTAATGATTGACAATAAATGCTGATGTCTTAATGATTGACAATAAATGCTGATGTCTTAATGATTGACAATAAATGCTGATGTCTTAATGATTGACAATAAATGCTGATGTCTTAATGATTGACAATAAATGCTGATGTCTTAATGATTGACAATAAATGCTCTGGATGCAAAGTGTTCTATACTGGTTGGTAAACGTTATTTTACTCGTGCAGTTCTAGTACAGATATATGTAGCAGGTTACTAAGGTGGGATAGTTCTAGTACAGATATATGTAGCAGGTTACTAAGGTGGGATAGTTCTAGTACAGATATATGTAGCAGGTTACTAAGGTGGGATAGTTCTAGTACAGATATATGTAGCAGGTTACTAAGGTGGGATAGTTCTAGTACAGATATATGTAGCAGGTTACTAAGGTGGGATAGTTCTAGTACAGATATATGTAGCAGGTTACTAAGGTGGGATAGTTCTAGTACAGATATATGTAGCAGGTTACTAAGGTGGGATAGTTCTAGTACAGATATATGTAGCAGGTTACTAAGGTGGGATAGTTCTAGTACAGATATATGTAGCAGGTTACTAAGGTGGGATAGTTCTAGTACAGATATATGTAGCAGGTTACTAAGGTGGGATAGTTCTAGTACAGATATATGTAGCAGGTTACTATGGTGGGATAGTTCTAGTACAGATATATGTAGCAGGTTACTAAGGTGGGATAGTTCTAGTACAGATATATGTAGCAGGTTACTAAGGTGGGATAGTTCTAGTACAGATATATGTAGCAGGTTACTAAGGTGGGATAGTTCTAGTACAGATATATGTAGCAGGTTACTAAGGTGGGATAGTTCTAGTACAGATATATGTAGCAGGTTACTAAGGTGGGATAGTTCTAGTACAGATATATGTAGCAGGTTACTAAGGTGGGATAGTTCTAGTACAGATATATGTAGCAGGTTACTAAGGTGGGATAGTTCTAGTACAGATATATGTAGCAGGTTACTAAGGTGGGATAGTTCTAGTACAGATATATGTAGCAGGTTACTAAGGTGGGATAGTTCTAGTACAGATATATGTAGCAGGTTACTAAGGTGGGATAGTTCTAGTACAGATATATGTAGCAGGTTACTAAGGTGGGATAGTTCTAGTACAGATATATGTAGCAGGTTACTAAGGTGGGATAGTTCTAGTACAGATATATGTAGCAGGTTACTAAGGTGGGATAGTTCTAGTACAGATATATGTAGCAGGTTACTAAGGTGGGATAGTTCTAGTACAGATATATGTAGCAGGTTACTAAGGTGGGATAGTTCTAGTACAGATATATGTAGCAGGTTACTAAGGTGGGATAGTTCTAGTACAGATATATGTAGCAGGTTACTAAGGTGGGATAGTTCTAGTACAGATATATGTAGCAGGTTACTAAGGTGGGATAGTTCTAGTACAGATATATGTAGCAGGTTACTAAGGTGGGATAGTTCTAGTACAGATATATGTAGCAGGTTACTAAGGTGGGATAGTTCTAGTACAGATATATGTAGCAGGTTACTAAGGTGGGATAGTTCTAGTACAGATATATGTAGCAGGTTACTAAGGTGGGATAGTTCTAGTACAGATATATGTAGCAGGTTACTAAGGTGGGATAGTTCTAGTACAGATATATGTAGCAGGTTACTAAGGTGGGATAGTTCTAGTACAGATATATGTAGCAGGTTACTAAGGTGGGATAGTTCTAGTACAGATATATGTAGCAGGTTACTAAGGTGGGATAGTTCTAGTACAGATATATGTAGCAGGTTACTAAGGTGGGATAGTTATTTTTTCTGGCCCTTTTTCTCCCTCGTGTTTAGCCCAATTAGTTTTCAGATTTTAAGACGTTTGGGCCATTAGTTTGGCGATGTTAACATCTTTAACCCATTTTGTTGTCAATTTTAAGACCTTTCGTGCCATTTAGGTGTCGATTATTTTCCTGGCGAGTGATAGCGAGCCTGTAATTTTAAGAGGAACCTGCCTGTAGCCCAGACATTTTTCGACCAAAAAATTTATAAAATTATCTTGAAGGGGTGTTTTTCTAAGCATGATGTAGGTTTAGGGAGAACACGAAAAAGAGGATAAACATATAAATATGAGGAAATATATACATCCATCCCCCCTTAAATATGAGGATAAACATAAATATTTGAAGAAATATATACATCCATCCCCCCTTAAAGACATAACAACTATTGACGCATGCAAAGTGCTGGTAGTGGAGAAAGGAGTAACAGGTTGCTAAATTCATGCAAACAATGGAAATAATTGCTTAATTCATAAATTTGTTTAGTCAAAAAAAGTGAGGAAGATTAAGAGGAGTCTTTTATTTTGTCAATATTTAGACCTTCATGCCACTTAGGTGTCGATTCTTCCCTGATGAGCGATAGCAAACCTGTAATTTAGGAGGAACTGGCATTCGGCCAGGAAATTTTTCTACCGAAAACATGTAAAACAAATTCTCGAAAGTGAGCCTGGGGGCTGTTTTTCTACGCTTGATAGAGGTCTAGTGCACAAACTGCCCCCCTTAATTGTAAATACAGTGGTTTAAGGGAGTCCACCTCGCTTTTTTTCTTTCTCTCTCTCTCTCTTTGGCTTGTACCCATTCGGCCCCATTCAGCCTACTATTTTAAGACGTTTAATCCCATCCAGGTGTCAATATTTTCCATTTATATATTTTTGTTTTGACAGCAAGCTAAAATTGTAAATTTTTTGATAGAAAATATCTCCGGTGAAGCCGGATTTCTCCAGACAATGCTGGCTCACTATCGCTCGCCAGGAAGAAATCGACACCTGTATGGGGATAAAGGTCTTAAAACAGTTGGCTGAATGGGGGCCGAATGGATACAAGCCAGGGAAAGAGAGAAAAGGAGAGAAAGATTAAAAAAAAACGGTGACCCCTTCAGAAACATTAACATAGAGGCAGTGAGAGGATTGTTTGAGAGTTTTAATGCCAGCATAACGCATAAGTGAGGGTTATGTTATGAGTTATTTATTTACGTTGTTATAGATTTATTATGAATGAATGTTATATTATGAGAACATAGTAGTAAGTCAAGAGTGAGAAAAGTTCACATTAGTGTGTTCAGGGCATATTTTCACTTATGGAATGTTTACTTCTCACTCATGTTTAACCTATTGGTTTTCAGATTTTCAAACAATCACCATATTAGTTTGACGATTTTAAGACGTTTCGCCTCATTACATTTTCTATTTTAAGACCTTTTGTGCCACTTAGGTGTCGATTTTTCCTGGCGAGCAACAGCGACCGTGCAATTTAGGAGAAACAGGCCTTTGGCTGGGATATTTTGTTCTATAGATTTTTTTTTTTTTTTAGCTAGAAGAGGGAAGTTGGGAGTATATTGTTAAGCTTAGTGGAGGTCTAGGGAGGAAAATAAGACCTCCCTTTAATAAGGAGGTAGTTGCTTTTTCTCTCATGTTTAGTCCCATTAGCTTTGATATTTTAAGACGTTCGTTCCATTAGTCTGGCGATTTTAAGACCTTTTGCCCCATTTATTTGTCAATATGAAGACTTTTCATGCCATTTAGGTTTCTATTCTTTCCTGGCGAGCGATAGCGAGCCTGTAATCTTAGAGGCCGGAGACATTTTTCTACAAAAAAAATTACACATTTATCTTGAAGGGGGTGTTTCTTAAACTTGATAGAAGCCTAGCGAGGAAACTATAAAATGGATAAATATATATCTATACAGGTATATAGACCATAAAGTAACCACCACTAGTCCTTTAAAAATTACATGTAAACATTGTATAACAGAGAGAGTGAGGAAGGTATGATCGGTTGATGGGTGGTTTTAGTAAATCAAACATATAAACAAACACAAACTCTGTCAATTGGAAGGTATACTAATGTGTTTTCAGTTTGTATGACTAAATCATTTTAATTTTCCATTTCATCCCCCTTACAATGTCTTTTAATTCAAAATCGATCTCGTTAAATCTCACACTCCTTTTGCATAATTATGTATTCAATCCAACATCCTCTAGTGTTCTTCTTTCCCATTATGTATTCAATCCAACATCCTCTAGTGTTCTTCTTTCCCATTACATTGTTTCAATCCAACATCCTCTAGTGTTCTTCTTTCCCATTACATTGTTTCAATCCAACATCCTCTAGTGTTCTTCTTTCCCATTACATTGTTTCAATCCAACATCCTCTAGTGTTCTTCTTTCCCATTACATTGTTTCAATCCAACATCCTCTAGTGTTCTTCTTTCCCATTACATTGTTTCAACCCAACATCCTCTAGTGTTCTTCTTTCCCATTACATTGTTTCAATCCAACATCCTCTAGTGTTCTTCTTTCCCATTACATTGTTTCAATCCAACATCCTCTAGTGTTCTTCTTTCCCATTACATTGTTTCAATCCAACATCCTCTAGTGTTCTTCTTTCCCATTACATTGTTTCAATCCAACATCCTCTAGTGTTCTTCTTTCCCATTACATTGTTTCAATCCAACATCCTCTAGTGTTCTTCTTTCCCATTACATTGTTTCAATCCAACATCCTCTAGTGTTCTTCTTTCCCATTACATTGTTTCAATCCAACATCCTCTAGTGTTCTTCTTTCCCATTACATTGTTTCAATCCAACATCCTCTAGTGTTCTTCTTTCCCATTACATTGTTTCAATCCAACATCCTCTAGTGTTCTTCTTTCCCATTACATTGTTTCAATCCAACATCCTCTAGTGTTCTTCTTTCCCATTACATTGTTTCAATCTAACATCCTCTAGTGTTCTTCTTTCCCATTACATTGTTTCAATCCAACATCCTCTAGTGTTCTTCTTTCCCATTACATTGTTTCAATCCAACATCCTCTAGTGTTCTTCTTTCCCATTACATTGTTTTCCTCCTCTTCTTTGGTTCTCTTTATTATATGTTAATTTTTCTTTTCCTTCCCACTACTACAGTATAATAATTATGTGACACTGCAGGACAGGAGAGTGGATCATGAGTACAGGCAACTTATATGGATCATGAGTACAGGCAACTTATATGAATGGATCATGAGTACAGGCAACTTATATGAATGGATCATGAGTACAGGCAACTTATATGAATTAATGCAGACAGTCTGTACGAGTTAAGGGGGTCACCTGCTTTGTTTCCTCTTTCTCTCCTTTTCTCTCTTTCTCTGGCTTGTATTCACTCGGCCCCATTCAGCCAACTGTTTTAAGACGTTTATCCCCATCCAGGTGTCAATTTCTTCCTGGCGAGTGATAGCGAGCCAGCATTGCATGGAGAAATCCGGCTTCGCCGGAGACATTGTTCGATAGAAAAATGTACAAATTTAGCTTGCTGTCAAAACAAAAATATATATATACTGGCTCGCTACCGCTCGCCAGGAAAATATTGACACCTGGATCGGGGTAAACGTCTTAAAACAGTAGGCTGAATATGGGGCCGAATGGATACAAGCCATAGAGAGAGGGAGAGAAAGATCACAAAAAGGCGAGGTGGGCTCCCTTAATGTTGGAAGGCTGAGCAGTTTTATAAGTTGATAATTTGGAGGTTCTGCATCCAAGGTGTCGTGACAAAGACTTGTTCTGGAAACCTTATCGTATGAAATGTATAGTCCTATGTGTATGAAAAAGACAAAAGGCCAAACTGCCTGCAACAAGTGTCTCCCCCAAAGTTGAGAGAGTGATGAAATCCATACTATTATTATTATTATTATTAATAATACTATTCTAATTTTTTTTTTTTTTTTTTTTTAAACTATTGGAAAGCAGAGTGGTGTGCTTGGTTAGTGTACTGACATGGATAGGAGGAGGAGGTGTTGGTAAAAGCTAGCTGGATTACTCTGTGTAGGTGAGACACAAGCAGAAACAGTGAGGGAAGCCAGGCAAATGAAACAGGAGTTCCAGCAACTCCTTATCACATGCCTATGAGGCTTTCCTTGGGTATGGCCCTGCTCATTGGTGTCTACAATCTCTCCATTCTATTGTTGCCTGGATAATATTATGACATGTAACAAATTAAACCACCCCATTGCCAACCCGGCCATTTGCACCCCTATTCTTTCTCAAACATTAATCTAAGTGTCTGCTTTACTGATATGTTATAATCTAAGTGTCTGCTTTACTGATATGTTATAATCTAAGTGTCTGCTTTACTGATATGTTATAATCTAAGTGTCTGCTTTACTGATATGTTATAATCTAAGTGTCTGCTTTACTCATATGTTATAATCTAAGTGTCTGCTTTACTGATATGTTATAATCTAAGTGTCTGCTTTACTGATATGTTATAATCTAAGTGTCTGCTTTACTGATATGTTATAATCTAAGTGTCTGCTTTACTCATATGTTATAATCTAAGTGTCTGCTTTACTGATATGTTATTTTTGAGGTGTTGTATGTCCCACACAAAACAATGAGTTTCAGAGGAAAACAAATTATGCAAATTTAACCATATACTGTATTGTTAAAAAAAATCTACTTATGCCGATTAAGTAATTTACTTTCCGGTTCCTATATGACTATTATATTTTAATGTACATGTCTTCTATTTCGTGTGGATTGCTGATTCCCCTTTTACCCCATTAGGGACTCCCGATTGCCAACTAACTGACTGACTGACTCGATTAGGCTTCATCTATACCACAATATTGTCTTTCTACAGTATTTTTGGGTTTTGTTTTTATCACTCCTATTCATCTTTAACCCGTTCAGTACCAGTAACATCCTTTTCATTATATTCTGGCAATAATTATACGATAATATTAAGTTTAGGAAGGATCTTTAGCAATAATAAGATTTCAAAATATCTAAACCATCCCTTTTAACTACCACAGTTCCTTCTTAAGTTACATAATATCGTCTAAATATAGCTAGAATAATATAAAACACACGTCGCTGGTACTCAAAGGGTTACCTTATATTATAATTTGCTTTGCCATTCATTGCATTATTATCATGTTCGGTATGCACAATTTTGTCTCCATCTTTATTAAACATATTTTGCTTTTCGCACACATTGTAATTTTTGGACTTATTAACTCAAAATATGAGATATTTTTGTTTTATCTTGGTTTATTTACAGAATTTTGTTGATATTTCGTTCTTTTCTCTGTTTCAACCTTTTGTCTCTAAAACCATTCTATGCGGTCTCTAAGTTTTTCCATTCTTTGCCCTTCCCAGTATATTTTCAAAGTTGATCTTGTTTCGTCTCACACTCACTTTGTATTGAGTTTCTCTCCACCTGTCGCTTGATTATTTCTTCTTCGTTAGTCTTCTTCTCTTCTTCGTCTTCGCTCTATTTCTCCTCTTTCATTCTATCGCCTTCATATTTGTTTTATTAACCTTCTCTGTCATCTTTATCTTCTCTTTCTTCCCGTTCTCTCCTCTTCGTCCTCATGTTTATTTTCTTCTTCGTACTTATCATCTTCCCCAATTACCAATTACTACCCATTTCCTTCTCTTCTTCTTCCTCATTTCCTCTTCTTCCTTCTCTTTCTCCACTAATTTTTCATCTTAAATTTTTCACTTTCATCCTCCTCCACCTCTTTCTACCTTTAAATGATCTACTTCAGACTGCCTTCAAGCATTGTGAACTGTGAGACAGTTGAGACTATGAAGAACCATCTAGATATACACGTGGCCACTAACCCTCAATTAATAGCATTTCTTTCAAAATATATAACTTAATTCGTAATGAAGAGTTACCACAGGTCGAAATGTAAATAATATATCTGCATTTTTTCCCATGATCAAAACTATGTTATTAATTAATTTGTTTTGTCTTCAGGATCATAGATGGAACATTAGTATACAATACTAATTAATAATTATGCTTTCATCCTATCCTCTCCGAAATTCCATGTCAGTGTTTCCATACTAGCCTACATGGTATATTTGTTCAACTGTTTCAACGCCAGCGTAAGCTGGGAAGAGTGGTGGGTGGGGAGAAGTCTTCAGCTTTACTATTCCTTTCTCTACCTAGTATTTAGTAGCTTAGCAATGTAGGTATCCAAACTGCACCGGAAGGACCAATAGGTCTGTTGCAGTTTGTAAGTCCTTTGTATTCCTTAGTATTGTTTTCCACCACCACCGCTCCCTCATCCTCCTCCTCTCCCCTTCCCCCTCTTTCTCATCCACCACCACCACCTCCTCCTCTTCTTCCTCGCCCCTCCTTCTCTTCCACTTCCTCCTCCTCCTCTTCCTCTGCTCCCATCTATGCGTGACAACCACTACTTAAACCTCTATTATCACACTGAATTATAATCGGCCTCCCTCCCTCCGTCCCTCTATTTTCTCTTTGTGTTTTAGAATATGGCCTAGTAACCGTGGATCGCAGGGGATTGTTTTAAGTTGTGTGAGCAATAAACATAATGATAATAATATTTGTTTTTCTATGTAAGTGAGGGAGACAAAAGGCAGAACTGCCTGTAACGAGTACCTCTCCATATTTGAAAGAGTGACGGGGCCAAATTCAAGGAACGTTCGAGCCAAAATGCATGGACACACGGAGTTTGAAGCAATTTAATCAAGTCATAGGAGGAGGGAAAGACTGATTCTGGGAGAGAGTTCCAGAGCTCAGCTGTTGAATAGAAGAAAGTCTGAGAGTAACGTTTCACTCTTGGGTTGGAGAGTTGCATAGAGTAGGGTGGGATTGTGTTGCAAGACGGGTACCACATACCCTACATAGAGGAGGTGGTATACACTGGGAGAGCTCTGAGGAGCACTAATTATTGTAGTAGCGATAGAATAGCGAGAGAGATGCAACATTGTGGCGAAGAGAGAGAGTTCAAGAGAGTTGGTGAGTGGACGGGAATCAATGATACGAGAGGCCTTCCTTTCTACTTTGTCTAGGAGTGCGGTGTGAGAGGATCCTCCCCACACATGTGAACAATACTCAATACAAGGATGCACTGTGCCCCTGTACTGAGCAAGAAGCTGTGCAGGGGTAAAGAACCCCCTGAGGCGGTTGAGCACACCCAGCTTCTGGGAGGCTGCTTTAGCAAGGCTGGTAATATGGTCCTTCCAAGTCAGAGCAGAAGAAAAAGAGACACCAAGAATATTGAGAGAAGATGAAGGATTGATTTTTGTATTGTTGAAGAATAAGGGATAGTCCGCTGGGAGTTCTGGACGGGTAGATAGATGGAGAAATTGGGTTTTGGAAGCATTAAAGGCAACAAGGTTTTCTCTGCCCCAATTGGAGATATTAGTTAGATCAGAAGATAAGTGTTCTATGGCTTCATTATGTTTGTTTTTGAGGGACTGCTGGCTGGGGTGTTTTGGAAAACTAATTGAGTAGTGTAAGGTAAATTCGTTTGCGTATGAATGGATGGGGCTGGAGGTACAGTTGAGAAGATCATTTATGAAAATTAGAAAGAGATTAGGAGATAGGACTGAGCCTTGAGCAGCACCAGAGTTGATAAGATGAGGAAGTGAGCGATGGCCGTCCACAACCGCAGCTATGGAATGGCCGGAAAGGAAACTAGAGGCAAAGGCACAGATGGAGGGATAGAAACCGAAGGAGGGTAGCTTAGAAATTAAAGATTTGTGCCAGACTCTATCTAAGGCCTAAAATGTCTAGAGCAATAGCAAAGGTCTCACCGAAGTCCCGAAAGGAATATGACCAAGAGTTAGTTAGATATGACAGAAGATCACCAGTAGAGCCACCCTTGAGGAAGCCATACTGGCGATCTGAGAGTAGATTATGAGAAGAGAAATGCTTTAAAAATTTGGAAGCAAGAATAGTTTCAAAAACTTTAGAGATACAAGAGATGAGAGCAATTGGACGGTAGTTGGAGGGTTGAGAGCGGTCACCCTTATTTGGGACAGATTGAATGAGAGCAAACTTCCAGCATGAAGGGAAGACGTTAGAGGAGAGACAGAGACGAAAGAGTTTGCATTGATAATTGTTCACTTGTAGCCGTGAGGCTGAACATCTATAGATATTTTCATAAGCTAGGTACAGTACAATGCTTATTCTACCTTAACTACAAGGTCACATGCGACCTTTGGCGACCGTGAGCTGCCGAGTTCCCATCAAAGTACATACGCAGATTTACTTGTGTAGGCTAGCACAAGCTGATAGTTGAGCAAGTGTAGGGGTATGGAGGGATCCCGATACAATCCTCTCCATCGGGATAGCCGAAAATACCTTTAGGATTCTGGGGAATTATAACCCTTGACCTCGCAGTCAGCGCACAGCGCCTTAGACCGCTTGGTAACCTGACCCTTTTATGCGTATGTGTGTGTATTAGCAAAATATTTGAAATAGAATAAAAGGATATTTTTACAAAGTTTGCAATTTACCTTCATTCGGTACCCGGATAAATCCAGCTAGGTATTGCTAAATAATGGGTGATGCCCCCCCCCCCCCCCCCCCCACACACACACACACAGTTTCCCCAAATACTATGTCTTGGTTAGCTGCTCTCTTCGCCCAACAGTTTGGGAAATATCTAGATGAAGCAATGGGAGGTATGGACTGTCTCTCAAATATGTTAGGATTATATGTGATACATGACAATACATTCTTTGGGCTAATACAGCATACATACTGGTTTACTTTGGCAAGCAGAAATGTTGGTTGTCTGTTTATCTGTATATGTGTTTGTCTGTAAAATACCCAAATTACAAATCACCACCATGCCAGCCCAACAAGGAAAACGAAGCAGGGAAACAGAAGATGAAACTAAAGAGAAAGGAAGAAAGGACAAGAGAATGCCGCAAACCACCACACCCCAAACAAACACATGAGAAACAAGAAACAAGAAAAGGAAACAGCAGCAAGAGAAGGAGAACTCACCACAACACCAGAAGCAGTCATCAATACCACCCACCAAGACGAATAAAGAGACTAAGACAAAGGAACAACAAAATGGCCACCCCAAGTCCAAATGTGCCCCACTATGCACTAATACTCAGGAAGCCAGAATTGCCACCATCGACCCCACTCTACCACCCACACCAGGAAAAACAATAAGAACCATACTGGAACACAGATGAAGAAAGTAATATACAGCCAAGCAGAAAAGGAACAGCATAACCAAATCTCACCTGTCCCAATGCGCCAAACTTACACGCAGATGTCTCACCGCCAGCCTGCCAATTTCTAGGGGGTCTACTTAATCCCCCTAAAAATGCCTCTCTGCACTTATGACCTTTTGACCTTCAAATACCAGCCCTGGGACATAGCAGCCAACGTCATGATCATCTCGACGAGAACCAGGTAGAGTCAGCAATTCAACGGCTCAAATATACTTACATGTAAGGGTTTTGAGCCTAAGAATTACCCTCCCATTCAAGAAGTAATTGAAGCCACAGTGAATATACTTTAAGGTCTGAGGAGTTTTTTTCCCTATTAGTGAACTTTTGTTCTCACATGCCATGGCAGAGTAACAACATCAGGATCTCTATTAGGCTGCAATTTTTATATTGGAAGTAGCACCAAAGGGCATGCCACAAACTGACTTCTAGTATCAATCCTGCACTCTAATAAACTATTAAAGTAAACCTTGCCATGGCAAGTCAACTCTAATGGTTCGGGCTTGGCGAGATACCGTCTGAATACCGGCACTTAACATACAAAAGAACATACTGTATCTGTCCAACACCATGGTCAAGGACATATGCATTAAAAAGGTTTAATCACCGAACTTGGGTTCTTTGAACACTCATACAACTGTCAGTGGCAGATTGAGCGAAATAGTAAGTTCATGATCTTACTTATTCCTCCCGTTAGCCCGATACCTCATTGCTGTGTCATGATACTAGTGACTTTGTATTCAAGACCCTACACCAAGAGTACCGGAACAGAGCTTCATCATCTATTAGTATAAAGGTCAGAATAGACGAGCAGTTATAACTCAGGACATGTCCTAGTTCATGCTCGCGTTAGTCCGATGGTAGGCACCCTATGTCATGACATAAAGAACTACCATTCAAGACCCCAAAACAACTAATCCATCTGTATCCCTATCTACATTAACCAAACGACAGGACCACCTAAGCGGCTCGACAGAACTAGACGAAAGGACTCAGCGATTCTCGCTTCAACCCCCCTGTACCTGCAGCTTCCGATCTACAAAATGTTAGAATAGGAGAGCTACAGAGGTTATCTTTAATTCCTACACCAGTGCGACCCAGGTGTAGTACTTTAATTCATACCAGTGTAATTGGGCTAAGTGTATAGCTCTACCAAATTCTTACACCAGTGCAACCCAGGTGTATAACTCTAATTAATACAAGTGGAAGAGAGATAAGTGTATTCCCAGTTACCTGGTGGGTCCTCGCCCGTGCTAGGACTATTATATATTTCTATGTTTCAGTGTAAATTGAATTGTTTGTTCTATTGTTAAGTGAACATTAAAAATAAACTCATGTGTGTACTCAGTGTTATATTTACCCTTTACAACTTTCGTGCATGTGTTGTTTGACTATAACTTCTCCAGTCGAGTAAGAACCTACCATAGGCAAATATAATCCCGGCGTAAACCCTGGCATAACAATCTGTATGTATGTGTTTTTCTTGTGACATTTTGCAAGAACTAACAAACAAAATGTTTCGAATCTTGATAATTACCATCATTCTTTGCACAAGAGTATCTAATTAACTTTTGTATTACTGTTAGATCAGAACCTCCACTTACCCCGTTACAAACCCCACGAGCTTATAGACACCAAACTTCGGCAATACCCCTTCAGCACCTTGACGCCATTATACCTTTGATTCTGGCAAAGTTATACTATATTATGCAGTATAAGCAAGACATATAATTATATGCTGTTCAGAGGGTTTATTGAGATCATATTAACACCTTTTGAGTCCTAAAGGTAGATTATAAGCTAAAGAAAATTAAGCGTATAAAGGTAACCAAAATAAGACGAAAATTGCGTCATGTTGTTGAAGGGGTTAAGACCAAAATATACACACGCATGCCGAAGAGATGCACAGTTGGCCACAGAAGTTCTGTTCCTCGTCGTGATCTTATGTATGAAAGTAAAAGAGTATTAATGAATTGTGAGTGTGGTTTCTTTTAATGTCAGTTGACTAATCATAAGAGTTAACCACTGCATAAGAAACTACACTCGTACTTCAATCTTGCACTTTATATTTCCATGTATAAGATCACGGAGAGGAAGAGAACTTATGTGGCCAACAGTACATTACTGAGTACGTCTTGCTCAGATCCACTTGCCTTACTTCTATAAATTCGCTTTTACAGGCGCTCTATATATTCCTATTATTTTCCAATACCTGTTTCCTTGTAATCAATAAATTTATCTATTTATGTCTGTCTGTCTGCATCTCCCCTCCCCTCTCTCTCTCTCTCTCTCTCTCTCTCTCTCTCTCTCTCTCTCTCTCTCTCTCTCTCTCTCTCTCTCTCTCTCCACTCCGCCAACAGCTTTTAAGATAACGAGATGCTTAAGCGGTTCAGCTCCCACTTAGCGCCGAGCAGGTAGCGGAGTGTGCGAGTCAGACCCACTGAGTCACACTAGATGGCTGAGTCAGTGGAGGAGTGGCTGAGTCAGAGTGAGTGGGTGACTCAGACCCACTAAGTCACACTAGATGGCTGAGTCAGTGGCGTAGTAGGTGAGTCAGAGTAAGTGGCTGAGTCAGAGTCAGTGGAGGAATGGGTGAATCAGAGTGAGTGGGTGAGTCAGTGGTGTTGTAGGTGAGTCAGAGTAAGTGGCTGAGTCATAGTGAGTGGGTGAGTCAGTGGAGGAGTTGGTGAATCAGAGTTAGTGGAGGAGTGGGTGAGTCAGAGTGAGTGGGTAACTCAGTGGAGGAGTAGGTGAGTCAGACAGTGTGGGTGAGTCAGAGTGAATGGGTGAGTCAATGGATGAGTCAGAGTGAGTGGGTGAGTCAGAGTGAGTGGCTGAGTCAGAGTGAATGGGTGAGTCAATGGATGAGTCAGAGTGAGTGGGTGAGTCAGAGTGAGTGGATGAGTCAGAGTGAGTTGGTGAGTCAGAGTGAGTTGGTGAGTCAGAGTGAGTGGATGAGTCAGAGTGAGTAGGTGAGTCAGAGTGAGTTAGTGAGTCAGAGTGAGTGGATGAGTCAGAGTGAGTAGATGAGTCAGAGTGAGTGGATGAGTCAGAGTGAGTACTCAGTACTCAGTTACTTGTTCGTCAAGGGGAATCCACGCAATGCGAGCTAAGCTCATTATTATCGCGCCTCCTTAACTGGCAATGTATTGCGTGAAATGCATGTTAAGTGTTTTATGTATTGTTGGAATGGCTGTGGATGTGTGTGTAGTCTGTATTTTAGCCAATTGGCGACATTGGAAACGAAGGCTTAGGGTGGATCTGTATGGTACCATTCTCACTATAGACGGTACTGCCTCGCCCGAAGGCTTAGGTAGCCATCAGCTTAGGTGAACCATATGATACCCATCTTGCCTTGTACCATTTTTGCCAACCCCAGATGGGACGTCACAAGGTCGTCCACTTATTCCAGGTACCTATTTACAGCTAGGTGAACTGAGGCTAACACATGAAAGGAGACAAGCCCAATTTGTCTCCGCCCGGCCTGGGATTGAACCCCCGGCCCCTCGTGTGAAAAAAAAATCCAGACAGGACACTCACGCATCTTAAAGTATATATGATCCGCCGGGATTCGAACCCGGGTTATCACACACAGATTTTTGCCACCTTAACCATTACACCACCAGGACGGTGAGTCAGTGAGTGGATGAGTCAGAGTGAGTAGATGAATCAGAGTGAGTGGATGAGTCAGAGTAAGTGGGTGAGTCAGAGTGAGTGGATGAGTAAGAGTGAATGGATGAGTCAGAGTGAGTGGGTGAGTCAGAGTGAGTGGGTGAGTCAGAGTGAGTGGGTGAGTCAGCGTGAGTGGCTAAGTCAGAGTAAGTGGGTGAGTCAGGGTGAGTGGCTTAGTCAGAGTGAATGGGTGAGTCAGAGTGAGTGGGTGAGTCAGAGTAAGTGATTGAGTCAGTGTGAGTGGCTGAGTCAGAGTGAATGGGTGAGTCAGTGTGAGTGGGTGAGTCAGAGTGAGTAGTTGAGTCAGAGTGAGTGGGTGAGTCACAGTGAGTGGGTGAATCACAGTGAGTGGGTGAGTCACAGTGAGGGGGTGAGTCAGAATGAGTGGGTGAGTCAGTGTGAGTGGCTGAGTCAGACTGAGTTGGTGAGCCACAGTGAGTGGCTGAGTCAAAGTAGGTGGGTGAGTCACAAAGAGTGGTTGAGTCAGAGTGAGTGGGTGAGTCAGAGTGAGTGGCTGAGTCAGTGTGAGTTGGTGAGTCAGAGTGAGAGGGTGAGTCACAGTGAGTGGGTGAGTCACAGTGAGTGGGTGAGTCACAGTGAGTCGGTGAGTCACAGTGAACGGGTGAGTCACAGTGAGTGGGTGAGTCAGAGTGAGTGCATGAGTGGGTGAGTCACAGTGAGTGGGTGAGTCAGTGTGAGTGAGTGAGTGGGCGAGTCACAGTGAGTGAGTCACAGTGAGTGGCTGAGTCACAGTGAGAGGGTGAGTCAGTGTGAGTGGCTGAGTCAGAGTGAGTGAGTCATAGAAAGTGAGTTAAGTGGGGATGGTTCGTGTTTCTGGCCCCCCTTCTCCCTCACATTTAGGCTTATTAGTTTTGAAATTTTAAGACGTTCGCCTCATTAGTTTGTCGAATTTAAGACCTTTCGTCACATTTCTGTATCAATATCAAAACTTTTGTGTCATTTAAGTGTCGATATTTTCCTTGCGAGCGATAGCGACCCTGTAAATTTAGAGGAACCGGCCATTGGCCGGGACAATTTTCTATCGAAAAATGCACAAATATATCTTCAAGGGGGGTCTAGGGGGTGTTTTTTTAAGCGTGATGGAAGTCATGGGAGGAAACTAAAAATATATATATATATATATTATATATTATTATATAAATTGAATGAGTAAATGTACGATTCAGTGTCAGTGAGAGTGAGTGAGGGGACGTTATTTTATTTATCTAGTATTCTAGTTATTGTTTATTATTACCGGTTTTTATATATGTTTTACTTAGATCCCTAGACCTTTAAATAAAAACAACCCAAAGACCTCCCTTTCGAGATAAATTTGTACATATTTCGGTACAAAAATGTCCCAGCTGAAGGTTGGTTCCTCCTAAATTACAGGCTCGTTATTGCTGGCCAGGACAAAATCAACACCTAAATGGCACAAAAGGTCGGAATATTGACAAATAAATGGGGTGAAAGGTCTTAAAATCGCCAAACTAATGGAACAAACGTCTTAAAATCTCAAAGATAATGGGACTAAACATGAGGGATAAAACACAACTACCTCCGCTTTAAGTCAGCAGATCATGAGATGCAGCTGTGAGGGTAGGTGAATGAACTCGGGACTTGCTGACATTAGGGATGTAGCCAGGGTTCAAAGTTCACACACCAGAGATTCGTAACACACCCACGTAAAGGTTGTAGACTGTTCAACCTGTGTAGGGGGTTATTGGGAAGCAATATACCAAGCTTATTAGATCTATCGAGTGCACTTACAGTAGATTAATGACATTATTCACATTATTTTAATTCATATATATATATATATATATATAGTGTATGTGGTACCAGTCTTGCAACACAATCCCACCCCTACTCTGTGCAACTCTCCAACCAAAGAGTGGAACGTTACTCAGTCTTTCTTCTATTCAACAGCTGAGCTCTGGAACTCTCTCCCAGAATCAGTCTTTCCCTCTTCCTATGACTTAAATTGCTTCAAACTCCGTGTGTCCAGGCATTTTAGCTCGAACGTCCCTTGAATTTGGCCCTGTCACTCTTTCAACTATGGGGGAGGCACTCGCTACAGGCAGTTCTGACTTTTGTCTCCCTTAATCACATAGATTTTATATATATATATATATATATATATATATTATATATGTATATCGGAATATGTAATGTCACAGCTGATTGTATAATATTCTCCTTAGCAAGAAAATGTTCTCATTTCTCTTAAGTAAAACAAAAATGTATTGGTATGCATAAACAAGTTAGGCTAACTTTATACGACTAATTAGCCTATATCACCAAATTGCTTTACTATCTTTACCATGACAGAGTAAAAACACTGGAAAATATAAATGGAACCAATTACATAAATTACAATAGTCTAAAGCCCTGGCCTCCTTGGATGACTTTATTTTGTTTTATTTTGTAAACCTGATAATGAGGTCAAGATAGTGTACACATCTCAGAAAGCATACAAGGGAGGCAACTGATGTAGTGATGTAAACAGTTCTGTGAATCTTGGAATGTTCTATCTCTCTCTCTCTCTCTGCTAGCTCTTAAGGGTTAGAATCCTAGCCCTAGTTAATAAACTCGTCACCAAATATTATATATATATATAAGGGAGGAGAAGGATGTGTGTATGTGGCAAAAAGGTTCACTTCATAAACTCAGTAAATGTAGTATAGTTATGTGTGTGTACTGTGAACAATAATAGTATGCATTATGGTAAAGCACCTGTTGTTTACACTAATTTGGCTAAACTATTGTTGACACACTTTTTCTGTTGTCGGTATCATATTGTTGTTGTTGTTGATGTTGTTATAGCTGTTGTTGTTATTGCTGTTGTTATTGTGTTATGTTATTGTAATTTTGTTTGTTTTAGTTGGTTTTGTTTTGTCTTTATTGGTGTTGGCCCCGGGGCGTATTTGTTTGTGACGGTTGTCGTGACGGTTATTTTCTTATTGTTATTGTCACTGACAACCGCAGTGGCAATTGTCGTCATTACCTTTATCTGTATAATGTATGAAACAAAACAAATAAAACAGTATATACAATTAAGGGGCAGAGTTTAGTTTGCTACCTAGATTTCCATTAATCTTTAAAGAAAACCCAAATCCCCCTTGCAAATAAATGTGTACAGTTTTCGGTAGAAAAATGTGCCAGCCGAAGGACTGTTCCTCAAATATTGCAGGCTCGCTAACGCTCGGTAAAAAAAAAAAACGAAACAAAACATTGAAACCTAAATAGCACGAAAGGTTTTCAAATTGTGAAAGAAATTATGCAAATGGTCTTAATCTTGCCAAACTAATGGCACGAATGTTTTAAAATCCCAAAACTAATGAGGTTAATCATGACGGAGAAGGAGTTCAGAAAACACCCCTTCAGTGAAAATCTCCGGGTTTTTTTTTCCTTTTTCCTATGTGCAATAAGGAGACAAAAGGCAAAGCTGCCTGTAACAAATGTTGCCCCAAAGGTTGAAAGAGTGATAGAGAACCAAATTCAAGGTACATTAGAGGTAGTTTAGAAGTGTTGGAAAGAAGTGTAGTGTGCTTGTTAATTAAATGTAGTGAAAAGAATAGGAGGAGGAAGATTAAGCTGGATTAGTCTGTGTGTAGGTAAGGCACACATACTGTAGTCTGTGTAGGTGAGGCACACATACTGTAGTCTGTGTAGGTGAGGCACACATACTGTAGTCTGTGTAGGTGAGGCACACATACTGTAGTCTGTGTAGGTGAGGCACACATACTGTAGTCTGTGTAGGTGAGGCACACATACTGTAGTCTGTGTAGGTGAGTCACACATACTGTAGTCTGTGTAGGTGAGGCACACATACTGTAGTCTGTGTAGGTGAGGCACACATACTGTAGTCTGTGTAGGTGAGGCACACATACTGTAGTCTGTGTAGGTGAGGCACACATACTGTAGTCTGTGTATGTGAGGCACACATACTGTAGTCTGTGTAGGTGAGGCACACATACTGTAGTCTGTGTAGGTGAGGCACACATACTGTAGTCTGTGTAGGTGAGGCACACATACTGTAGTCTGTGTATGTGAGGCACACATACTGTAGTCTGTGTAGGTGAGGCACACATACTGTAGTCTGTGTAGGTGAGGCACACATACTGTAGTCTGTGTAGGTGAGGCACACATACTGTAGGCATACTGTCCTTTTCATAGTGAGACACCTTTGAGTTGATTGACATACATTTCCATCCGTATGTTAGATAGGCTTCACACCACCAGTTTACTAGGCCATATTATTATTTTGAACCTTTCTTTAAACCTCTATTTCTTTTAGAGTGTATTTCATAATAGCGGTGCTGTATGTCTTAATATTGATGTTAGGTATGGCAATGATGATGATGATGTGTATGGTAACAGTGTAAACATCGGTTAGTTATGATAGTGGTAGAGATATTATATTATATTGGTGATGATAACGAGGACAACATGAGTGGTGATGCATGTGGTGATAACGGTAGAGATGTTATTTATATTGGCGATGATAAATCAATAACACACACATATTTACAGTATATATATATATATATATATATATATATATATATATATATATATATATATATATATATATATATATTTACAGTATATTTATATATATATATATATATATATATATTGTGAATATGATTAGCATGTTAACATAACGAGCATATATTTTCTACACTGAGTCACAAAGAAGTAAGTGCTCTGATATGATTTCCCTTGAGTTCATTATTCCTATGACCCAATGTTTGATGCTGAAATATGCTAAATAGTGATTAGCTCTCTGAGTGATAAGTTGTCATGGTAATACTCAATTCCACGGAACAAAGTTATACACTGTGATCGTAATATTCAAAATATGTAATATAATTTTAATTTATCTCAATTCGAAGTGGGAAAATACAAATAATACGGAGAGATAAAGCGCAACAGTGAAAGTTCTTGATTAACTGTCGTAATACCCCCCCCCCCCTTTAGGTATAAGATTACTATACTTTATCCAACAACGACAACAACAAAAACATCAACAACAACAACAACAACAACAACAACAACAACAACAATAATAATTATAATAATAAATATATTTATAATAATGATAATAATAATATTTATAATAATAACAACACATTGATTAATACCTTTTATATATATGACCACAGTTACACATACACAAATAGGCAAGCATTTGAGTTGTAGACTTTAGTGGCCAATATTTGTGTTGTATTATATTGAACAGACTATAGTGAATGTGTCTCAGAGTAATTCATTAGCGTGCCAGAAGCGATAAATAAAACTGGGAACACCTGACATTCCAGACAATTGTAGGTTTTGAATCATTAAGAAAAAACAAATAGGAATTAGACGCGTATAAGAACATAAGAACATAAGAAAATGGGAGTCTGCAGAAAGCCGATTGGCCTAAGCATGGCATATCCCTGTCCCACACAACCCCAAATCAATTACAAAGCCCAATTATAGGCTCAACACTCTAATACCCTGAGGATCATCTTACCAAAACGGTTAGAGATTAACGCAGGATTATGGGGGTCTGCAGAGCGCTGATTGGTCCAACCCGGCTGATCCCCCTTCACACCCAACCCTTCTCGTCCATATGCTTATCCAATTTTATCTTAAAGCTCCCTACAGTTTTAGATCCCACTATAGCACTTGGTAGTCCATTCCACCCATCTACAACTTTGTTACCAAACCAATATTTGCCTATATCTTTTCTGAAACGAATTTTATCTAATTTGAAACCATTGGTACGAGTTCTTTCGCTATCACTGAGCTTTAGTACATTTGTCATGTCCCCTTTGTTAATCCCACTAACCCACTTGAACACCTCTATCATATCCCCTCTAACTCTGCGTCTCTCTAACGAATGTAAACCTAATTTCTTCAACCTTTCTTCATACGGAAGATTTCTAATATTATGGATCATTTTTGTCATTCTACGCTGTACTCTCTCTAATGAATCTATGTCCATTCTGTAATAAGGACACCAAAATTGGACAGCATAATCCATATGGGGTCTCACTAATGACAAGTAAAGTTTTAAGATAACATCAGCAGTTCTGTTACTCACACTCCTAGAGATGAACCCGAGAATCCTGTTTGCCTTATTACGAACGCCTATACACTGTTTTCTAGGCTTCAAATCATTGCTAACAAACACACCTAGATCTTTCTCGCAGTCTGAATTTTCTAATTCTAAATTAGCTAGTTTATATTTAACATTTGTTTGCATCTTCCCTATCTTTAATACCTTGCATTTGTCAATGGTAAACTTCATTTGCCAATTTACTGACCATTCATGTAAGGTATCTAGATCCCTTTGGAGGCACTCTATATCGCTATCTGAATCAATTGATCTCCCCATTTTAGTATCGTCTGCGAATTTACTTATCCTACTAGTTATACCTAAATCTAGGTCATTTATGTATATAAGAAACAACAGGGGACCTATTACCGATCCCTGGTGGACACCACTTTTGACTGCTCCCCACTCTGACTTGGTACCATTTATGCTGACTCTCTGTTTCCTACCAATTAGCCATGACCTAATCCATCCCAACAACGCCCCACCTATTCCATGTGCCTCAACCTTTCTCATCAATCTCTCATGAGGGACTCTGTCGAACGCTTTACTGAAATCTAAATATATAATATCGTATGCCTTGTCATTATCTACTGCTTCATATACCTCTGAGAAAAAACTAAGCAAATTAGTAAGGCAAGAACGTCCCGGAGTGAATCCATGCTGAGAAGAATTGATTAAGTTAAATGTTTCTAAGTGGTTTCTCATTTTCCTAGCAATAATTGACTCTAGTAGTTTTCCTATGATTGAAGTGAGACTAATGGGACGGTAATTGGATGCTATTGATTGATCACCTTTTTTGAAAATCGGAACTACATTTACAAGCTTCCAAGCTTCTGGAACTATACCTGTTTCTAATGAATTGTTAAAAAGAAATGTTAATGGGTAACTTAACTCATCTCTACATTCTTTTAATACTCTGGCATATACCTCATCGGGACCAGGCGATTTCTGAGGTTTCAGTCTGTCAATTTCCTTAAGCACATCATTTCTACTTATAGTAACCGTACTTAACCTATTTTCTATACTATCGCTATATACCTTACGGACTTCTGGAATCTGTGCCAAATTTTCATTAGTGAAAACGGATAGAAACTGACTATTTAATGTACTGCACATTTCTAAATCATTTTCTGTCATTTCTCCTATCGAAGTTTTAAGGGGGCCTATTCTATCTCTAACTTTAGATTTATATAGCTGGTAAAAAGCCTTTGGGTTATTTTTTGAGTCATTGGCTATCCTGATTTCATAATAGCTTTTGTCTGTCCTTATACCTTTTTTAACCTCTCTTGATAGATTCTGATAGTAAGCAAGTAGGTGAGTTTCGCCTTTCTTAATTTTTCGATATATTCCTCTCTTTTTTCCTAGAAGGTCTAATAGTCTATTATTCATCCATTTGGGTTGGTTCTGTGTTGATCTAAATTTTCTTTTGGGGATATATTTATTTTGCGCATTGTGGAGTGAAGAAATAAAATGATTATATGTAGCTGTCAAATTATCCTGAGTTAAGACAGGTATCTGAGAGAGAGTATGTTCATTAGCGCACCTGGGTCCACTTAATAGTTTAACCATAGGATCGACTCTTAAGGCTCTTCTTAATCCACCATAATTGGCTTTTCTGAAATCTGGGATAAGTGTCGTATTCTCTTTAGCCTTTCCTGTCCATTGTATGTTAAAATAAATTGATTTATGATCACTATTTCCTAGTATGGACCAGGAAGTGAAAGAGAGTTAGACGAGGTAGAGTGTTTCTGGGAGGATTTGAGAGATTGTCTACAAGGGTTTGATGAAAATGAAAATGTTATAGTTTTAGGGGACCTAAATGCTAGGGTAGGAAATGAGCCTGTTGAGGGAGTCATCGGTAGTTTTGGTGTGGATGGTGTAAACGAGAGTGGAGAAAGACTGAAAAATGTATGTGAAGAGTGTAGATTGAGTGTAGGTAATACGTTCTTCAAAAAAAGGCGTATACACAAGTACACCTGGCATAGACTTGTGAGGGGAGAGATTGTAGAGAGGGCATTGATGGATTATGTGCTGGTGACAAGGGAAAGATTGTGTAGACTGCTGGATGTGAATGTGATGAGAGGTGAGGCGGAGGGTATGTCAGATCATTACCTGGTGGAGGGAAAGCTAAGAGTTAAGAGTTACAGGAGAATAAGAGACAAGCGTGAAGTGAGAGAGGTAATAAAAGTTAGTGAGTTAGAGAAGAGTGAAAAAGAGAGGGAGTACAAGGAAAGACTAAATGAAAAGTGGATGGAAGTGAGAGAGATGGAAGAGAGAGAAGTAGAGGTTGAATGGCAACAGTTTAAGGAAGGAGTGAAAGCAAGTGCAGAGGTAGTATGCGGCAAAAGGAAAGTAGGAGGCAGAGGTATCAGGAAGGGAAGCGAGTGGTGGAATGATACGGTGAGAAAGGCAGTTGAGGAGAAGAGACAGTGTTTTGAGAGGGTTTTACAGGATGGTAGTGTTGAGGTATGGGAGAGGTACAAGGAGAAAAGGAGAGAGGCAAAACGGAAAATTAGAGAAGCGAAAAAAGATGCAAACGAAAGGTGGGGCCAAAGGCTGAGTGAGAATTTTGAAGAACGAAAGAAGATGTTCTGGAAGGAGGTAAATAAAGTAAGGAAAGAAGGACAAAAGAGGGAAGAGTCAGTGAAAGATGAAAATGGAGAATTACTAGTGGAACCAGTTGAAGTGAGGAAAAGATATGCCGAGTATTTTGATTCTTTGTTAAATACAAGAGTTGGAAGAGAAGCAGTGATTGAAGCAGAGGTGGATGGAGATAGGTTACCCAGGCCACCCAGGTGGCTGGGAATGAATGAAAGGATTGAGGAAAATGAGGTGAAAGAAGCAGTGAAACAAATGAGAGCGGGAAAAGCAGAAGGTTTGGATGGTATTGCTGTGGAGTGTATAAAGAAGGGTGGAGATGTGATAATAGATTGGTTGGTGAGACTTTTCTATGTGTGCTTTGTTGTGTCAATGGTACCAATAGACTGGAAGAGTGCATGTATTGTGCCGTTGTACAAGGGGAAGGGAGATCGGCAGGAGTGTTCAAGTTATAGAGGTATTAGTTTATTGTCAGTGGTTGGAAAGCTGTATGGCAGGGTGTTGATAGAGAGGATAATAAAGTGTACGGAAGTTGCAATAGGAGAAGAACAGTGCGGTTTTAGGAGGGGAAGAGGGTGCGTGGATCAGATGTTTGCAGTAAGACAGTTATGCGAGAAGTATTTAGAGAAGCATAAGGAGATATTTTGGGCTTTTATGGACTTGGAAAAAGCGTATGATCGTGTGGACCGTGAAGCAATGTGGAAGGTGTTAAGGATTTATGAAATAGGAGGAAATTTGTTAGAAGCAGTTAAGAGTTTTTATGAAGGGAGCAGAGCATGTGTGAGAGTAGGATATGGTGAGTTGAGTGAATGGTTTGAGGTAAAGGTAGGTTTGCGACAGGGTTGTGTAATGTCACCATGGCTGTTTAATATGTTTATGGATGGTGTGGTGAGGGAGGTGAAAAGGAGAACTATGGGAAGAGGATTGGGTTTAGTAGGAAAGAATGGTAGAGATTGGGAGTTGAATCAGTTGCTGTTCGCTGATGACACAGCATTGGTGGCGGATTCTGATGAGAAACTGCAGCGGGTAGTCAAAGAGTTTGGTGTGGTTTGTGGAAGGAGGAAACTGAAGGTGAACGTCAATAAAAGTAAAGTAATGGTGTGTAATAGGGGAGAGCATAGGGTGAATCTAGATGTGAGGCTGGATGGGGAAATATTGGAACAAGTAGAGTGTTTTAAATATCTAGGAGGAACGATAAGCAGGAGTGGAGGTATGGAAGTGGAGGTAAAACAGAGAGTGTGTGAAGGAAGGAAGGTTTTCGGAGCAATGGGAAGTATGTGGAAGACGAGAAATCTCGGAGTGAAAGTAAAAAGTGCACTGTATCAAGGAATTGTTGTGCCAACAGTGATGTATGGGGCTGAGACATGGGCTCTGAAGAAAAAGGAGAAAAGAGGGCTGGATGTGATGGAGATGAGCTGCTTGAGGAGTATGTGTGGAGTTACTCGTAGAGACAGATTGAGGAATGAAGAGATACGTAGGAGAGTGGGGCAGCAGGAACATTTGTCAGCCAGAGTGGACAGAAGGGTGCTGAGCTGGTATGGTCATGTTGAACGAATGGGAGATGAAAGGCTTACAAAGAGAATATGTGAGTCAGGTACAAGGGGAGATAGAAGGGCAGGAAGACCCCATTGAGATGGAGAGAGTGTGTAAGAAAGGCTTTGGATGATAGAGGAATGACTATATATCAGGCAGGGGAAGTGGTGGTGGACAGGAGTGAATGGAGAATGCTTGTGAATAGTTGAGTGAACACGTGGTCATATGGAGTAAGGGGTCGGGCGCAAGTTCGACTAGATAATAGTCCATCAGGCGCCTGGCCCGGGGGGACGATTAATATGAAGGGTGTGCCTGGAAGTGTGGTGGGAGGGCTTGTGGCTTTGGCTCCGCTGCATGTCTGCCTGCCGAGATCGGAACCTCTCCGGGTGGTCAGGGGCCTGGGGAGTGCTGGAGCGACCTTGGTAACCCTGGTCTCTGGGTCTTCTCCTGGGTGACCTGGATGTGTGTGAGTTTGTGTTTTTTATCTGTGTTTATTTTTTGTTTTATGTTGTTTTTGTGTTTTCCCTGTTCTTGCTCTGTCTTGAGTCGGCTACCCCCAAAATGGGGATTGGGCCTGAGCATATAGATAGATAGATAGATAGATAGATTTCCTAGTTGGTCTCCTATCTCTACATTATTTATCATTTGTTCATTATTACTGAGAACTAAATCGAGGATATTATTACCTCTAGTAGGCGAGTCAATGAATTGAAATAAAAAACTATCCTGTACCGCCTCAATAAACTCTTTTGAATCTGAGTCGCCGATTTGATGCTGCCAATCAATATTCGGAAAATTAAATCCCCCATAATACACACATTGCTAAACCTTGATGCTATTTTCACTTCCTGCCATAAAGCTGTACCTTCGTTTCTACTCATATTTGGTGGTCTATAAATAACTCCAATAATTATGGTCTCACTACCTTCGCTAACCTCAACCCCAACACTTTCGTTATCAGTATTTAGTCTAATACCTGATTTAATACAGCTTTTTAAAGAACTCCTGACAAACACTGCTATTCCGCCGCCCCTCCTACTTGTTCGGTCGCGTTTAAACAAACTATATCCTGGTGAATGGAATTCTGCTAAAAAATGTCTTGATTCTGTATTAATCCATGTTTCAGTCAGTGCTATAATGTCTATTTTCGTTGCTAACAAGTGCTCTAAGTTCATCCATTTTGTTACATAAACTCCTACAGTTTGTATAATATAATCGCAATGAATTTATTTTACTGGTATCGGATTTACCTTTATTTCTAACTGAATTCCCATCTTCTGTTACACCTTCAATATTTCTACTAGCAGTACAATTAAAATCCTGTGACTGATATTTTCTATTCCTATCTGATGTACCAGTACGGCAATTTACCCTATCTAGACAATTATTCTTACTCATATTCTCAGGCTTTATTTTCAGCGAAACCCCGCGACAATCCTATCTATTGACCTAGCTAAATTTGCCACCCCTAGCCGAGAAAGATGAACCCCGTCCTGTGCGTACAACTGATTTTTATGTTTTAACCCTGGAGAGGTAACGCTCAAAAACGTTTTTTAATAGGTTACGTAGTTGTGAATTTGCAACGTCGACTTTGACCCCAAATATCTCCCAAACCAAAAGACTTAGACATTTTTTGAACATTGCTAAATATAATATAAGGATCCCTTAATGTTATGTTAGAATATGGTGTATATTGAAACATTGTTAGTATTTCTAATGAATTTAATAAAAAAATAAGTATAGTAAAAAAGTAGGTTCTTCATACAAATATAAAAAAAATACTCAAGTTGTCTTGAGGGGACTGGGACTCTGGGGGCGTGGACGGCAATGGTGAGGTAGGTTGGAGTAGGAGTAGCAGCCCTGAAGACCCCATAGGCTGAGAGACTTGCGGAGTTGAAAAAAAGGTTACAAAAAATTTCCAAAAAAAAATTGGTCATTTTGAAATATTCGGCTGGGTACCTAAATATTCTTGGATTCATACCAAATTCAACACAGTGCTTGCCACATGGTAGTATGACCCCAAAGTGTAATAATTGAAATTGGAGCAATGTAAATACTACCAAAAAATCCTTATGTGGAGGTAACTGAAAAAGGGGCACAGAAATTTGGAAAAATTTGGAGGAAAAAAAATCGTGGGGCACTATTTATCAATGAATGTTGCTGATTTTCACCACAGTTATACTCTAGAGCATGCCACACAACATGTAACCATATAAAAGGTGATAACTTGAACGTCGGACCGCCCATCTAGCGAGGGCGCTCCAGGCCAGGTTTGGTTCTGGATCCCGAGAAGTCTCATCTTGGCCTGGTATCACCCCTGGAAGCCTTAAATATTTATGGATTGCAACGAAATTTGAAATGGAGGTTCCTTTATAATGCCTTTCTATGTAGTGTGAATAAAAATGAAATCTGAGTATAATTAATGCCAAAAATATGCTTCAAATTAACAACATTGATAATTTTTACCTATAAAAGTTGAAGAAATAAACATATAAGCCTCTGAAATTACACTGTATGTTACCTATTTTACCTGAACTTGTACTAAGGAACCTCATAAACAATATACAACAAATGGGAGGGGTTTCACCTTTAGGAGTGGCATCCGTCACAAGTTGAAATGATGTGGTTGTGGCAGACGGGAAATGAAAAAAGAACCTGATTTAGTAAAATATTTACAGACGCCCAATATGGCAATATCAGACAGGCTAGCGTGTGTGTGAGTCATGGTCCGTTATCTGGCTAAGTTGCCTATTAGTCTTAGATCGATATCTCCAACACATTCGTGAAAAAAGTACATTATGTGCAACTATCAACATTCAATAAAGTTACGTACCAGGTTATGTAGTAGTTTATTCGCAACGTCGGGTTCTGGTTTGAACCTGTTGGCGAGGACCGAGAGCGTCGCACCTCCGCTCACGGCTGGAGATACCCGTACACTGCCTGACTGCAGGCCGATATCCCTCGTATTGGACGTGTGAGCTGCGCGGCGACCAAATAACGCGTTTTGCACACCTCTCGCGTGCGCATTTGCAACGGGGTTTCCTCTCCAGGGTTAACACTACCAGAAATGCTACGTATTTCCTTTTCCTTTTAGTTATCAGTACGGTTACGAAATTAATGTGTTTAGATTTGTTTCCAAGTGCCTAAAGTTAGTCTCACTCCTCCTCCCTCCTCCTCTTTCTTTCTCCCTCCTCCTCCTCCCTCCTCTTTCTTTCTCCTCCTCCTCCTCCTCATCCTTATTCCTGTATTTTTCCTTTCCCCCTCTTTTATTACCATACCCCTTCTGCTCCCTATGATGCAGGCAAATATTGTTAGAGTAAATACAAACTTCATGACATTTAGAATAGCGAGTCCAATGATGTAATGTGTACGTAATGTGAATAATAGATAACAGAAGAACACATTATTTAAAAAGGTTGTACCAATGGATTTAAAGAAGGATGGTTCTTTATTGAAGTGTGTGTGTGTGTGTGTGTGTGTTTGAGTGTGTGTGTTTTGTAAAGACTGCACGTAAGAAATGCATAAATGTGACATAGGACACACAACGGAATGGATGTATGCAAGCAGCGGGAGGCAATTACTGGACAGTGAAAAATGAGAGAGAGAGAGAGAGAGTTACAAGGAGTTACAAGGAATATTTAGTATCTCAGAGACCTTGCAGTCCATTCCGAGGAGATACTCGAAGTGGAAGGAGATAGACTGTTTAGTGCACTACATTCATTACAGAGTGTGCAAAATACTATCTACTCTCTTCTTGAATTGCTCTACTGAAGAACTGTTTACAACTTCGGAGGGAAGTTTGTTCCAGGTAAAACAGATCTTATATGTGAAAAAGTTTCCACAAATACTAGTGCTGAACCTTTTCAATTATAATTTCCAGCCATGGTTGCGTGTTGTATTCATATTGAGGCTAAACATTTTGCTATAATCCAAATTGTCAAACCCATTGCGTTTTTTTAAATCTTCAATGAGCAAACTTCGTACTCTGCGTATCTCCAACGGAAGGAGATCAAAAGCTCTTAACTGGTCCTCATAGCTCAGTCTTCTAAGCGATGGAATAAGCTTTATAGCTCTAGCTTGTACTCTTTCCAGTCGCTCTCTATCTTTCCTGAGTGCTGTAGACTAGAATTGAATAGGATACTCCAGGAAAGGCCGTATCATCGCGTTGTAAAGTGTGAGGACTATTTCCTTATTTCGATACTTAAATTGCCTCTTAATATAGCCCAATAATTTCTGAGCTTTGCTTCTCTACTTCAATGTACTGCTGGGATAACTTTAGGTAACTGTTAATCGGAACACCCAAATTGTTTTCCAAGTTAGTCACTTCCAGAGGCATTCCCAATAGTGAATAGCCTGACTTGGGGTTTGCTTTTCCGATATGCATGACTTTGCACTTTTCGAAGTTTAGAGGCATCTGCCATGTCTCCAACCATTCGCCCAGTCTGTTGAGGTCCATCATCAGCTGTTCAACTCCTTTGGGGTCTTTCACATTATATATATACAAATATATATATATATATATATATATATATATATATATATATATATATATATATATATATATATATATATATATATATATAATATATATATATATATATATATAGAGAGAGAGAGAGAGAGAGAGAGAGAGAGAAATACATACATACAGACAGAGACTGTTAGCCTGTAAGCATCGTTTGTTCATTATAGGTTAATGATGTTGTAGTAATTTGTGTTCCTTTAATGAGCGTGTAGCAGTCGCTTTACATAACGATTCGGACACAAATGATGTTTTTCCATATCACTGATCCATATTATATAAATGTGTTCTGTAGCGAATGCAGGATTAGTGAATGTTTAATGGAAATGTTCAAGTTAACCCGTATTGTACCGGTGACGTCCTTTTCATTATATTTTGGCATCTATTAAATTATTTGATTTAGCTTGGGAAGGAGCTTTAACCATGAAAGGCTACTATTTATCTCAATTAATCTTTTTAGCTACTACAGATCCTCCCTAAGCTAAATACAATTATCTAATAGTTACCAGTATATGATGCTAAGGATGTCCCTGGTATTGAAGAGGATAATATTCTTTACATATGTACCGTCTATAATACCGTTACACTATAATCCGTTATCATGCACACGATATAGGTAGGTTTACATATGTACCGTCTATAATACCGTTACACTATAATGCGTTATCATGCACACGATATAGGTAGGTTTACATATGTACCGTCTATAATACCGTTACACTATAATCCGTTATCATGCACACGATATAGGTAGGTTTACATATGTACCGTCTATAATACCGTTACACTATAATCCGTTATCATGCACACGATATAGGTAGGTTTACATATGTACCGTCTATAATACCGTTACACTATAATCCGTTATCATGCACACGATATAGGTAGGTTTACATATGTACCGTCTATAATACCGTTACACTATAATCCGTTATCATGCACACGATATAGGTAGGTTTTCTCTATTATGTTGTCCATGGTTTTTATCACAAAAGGAATTAACCCGATTTGGTCCGAGGGGGGTCTATCTGGAACTTCCCTGTCTCACTCCAATACTTTGGAAATCATAAGACGTTTCACCCATCTGTTTAGCAATAATAAGATACTTCACCCTATTCAGGTGTCCATTTTTGTAGGTGAGTGATAGCGAGCATGTTACTTAGAAGAAATCGGTCCTTCGGCCGATACATTTTATCAGCGAAAAAATGCACATTATTAGTTTGAAGGGGTATGGGTGGGCATCTTGTACTTTGAAGGAAGTCTGGGAACTCGTTTTTTATCCTAGGGGACAAACCATTGTACATTACTCGAAAATGGAAACAAACACAAGCAAAATAATAATTAATAATTAAACAGACTATCATAGTGACCCAAAACACAATGGACCATATTGTGTTAAGATTTTTTTTTTTTTTCTTAATTTCTTTATATAAAACAGACATTTATTTAATCAAATAAGGAATCTTATATGTTTCTAACTCACACCAACTATATTAACTTTGAACATTAATTCATGTATTCCTTCCAATCACCACCAGACGATATCACATAATTTAGGAAATGTATTTTGGATGAAAAACGTTATATTGGCTTCCATGCATTTAAATATTTTACATCTAGCAACGACTTCAATTATTTACGTCCATCGGCTGCCAGACATAATCATAACTTTGATATATACTGTACATATATATATATATATATATATATATATATATATATATATAACTTTTATAGCAATCAAAGGACTAAAGTTTAATGCAATTGTCCCTTTCACTCCCAAACCTTTGTAAAAGTTAGTTTAATCCTCTAAAATAACAGCATGTGTCCTGGTACACTGATAGAGTTAGGTTGAGGGTAGGTTGTGTTATATCTGCGCTTTACAAATAACAGCATGTGTCCTGGTACACTGATAGAGTTAGGTTGAGGGTAGGTTGTGTTATATCTGCGCTTTACAAATAACAGCATGTGTCCTGGTACACTGATAGAGTTAGGTTGAGGGTAGGTTGTGTTATATCTGCGCTTTACAAATAACAGCATGTGTCCTGGTACACTGATAGAGTTAGGTTGAGGGTAGGTTGTGTTATCTGCGCTTTACAAATAACAGCATGTGTCCTGGTACACTGATAGAGTTAGGTTGAGGGTAGGTTGTGTTATATCTGCGCTTTACAAATAACAGCATGTGTCCTGGTACACTGATAGAGTTAGGTTGAGGGTAGGTTGTGTTATATCTGCGCTTTACAAATAACAGCATGTGTCCTGGTACACTGATAGAGTTAGGTTGAGGGTAGGTTGTGTTATATCTGCGCTTTACAAATAACAGCATGTGTCCTGGTACACTGATAGAGTTAGGTTGAGGGTAGGTTGTGTTATATCTGCGCTTTACAAATAACAGCATGTGTCCTGGTACACTGATAGAGTTAGGTTGAGGGTAGGTTGTGTTATATCTGCGCTTTACAAATAACAGCATGTGTCCTGGTACACTGATATAGTTAGGTTGAGGGTAGGTTGTGTTATATCTGCGCTTTACAAATAACAGCATGTGTCCTGGTACACTGATAGAGTTAGGTTGAGGGTAGGTTGTGTTATATCTGCGCTTTACAAATAACAGCATGTGTCCTGGTACACTGATAGAGTTAGGTTGAGGGTAGGTTGTGTTATATCTGCGCTTTACAAATAACAGCATGTGTCCTGGTACACTGATAGAGTTAGGTTGAGGGTAGGTTGTGTTATATCTGCGCTTTACATATAACAGCATGTGTCCTGGTACACTGATAGAGTTAGGTTGAGGGTAGGTTGTGTTATATCTGCGCTTTACAAATAACAGCATGTGTCCTGGTACACTGATAGAGTTAGGTTGAGGGTAGGTTGTGTTATATCTGCGCTTTACAAATAACAGCATGTGTCCTGGTACACTGATAGAGTTAGGTTGAGGGTAGGTTGTGTTATATCTGCGCTTTACAAATAACAGCATGTGTCCTGGTACACTGATAGAGTTAGGTTGAGGGTAGGTTGTGTTATATCTGCGCTTTACAAATAACAGCATGTGTCCTGGTACACTGATAGAGTTAGGTTGAGGGTAGGTTGTGTTATATCTGCGCTTTACAAATAACAGCATGTGTCCTGGTACACTGATAGAGTTAGGTTGAGGGTAGGTTGTGTTATATCTGCGCTTTACAAATAACAGCATGTGTCCTGGTACACTGATAGAGTTAGGTTGAGGGTAGGTTGTGTTATATCTGCGCTTTACAAATAATATGGGGTCTTGCCTATTATGTATTAAGGGGAGGTTTTGTTTTCCCTGAACCCTTTTCTCCCTCATGTTTAACCACGTTAGTTTTGAGATTTTAAAGCGTTCGCCCGAATTGTTTTGTGATTTTAAGATTGTTCGTCCCATTTCTTTGTCAATATCAACTTGACCCGTTTTGCCATTTATGAGTTGACGTTTTCCTGGCGAGCGATAGCGAGACAAATTTAGGAAGAACCGGCCTTCAGCTGGAAAATATTTCTGCCGAAAAATGTACAAATTTATTTCGATATCTTGGGGATATTTTTGTGTTAAGTTTGATGGGGTCTAGGGAGCAAACTAAAATCCTCCCTTTAAACAAAGACACAGGAACTGAATATCAATTTTTGAAAGAAAGTGGGTTATCTATATAGGGCCCTAATTCATAAAACATTACACTACTTTTGATTTACCAAGTTCGTTCATCATATTCAAAGGTTTCACAACGTGAGCTATGCTATAAGCCAAACACAATCGACTGTATGTAGTTGGAATATAATAAAATAACATTCATGTGTTTGATATTGGTAATTTAATTTTTGTATTCATCTGATATCACTAAATCCTTCGTAAACTGTAGAAAACCGCAAGGTGGTAGATTGCATATTAACAAACAAACGTCAGGGAGTCGTTAGGGTTATGATGATGAGGTTTACATTTTAAGGGGAGGCAGACCGTTTTTCTGGACCCCCTTCTCCCTAAGGTTAAGCCCCACTAGTTTTGAGATTATATGACGTTCGGCCCATTAGTTTGGCGATTTTAACACCTTTCGCCACATTTCGTTGTCAATTTTAAGCCCTTTCGTGCCATTTAGGTGTCGATTATTTCCTGGCGAGCGATAACGATCTTGCAATTTTAAGAGGAACCGGCCTTCGGCCGGGAAATTTTTCTACCGAAATACGAACAAATTTATCTTCAAGGGAGGTCTAAGTTTTTTTTTGTTTAAACTTGATGGAGGTCTAGGTAGGAAACTAAAAAAAATATATATGAATAAATGAATTAATTAGACCAAACAAACGGTCTGCCTCCCGTTAATCTAACGGTGAAAATATAATATCTAGCCATCAATAGACGATAGTATTATACATCGTGGTGCCCCTTACAACCAAATGGAACATAATTTCCTGTGGGATGAGAGGCAATTCAATATTCCATATATCTGAAAAAGGCTATGAAAGGGAGAGGAGGCAATCTCGTATATTACCAAACTAGTGCCCAACTCGCTCTCTCTCTCTCTCTCTCTCTCTCTCTCTCTCTCTCTCTCTCTCTCTCTCTCTCTCTCTATAAAGATGTATGTATGGATGAATACATGTATATGTATGAATGGGCATTTGTAAGTAGGTATGTATATAGGTATACTGTACAGCATATGTAAGTAGGTATGTATATAAGTATACTGTACAGTATATGTAAGTAGGTATGTATATAGGTATATTGTACAGCATATGTAAGTAGGTATGTATATAAGTATACTGTACAGCATATGTAAGTAGGTATGTATATAGGTATACTGTACAGTATTTATGTAAGTAGGTATGTATATAGGTATACTGTACAGTATATGTAAGTAGGTATGTATATAGGTATACTGTACAGTATTTATGTAAGTAGGTATGTATATAGGTATACTGTACAGCATATGTAAGTAGGTATGTATATAGGTATACTGTACAGTATTTATGTAAGTAGGTATGTATATAGGTATACTGTACAGTATATGTAAGTAGGTATGTATATAGGTATACTGTACAGTATTTATGTAAGTAGGTATGTATATAGGTATACTGTACAGTATTTAGGTAAGTAGGTATGTATATAGGTATACTGTACAGTATTTAGGTAAGTAGGTATGTATATAGGTATACTGTACAGTATTTATATAAGTAGGTATGTATATAGGTATACTGTACAGTATTTAGGTAAGTAGGTATGTATATAGGTATACTGTACAGTATTTATATAAGTAGGTATGTATATAGGTATACTGTACAGTATTTAGGTAAGTAGGTATGTATATAGGTATACTGTACAGTATTTATATAAGTAGGTATGTATATAGGTATACTGTACAGTATTTAGGTAAGTAGGTATGTATATAGGTATACTGTACAGTATTTAGGTAAGTAGGTATGTATATAGGTATACTGTACAGTATTTATATAAGTAGGTATGTATATAGGTATACTGTACAGTATTTAGGTAAGTAGGTATGTATATAGGTATACTGTACAGTATTTATGTAAGTAGGTATGTATATAGGTATACTGTACAGTATTTATGTAAGTAGGTATGTATATAGGTATACTGTACAGTATTTATGTAAGTGTGCATTTACTTGTCTCCGAATATCTATTTTTGTTCATTTATTAAGGCGAGTTATTTGTTTGTTTTTTGTTTTACTCCCTTCTTCCTTATGTTTAGCCCCATTCCTTATGAAATTTAAGAAGTTCTCTCCTTTAGTTTGGTGGTTTTAAGATCTTTTGCCCCATTTCTATGTCAATTTTAAGACATGTTGTGCCATTTAGGTGTCGATTTATTTTTCTGGCGAGCGATAGCGACCCTGTAAATTGGGAGGAATTGGTCATCGGCCGCAGCATTATTATACCGAAAAATGTCCAAACTTACATCAAATAGGGTTCTTTGGGATGTATATTTATGTATATATATGTATTTGTTTGTATTCCGAAGAGGCACACACATTCTGCTGTGGTAGTAGTGATGATGATGGCATTCTGTGATGTATTAGACATCACAGACATGGTAATAGTGTTAGATGGTAATGATACTAGAATACTACACCACTCCTACAGGGGTGGGAAGGGAGGGGTATTGCGGCGGGGGGGGGGGGGGGGTTAAAACCATAGTTTTGACCTAGGATCATAAATATTGCACAAATTAAAAACAATTTTTTGACTGACCGTTGCATTCACTAACCAAATGTTTGTGCGAAGTTTGGTGAAAATCCGTCGAATGGTCTTGGAGGAGTTTCTGGACAGACAGACAGACAGACACACAGACATGTTGGGCGGCATTGTACCACTATACGGGGGGTGGGGGGTGGGGGGGGGGGGGGTATACCACTCTGCTTACGCAGAGTTGATAAAAACTTCAATTAAATGAGAAATCCAGACAAAAGAAAGATCAGTGTCCCTCATATCGTACGCCAGCTACCTCCGGCACGAGACTCACTGTTTGCTGGGCTAAATAACAACGAAAACCGGAACAATCATTATTTGTTTTGGTTTTCACTCTTTGTTTCCGTATGTTGGAAAAAGGGAGAGAGTTACATAAAGTTACATAAATACACAGACAGCACCATGGGCAGCACAGACCTTGCAGTTCCTGCTAGGTAGTCCGGAAATAATTCAAACATTTATAATTATAATATTTCTATATTTGTATATATTTTCGTGACATGATTAATTTCCCAGTGACTGTATCAACACTATCGATCGTCTCAGTGATGGTATCAAATTGACTCTATCGATCGTCGCTACATTGACTAGAGTTTACAGATAAGGAGAACAAAATTGCACGCCATATTCAAGATGGTGCCTCGTTAATGGTATTATAATGTTCTAATATTTATAAGTAAAATTTCTTTTAATATATCCCAATTCTCTATTGGCCTTGTTCGCAGCTGCTGCACATTGATCTGAGGTCTTTAATTTTTCAGATATTAGAACCCCCAGGTCTTCAACTAGGGCATTTGTTTTTATTGGTTGTCCTTTCACCTTGTATTCGTATATTTGTTGTGTATTACCTATTTGTAAGACCTGACATTTGTCATCATTGAATGGCAGCTACTATTCTGTTGACCACTCAACTATTATATTTAAATCCGACTACAGTTTATTTCTCTCTTCTTCGGTTAATACTTAATTTCCTATCTTTGTAACATCAGCGAACTTTGAGATCGTGTTATTTAGTCCTAAACCAATGTTACGTGTATAGATATGAAACAAAACTGACCCCAGGGTTGATCTCTGAGACACTCCACTATACACAGGCTCCCACTCAGATTCCACTACTTTTATCACCAGTCTCTGCCTTCTACTTGTAAGCCAGCTTCTTATCCATACATGAATGTTTCCTTTAATGCCTAATGTTTCCAATTTATTCAACATTTTTCCATGTGGGACCTCATCGAAAGCCTTCTGGAAATCTAAGTTGATTATGTCTGATGATTTAGACGAGTCATTATGTGTAAACAGTCTATAATAGAATTCGATTTAATTTGGTAGGCATGACTTACTGGATCTGTAGCCATGTTGGCTATCTCGGATACACTTTTTTTACTCTAGATAGTCTACTATATTGTCTCTTATAATTGTTTCCAGAGATTGTCCTATTATTGACGTTAAACATATTGGTCCTTAATTACCTGCTAGAGCCTTATTGCTTTATTCAAATATTTGCAGTTCTCCAATCACCAGACACGATTCATGCTGGAGTGACAACTTAAACATGCAAGTTAAGGACTGAGCTATTTCTTCTTTCAAGTTCTTCACAATTATTGGGTAAAAAAGTATCTGTACCAGGGTTTTTGTTAGTATTCGAATTGTTCAACTTGCCTAACTTTTGCTTATAGTAAAACTCTCTATTTCGTTTGCCGTTACATTTTCTCCGAAGTAATGGTATATTCTTTCTTAGTAAATACGGAACAAAAATGTTCATTAAGTAAATTTGCCTTTTTGTTATCGCTTGTTACTGTCTTGACATTCTTAATTAGCGGTCCTATTCCAGTGTTAATCTTGCTATTACTAGTAACGTAACCGTAAAATTACTTTGGATTTGAGCACATTCCTCCGAGTATTATGTTTTGTGAACAATGAGTGTTGTTGCAATATTGTTGGTAATTAAGTGACTATATCATCGGCCTAATTTTGGCACAGAGGCCGGTATGCAATAATGATACTTATGTTTGAGTTGTTCATGTTTAATTTGACACATAATATTTCTTTAATATTTTTGGGGAGTGAAACCTCGGTTATATTTAGATGACAGACAATCCACATAACCACTCTACCTCTTAACTTTCCGTTACATCTATCTTTGTAATAAAATATGTTGGAGTCAATATGATATTCGGAAATTATATCTCTATTTTTATATATCAAGGTGAGTTTCTGTTAGACTAATTACGTCAATTTTTTAAAATTAACACAAGGCATTTTGGTTCACCTATCCTACTCCTAATCGAACATTCAGAGAGAGAGAGAGAGAGAGAGAGTGTGTAAGTGAGAGAGAGAAAGTTAGTGTGTGTTTTTGGAAGTATAGGTATAGTGAAACATGGGTAGGCAGGACCATAGATTGTATCCGTCATATGTACTACTAATATTAATGTCACATTATTTCCACTGGAAAGACCTGCTGGTTCCCGTTGAGGTTGCCAGGCCCTCATTTTCGCACTCATTCAGATTTGCTTTCTCTCTCTCCTACGCTGGGGTCATAAGATCTGTGCGGCCAGCGTATCTCTCTCGCTCTCTCTTTCCTTCAACGTACAGTGTTACATAAAGGAACACAAAATAATATGCAGTATCTAGAAACCTGGGTAACATTAACAATGTATCTAAAGATGTTCCAAGAAAATAAAACTCGGTTTTAATTGCTAATTTGATAGATGTTCTAGTAAGAACATACCATATTAAAGTAAGAATCCTGCCAGCCAATCAACGCGCTGCATTTGACTATCTCTTTAAACCAGCTGAGTTTGACATTCATGACGTTTCCCCCAATTCTGCCACACCCTCCCGTGCAGCCAATCAGGAGCCTCCGTTGTCGTTGTCGGACCAAGCAAAAACTGAGCCAGCCGCGCACACCTCATCATCTTTCAAATCGCTCTCGCTCCCTCCACAGGCCGTTTCTTCGAGTGGCAATAGGTCTAGGACATCAATGCAAGCCCTATACTCCCGTAACATATTATGAAGAGATAAGACCAGAGGAGAGGGGATTTTTTTTTCAAACCGTGTGGCTGGAGAAAGCACTGCCCGGGCGGCTGGTTCAACCAATTACAGCGCGGCAATTCGTGAGGCGGGGCTATAAAGAGGGGGGGGGGGGGGGGGCTGCAGACGTCACTCCCGTCACGGGTCGCACGGGGTTCACTTGCCAGCAACTCGCACTCTCTCCCTCACCTGGGCAACAATGGGAACTTGGCTACACCTGCTCCAGCCTCCCAGCTCGCCTATCCCGCCCCAATAAAGTCCACCTCTGGCCAAACACAGCTTTCGTCTACTAACCAGATATATACACCACACGTATCCTGGTTCTTGTCGTCACATTGCTGGCTTACACACCGATATCCAAGCAATTCAAGAGGGACGACAGATAGTAGATGGAACTGAAGATTTTCAGAAGAACTATTGGCCGGCCTTGAGGTGGTGAAGATTGTTCCAGAGATACCCAAGACTTTTTACAGGACCCTTATGGGCCCGAAATACCATTATTAAAAGGAGAGAAATGTTTGACAAACCCAGTGGTTCCAACCATTAAAATTAATGTGTTCTTATAGAACAAAATAAAAAGAAAGAGATTAGACTAATTAATTAAATAAAAGGATGAAGTGTTGAGAGAATATAGCTGTCATTTATAGAGAGGGCTCCATGCCACTTAGCTACCAATAGTATATGATCTTCTAGGTTAGTAGATAAATGTAAACTATAAAGATAAGGGGAAGATGAAATAAGAGATTCAAAGTTAGAAGCTACTATAGGAATGACGTGGGGATAAATAATAGTTGCAGAAAGATAAGATCTACCTTGAGAAATAGTTAGAACGGACACTAGTCCATATGATGAAATATTCTTTTTGTTATAAAGGAAACATTGTTATTCGTAGCATTTAAGAAGAAGAATTCGCTGGTATGATAATGAACTTTGTGATAATGATATAAGTAACAAATCGAGGCGATTGTTGTGAGGAAATATTGTACTCCTGAGATAAGCAGTTAGTGAGTTGATAAATATATTATCAATCAGATTAAACATTGAGGATAATAATGTAATCATGATATATAGAGAATTAAGTGTCGAATATTGATAATATACTGTAGGTGTTTATGAAATATTGATTATATCGGACCATGTAATGAGATATATTATTTGAGTAAGTGTTGTCAGTGTTATTGAGATTATTTATTTATCAGAGTGGAGATATTCCAAAACAAAGGGTTATATTAATATAGGTGCCTACGGGTACGGATTTATTTGTGGTGAAGATAAGAATATATATAATGTAAGAGTGTTAAAGATAGGTAAATAGAGGTCAAATTCATTAAAGCCTTGGTCTTTGGATTAGACATATTAAGGACCGGTAAAGTTGATATATTATTTTGGAGACTAGTAATGTGACTTTTGGATCGAAGTCGGAGGGAGTCAATACCTGAATAGCGGGTATCCAAATAGGTGGTAACGGGATCTTGTGAGTTCCAACATACAATCTATTGTGGGTCGACGATAATATTCAATCTGAGTGTTGAACTCATTTCGGCCCGAACAGAGAATCAATTGCTAGGGGAACATAAACCTATTAGGGAGTTTGTTAAATAAAGGATACGAACTTCTGAACAACTGTCGAATTATTCCCACCTTAGTAGTATACTGAGAATTACAAAATAAGTACTACACATATAACAACACGATTTGACATTTATTGTCACTATATTGGAATATAGTGAGGTGTGGTGTGGAGGGAGATGTGCTGAAAAGTGTGAAAAGAAACAACTTGAGATGGTTCGGCCATATGGAACGTATGGAATGCGAGAGAATGACTAAGAGGGTGTACGAGAGCGAGGTGGAAGGACAGAGAGGGAGAGGTGCACCGAAGGAGAGGTGGACGGATGGAGTGAGGAAGTATATGGATGAAGGCGGTGCTGGTTGGGAGGAGGGGCGTCGACTGACTTGGGACAGAGGTGCATGGGGGGCGGTTCGTTCGTGGCCACCCCTTCGGGGATCACGGCGTCAGGCAATAGATAGATAGATAGATAGATATTGGAATTAAAGCAGTATAGTATTACTATTATTTGCATTATAATACATTCAGACCACTGGATGAACCCTGGCAATAATAACTGGCAACACAATATAATACATTCAGACCACTGGATCAACCCTGGCAATAATAACTGGCAACACAATATAATACATTCAGACCACTGGATCAACCCTGGCAATAATAACTGGCAACACATTATAATACATTCAGACCACTGGATCAACCCTGGCAATAATAACTGGCAACACAATAAATTAACAAACCTTCCTTAATATAAAATATATCCTACAATTATTTCAGTGTACTCAGGACGTATTATGTCATATTATGTTGTTCACATTAGACGATTTTAGTCAGTTTATGAGGAATATGTGGGGTTCAATGAGTGTATTATAATAGTTTATGAGGAATATGTGGGGTTCAATGAGTGTATATAATAGTTTATGAGGAATATGTGGGGTTCAATGAGTGTATTATAATAGTTTATGAGGAATATGTGGGGTTCAATGAGTGTATTATAATAGTTTATGAGGAATATGTGGGGTTCAATGAGTGTATTATAATAGTTTATGAGGAATATGTGGGGTTCAATGAGTGTATTATAATAGTTTATGAGGAATATGTGGGGTTCAATGAGTGTATTATAATAGTTTATGAGGAATAAGTGGGGTTCAATGAGTGTATTATAATAGTTTATGAGGAATATGTGGGGTTCAATGAGTGTATTATAATAGTTTATGAGGAATATGTGGGGTTCAATGAGTGTATTATAATAGTTTATGAGGAATATGTGGGGTTCAATGAGTGTATTATAATAGTTTATGAGGAATATGTGGGGTTCAATGAGTGTATTATAATAGTTTATGAGGAATAAGTGGGGTTCAATGAGTGTATTATAATAGTTTATGAGGAATATGTGGGGTTCAATGAATGTATTATAATAGTTTATGAGGAATATGTTGGGTTCAATGAGTGTATTATAATAGTTTTACCCGATTGACTTCATAAACTGCATAAAATCGCGCAATAATAGCAAGAATAAAATGTAACTGTATAATCGTACTAAAAGGGATATTGACATCATCCTATCTTAAATTAACGTATTGTTAATTGAAGATAATTTTACACGAACGATTATGGCCTAATGTCTTAAGCTTGAGAGAGAGAGAGAGAGAGAGAGAGAGAGAGAGAGAGAGAGAGAGAGAGAGAGAGAGAGAGGTGAGAAGTGATGATGTCATGTATGGGGAAGGGGAGGAAGGAAGGGGAACATAAACAAAAAGGCAAGGAGGTAGCCGGGCAGAAAATTAAGCAGTGTGTACGTCAAGATGGTTGGTACACACACATAAACGCACACACACATACACAAACACTTACACACAGTCACACACACACAGACACACACACACACACACACACACACACACTGGCAGACATGTACACACCAGATTTGTTTGGTGGGAGAACAAAGACATATAAGATCTTTCCGTTCAAACATAATTACTAGGATCATATTAAACCCCTTCTGTAACAGCGACGTCTTTTGTATTTTATTCTACCTATAATTAGACGATTTTGAGCAGTTTAAGGAGGATCTGTGGTAGTGAAAAGGGTCAAGTGAGATTGCTCGAAGTCTGTGTATTGCTGGAGACTCTCTTTATACTGAACACAATCGTTTAATAATATCCATAACAATATTAATAGAGCGGCATCGGTACTGCGAGGGTTAAGGCGAGGCATTTGGTTTCCTCCCTAGACCCCCAACAAGCTTAACAATTACACACAAGAACCCCTTCGAGAAACATTTGTACAACAGTTTCGTAAGTTACAGACTCGCTATCGCTCACCTGGAAAAAATAGATACCTAAATTGCACGAAGGATCTTAACATTGACAAAGAAATGGGGCGAAAGGTCTTATAATCACCAAATTAACGGGGTCAACGTCTGAAAATGTCAAAACTAATGGGGCTAAACATGAGGTAGAATGAGGTTCAGAAAAGAAACAAAAACCTTCCCTTAACCCTTACAGTCCCGGCGAAGTCTTTTTGTTTCTATTTCAGGTGCATTGGGACGATTTTATGAAGCTTAGGTTGGAAATATGGTTGCTAAAAAGAATAATTGAGATTGTCTGTAATCATTTAACGGGTAGACATCTTTCCTAAGCTGAATTAATCCGTCTAATAGTTACTAGAATATAATACAAAGGATGTCCCCCGTACAGAATGGGTTAATATGAGTGACAAACGAGCTACAGTGCATACATTAAGGGTTGTAATGTGTGGTGAAGCTTATCTGGCAATGGCCTTCAATGTTCACTATTAAGGGTTGTAATGTGTGGTGAAACTTATCTGGCAATGGCCTTCAATGTTCACTATTAAGGGTTGTAATGTGTGGTGAAGCTTATCTGGCAATGGCCTTCAATGGTCACTATTAAGGGTTGTAATGTGTGGTGAAGCTTATCTGGCAATGGCCTTCAATGTTCACTATTAAGGTTGTAATGTGTGGTGAAGCTTATCTGGCAATGGCCTTCAATGTTCACTATTAAGGGTTGTAATGTGTGGTGAAGCTTATCTGGCAATGGCCTTCAATGTTCACTATTAAGGGTTGTAATGTGTGGTGAAGCTTATCTGGCAATGGCCTTCAATGTTCACTATTAAGGGTTGTAATGTGTGGTGAAGCTTATCTGGCAATGGCCTTCAATGTTCACTATTAAGGGTTGTAATGTGTGGTGAAGCTTATCTGGCAATGGCCTTCAATGTTCACTATTAAGGGTTGTAATGTGTGGTGAAGCTTATCTGGCAATGGCCTTCAATGTTCACTATTAAGGGTTGTAATGTGTGGTGAAGCTTATCTGGCAATGGCCTTCAATGTTCACTATTAAGGGTTGTAATGTGTGGTGAAGCTTATCTGGCAATGGCCTTCAATGTTCACTATTAAGGGTTGTAATGTGTGGTGAAGCTTATCTGGCAATGGCCTTCAATGTTCACTATTAAGGGTTGTAATGTGTGGTGAAGCTTATCTGGCAATGGCCTTCAATGTTCACTATTAAGGGTTGTAATGTGTGGTGAAGCTTATCTGGCAATGGCCTTCAATGGTCACTATTAAGGGTTGTAATGTGTGGTGAAGCTTATCTGGCAATGGCCTTCAATGTTCACTATTAAGGGTTGTAATGTGTGGTGAAGCTTATCTGGCAATGGCCTTCAATGTTCACTATTAAGGGTTGTAATGTGTGGTGAATCTTATCTGGCAATGGCCTTCAATGTTCACTATTAACCTGACAAGCGCGATATAGACGTAGGTGCTAGGGTAGTTATTTGTGCATTTCTAGCCCTGGATTCTGACAGAATTCGTTATATTTACAATATAAACCATTACTTGTTTTCGGTATGCTTTTATTTTACATATATGATGTATATATGAACCTTCAAGAGTGCTAAAATAAGTGGGAAAAGCATTTGGGTGGTGAAAAACGAAGATATTGGCCACCCGGTCATAATCTCAGGCGAGAGAGAGAGACAGGCAGCCCTCCCCTCTCGCTGTCTGGGAGTCAACTGAGACGAGCGAGGCGGTGTGTGCCGGTGTCTGGGTGTTGCATAACGATCTTTTATGCAACCCACTTGTGCTACATTATCGCGGGAGAGAAAAATAACCGATAAATGATGATAATAAGAGGAAAAATAGGTGATAATTGAGGAGGGGAGGGAGGGGGGAATAAGGTGGGGAAGGAGGGGAGGGGGGTGGGTGAGATTTACATGGATGAGTACTGGAGGGGAATTATCTCACCTAGAGACAAATTCCTTTGTTTTGATAGGCCCTTTTTTTTTATGGAAGGCTTTTTTTATGGTCCTGCTTCCGTGAGGCCTATCGCGTTCCCTATAGGAAGCCTTCCGTGAGGCCTATCGCGCTTGCCGGGTTAAGGGTTGTAATGTGTGGTGAAGCTTATCTGGCAATGGCCTTCAATGTTCACTATTAAGGGTTGTAATGTGTGGTGAAGCTTATCTGGCAATGGCCTTCAATGGTCACTATTATGGGTTGTAATGTGTGGTGAAGCTTATCTGGCAATGGCCTTCAATGTTCACTATTAAGGGTTGTAATGTGTGGTGAAGCTTATCTGGCAATGGCCTTCAATGTTCACTATTAAGGGTTGTAATGTGTGGTGAAGCTTATCTGGCAATGGCCTTCAATGTTCACTATTAAGGGTTGTAATGTGTGGTGAAGCTTATCTGGCAATGGCCTTCAATGGTCACTATTAAGGGTTGTAATGTGTGGTGAAGCTTATCTGGCAATGGCCTTCAATGTTCACTATTAAGGGTTGTAATGTGTGGTGAAGCTTATCTGGCAATGGCCTTCAATGTTCACTATTAAGGGTTGTAATGTGTGGTGAAGCTTATCTGGCAATGGCCTTCAATGGTCACTATTAAGGGTTGTAATGTGTGGTGAAGCTTATCTGGCAATGGCCTTCAATGGTCACTATTATGGGTTGTAATGTGTGGTGAAGCTTATCTGGCAATGGCCTTCAATGTTCACTATTAAGGGTTGTAATGTGTGGTGAAGCTTATCTGGCAATGGCCTTCAATGTTCACTATTAAGGGTTGTAATGTGTGGTGAAGCTTATCTGGCAATGGCCTTCAATGTTCACTATTAAGGGTTGTAATGTGTGGTGAAGCTTATCTGGCAATGGCCTTCAATGGTCACTATTAAGGGTTGTAATGTGTGGTGAAGCTTATCTGGCAATGGCCTTCAATGTTCACTATTAAGGGTTGTAATGTGTGGTGAAGCTTATCTGGCAATGGCCTTCAATGTTCACTATTAAGGGTTGTAATGTGTGGTGAAGCTTATCTGGCAATGGCCTTCAATGGTCACTATTAAGGGTTGTAATGTGTGGTGAAGCTTATCTGGCAATGGCCTTCAATGTTCACTATTAAGGGTTGTAATGTGTGGTGAAGCTTATCTGGCAATGGCCTTCAATGTTCACTATTAAGGGTTGTAATGTGTGGTGAAGCTTATCTGGCAATGGCCTTCAATGTTCACTATTAAGGGTTGTAATGTGGTGAAGCTTATCTGGCAATGGACTTCAATGTTCACTATTAAGGGTTGTAATGTGTGGTGAAGCTTATCTGGCAATGGCCTTCAATGGTCACTATTAAGGGTTGTAATGTGTGGTGAAGCTTATCTGGCAATGGCCTTCAATGTTCACTATTAAGGGTTGTAATGTGTGGTGAAGCTTATCTGGCAATGGCCTTCAATGTTCACTATTAAGGGTTGTAATGTGTGGTGAAGCTTATCTGGCAATGGCCTTCAATGTTCACTATTAATGGTTGTAATGTGTGGTGAAGCTTATCTGGCAATGGCCTTCAATGGTCACTATTAAGGGTTGTAATGTGTGGTGAAGCTTATCTGGCAATGGCCTTCAATGTTCACTATTAAGGGTTGTAATGTGTGGTGAAGCTTATCTGGCAATGGCCTTCAATGTTCACTATTAAGGGTTGTAATGTGTGGTGAAGCTTATCTGGCAATGGCCTTCAATGTTCACTATTAAGGGTTGTAATGTGTGGTGAAGCTTATCTGGCAATGGCCTTCAATGTTCACTATTAAGGGTTGTAATGTGTGGTGAAGCTTATCTGGCAATGGCCTTCAATGTTCACTATTAAGGGTTGTAATGTGTGGTGAAGCTTATCTGGCAATGGCCTTCAATGGTCACTATTAAGGGTTGTAATGTGTGGTGAAGCTTATCTGGCAATGGCCTTCAATGTTCACTATTAAGGGTTGTAATGTGTGGTGAAGCTTATCTGGCAATGGCCTTCAATGTTCACTATTAAGGGTTGTAATGTGTGGTGAAGCTTATCTGGCAATGGCCTTCAATGTTCACTATTAAGGGTTGTAATGTGTGGTGAAGCTTATCTGGCAATGGCCTTCAATGGTCACTATTAAGGGTTGTAATGTGTGGTGAAGCTTATCTGGCAATGGCCTTCAATGTTCACTATTAAGGGTTGTAATGTGTGGTGAAGCTTATCTGGCAATGGCCTTCAATGTTCACTATTAAGGGTTGTAATGTGTGGTGAAGCTTATCTGGCAATGGCCTTCAATGTTCACTATTAAGGGTTGTAATGTGTGGTGAAGCTTATCTGGCAATGGCCTTCAATGGTCACTATTAAGGGTTGTAATGTGTGGTGAAGCTTATCTGGCAATGGCCTTCAATGTTCACTATTAAGGGTTGTAATGTGTGGTGAAGCTTATCTGGCAATGGCCTTCAATGTTCACTATTAAGGGTTGTAATGTGTGGTGAAGCTTATCTGGCAATGGCCTTCAATGTTCACTATTAAGGGTTGTAATGTGTGGTGAAGCTTATCTGGCAATGGCCTTCAATGTTCACTATTAAGGGTTGTAATGTGTGGTGAAGCTTATCTGGCAATGGCCTTCAATGTTCACTATTAAGGGTTGTAATGTGTGGTGAAGCTTATCTGGCAATGGCTTTCAATGGTCACTATTAAGGGTTGTAATGTGTGGTGAAGCTTATCTGGCAATGGCCTTCAATGTTCACTATTAAGGGTTGTAATGTGTGGTGAAGCTTATCTGGCAATGGCCTTCAATGTTCACTATTAAGGGTTGTAATGTGTGGTGAAGCTTATCTGGCAATGGCCTTCAATGTTCACTATTAAGGGTTGTAATGTGTGGTGAAGCTTATCTGGCAATGGCCTTCAATGTTCACTATTAAGGGTTGTAATGTGTGGTGAAGCTTATCTGGCAATGGCCTTCAATGTTCACTATTTTAGATAAATGTGTAAAACATTTCGGGAGAAAAATGTCCAGGCTGAAGGCCAGTTCCTCTTAAAATACAACTTCCCTATCGATCGCCAGGAAAAAATCAACTCCTAAATGGAACGAAAGGTCTTATTATTGACAACAATATTGGGCGAAGTGTTTTAATATCGCCAAACTAATAGGCCGAACATCTAAATATCGCCAAACTAATGGGCCGAACGCCTTAAAATGTCAAAACTAATGGGGCTTAAGCCGCTATCACACGGACAACTTTCACCAAGCATAACAGCGTTTCATTGAGCAAATTTTGCCTAGCAGCTTGGCGTAATTAGCACACGGTACCTAGCAGTTTTGCCGAGCAAAGTGAAACACACGAAGATATATCATGAATTACTGACAAAAACATATGCTTTATGGAAGTGTCCTGTCTTCAAATTGAGTTTAATATCTTTAAATTAGTATGAATATTACGCTATATTAATATAATTATGTTGCGCATGTCAAAATTCATCATTCCGACGAATCATTGTTGGGAAAACTAGGCTATAGCCTAGCCGCACTGAATGACACTGCTTGCTCAGAAGTTATACACTTTAAAGTAGGCCTAATTTGTTGTTTTTAGTGAACCCTTATCAATATATAGAACAAAATCTACTACCCACCTTACGAAAAACGCCATCTTGATATTGCTAAGCTTCATGCATTATGGGTTTTATCGTAATATTAATCAATTATAGCATTACACTGTAGGCTCAGTGGAACACCATGTGATTGTAAGCAACACAGCTAATGTTTCATTGCATACTGCAGTATATTTTTCTATTAAACTGTTAAGATGTAGTCCTACCTGGGTATAAGTTCATTCCAAGCGTGAACTACCTGTAGCCTAACTGCTAGTAGCCTATGTGTTAGTCTTAATATCTACCATATAAACAAAAATAACAAAATATGCCTAGGCACATTTTAATAATATAGAATAAAGCAAACATAGCCTATGAATGATAGATAATATTCTAACTAATTTAATCAATACTAACATTATAGCTAATTTAATCAATGCTATCATATTCTAACTAATGCTAACTTTATTAACCATTTAAATAATCATAAATAGTAAAATAATTATAAAATATTAACCAACCTATTATCAACTCTGCTTCTATTAACCCTATATAGACAAGTAAAAATATACTAAGAACAAAACAAACAAAATATATAAGAAGATAAAAAACATCGTCCTCGCCGGGCCTCGCACCTGCAACATCAGAATTATCAGATTCAAAAGCGTTACCGTTGCTGCTAGGCTAGCGCGACACTGGTAGAGGAGCAGTGGGACAGTTATTTGAGCGGAGTATGGCTCTTGCTATTGTACTTCAGCTTATCTTTGTTGCTTTATTGCAAAGTATTTTGAGATTAATACATCTATATCATATATATACCACTCAAAATTATATATTACAAAGCTTTAAAAACATGCAGCGAGTACATTTAGGTCGGATTAGTGTTAAATAATGCCGAGGAGACAGCCATGAAAGTTGCGGGAGAGTGATGCAACTCTACTTCACTCCATTTCTTGCTGTATTTTACGTAATTTCCGTTAAATATGTAACGAATCTTACAAATTCATTAACATTATATTTGTTTAGTCTTCCTCGCCCATACATCAGGGACAGGAGCCATAATAGCTTGTGAAATAGACCATTGGAAAGAGACGAAATATCGTGCGAAATATGGACAAAAGAACGTAGTCAAATGAGCTTTGGTTGTTCAGCTAACTGTACATATAATAGGATTGTTTCAGGTTTAATATAATAATTTGCAAACTTTATAAGTAGTAGGCATAATTTATGCACACATTTCCGATTTATATATTTAAATTGAAGTTCTATTTATCAGGAAGTATAGGTTTTATGCCGATCCTTTCGGTGAGCATAATTTCGCCAAACAATGATTAGTGAAAAGAGTTCTGGCTTTGCTCAGGGAAACGCCCTAGTTTGGAGTTTTCGCCAAGCAGCATGCTTGGCGAAATGTTGCTTTGCTCAGCGAAAGTTGCCCGTGTGATAGCCCCTTTAACATGAGGGATACAGTTGGGCACGCACTCCTTTTCTGTCAAGTTTTACGAGCAATTGTAGTTTGGCTTCTTCACAAATTAATTCATAAGTCAGCCACCTATGCCCTATTCCAAGTAAGTAGGGCAACACTCTTGAACATTAACCTCTATAACTCACAAACGACTAGAGTAATCCAGCTAATGTTTCTACCATTTGGGAAGGGTCAGCCAGGAAATAGGAGTGGATATTTACAGCCCATTTGCTCTAGCCCTTTTTGAATTACATTACAGGTGTTTGGAGTCACAATTTCTGGACAACCTATTTAGAACAGGTATAAGATAATCTACCTTCAGTCTAGACATCAATACCCCTGCGGAAGAGGCTCAAAATAATTCCAGAATAATACTGCTCATCGAAAATTGCCAGTAAAATCCCTCGTGTAAAACTGACTTCATGCATTACTTTCTCTCCAGTCCCTCAATACTTGGTTGTTCACAGTATGAATGTTTCATGGTATATCAATATTGGCAGATCTATTTGACTTGTACAGAAGAACGGTCATTTTCGTTAGCCCCATTACGTTGGCGATTTTGAAACCCACCGCCCTATTTGTTTGCCATTTTGAAACCCACCGCCCTATTTGTTTGCCATTTTGAAACCCACCGCCCTATTTGTTTGCCATTTTGAAACCCACCGCCCTATTTGTTTGCCATTTTGAAACCCACCGCCCTATTTGTTTGCCATTTTGAAACCCACCGCCCTATTTGTTTGCCATTTTGAAACCCACCGCCCTATTTGTTTGCCATTTAAGAACATAAGAACATAAGAAAATGGGAGTCTGCAGAAAGCCGATTGGCCTAAGCAAGGCAGATCCCTGTCCCACACAACCCCAAATCAATTACAAAGCCCAATTATAGGCTCAACACTCTAATACCCTGAGGATCATCCTACCAAAACGGTTAGAGATTAACGCAGGATTATGGGGGTCTGCAGAGCGCTGATTGGCCCAACCCGGCTGATCCCCCTTCACACCCAACCCTTCTCGTCCATATGCTTATCCAATTTTATCTTAAAGCTCCCTACAGTTTTAGATCCCACTATAGCACTTGGTAGTCCATTCCACCCATCTACAACTCTGTTACCAAACCAATATTTGCCTATATCTTTTCTGAAACGAAATTTATCTAATTTGAAACCATTGGTACGAGTTCTTTCGCTATCACTGAGCTTTAGTACATTTGTCATGTCCCCTTTGTTAATCCCACTAACCCACTTGAACACCTCTATCATATCCCCTCTAACTCTGCGTCTCTCTAACGAATGTAAACCTAATTTCTTCAACCTTTCTTCATACGGAAGATTTCTAATATTATGGATCATTTTTGTCATTCTACGCTGTACTCTCTCCAATGAATCTATGTCCATTCTGTAATAAGGACACCAAAATTGGACAGCATAATCCATATGGGGTCTCACTAATGACAAGTAAAGTTTTAAGATAACATCAGTAGTTCTGTTACTCACACTCCTAGAGATGAACCCGAGAATCCTGTTTGCCTTATTACGAACGCCTATACACTGTTTTCTAGGCTTCAAATCATTGCTAACAAACACACCTAGATCTTTCTCGCAGTCTGAATTTTCTAATTCTAAATTAGCTAGTTTATATATTCGTTTATATATTCGTTTATATTATTCGTTCCAATTAGGAGTCGATCTTTTCCTGGTGGGCAAAAGCTAGCCAGTAATCTAGGCCGGAAAATGTACAAATGTATACCAACACATGTACACATTTACCTCGAAGTGGGTCTTCGGGGTGTTTCTTAAGCTTGTTAGAGGTCTAGGGAGCAACCTAACCCCCCCCCCCCCTGCCTTAATGTATCCCACTGTAGACCGTAGACAGATAATGTATCCCACTGTAGACCGTAGACAGATAATGTATCCCACTGTAGACCATAGACAGATAATGTATCCCACTGTAGACCATAGACAGATAATGTATCCCACTGTAGACCATAGACAGATAATGTATCCCACTGTAGACCATAGACAGATAATGTATCCCACTGTAGACCATAGACAGATAATGTATCCCACTGTAGACCATAGACAGATAATGTATCCCACTGTAGACCATAGACAGATAATGTATCCCACTGTAGACCATAGACAGATAATGTATCCCACTGTAGACCATAGACAGATAATGTATCCCACTGTAGACCATAGACAGATAATGTATCCCACTGTAGACCATAGACAGATAATGTATCCCACTGTAGACCGTAGACAGATAATGTATCCCACTGTAGACCATAGACAGATAATGTATCCCACTGTAGACCGTAGACAGATAATGTATCCCACTGTAGACCGTAGACAGATAATGTATCCCACTGTAGACCGTAGACAGATAATGTATCCCACTGTAGACCATAGACAGATAATGTATCCCACTGTAGACCATAGACAGATAATGTATCCCACTGTAGACCATAGACAGATAATGTATCCCACTGTAGACCATAGACAGATAATGTATCCCACTGTAGACCATAGACAGATAATGTATCCCACTGTAGACCATAGACAGATAATGTATCCCACTGTAGACCATAGACAGATAATGTATCCCACTGTAGACCATAGACAGATAATGTATCCCACTGTAGACCATAGACAGATAATGTATCCCACTGTAGACCATAGACAGATAATGTATCCCACTGTAGACCGTAGACAGATAATGTATCCCACTGTAGACCATAGACAGATAATGTATCCCACTGTAGACCGTAGACAGATAATGTATCCCACTGTAGACCGTAGACAGATAATGTATCCCACTGTAGACCGTAGACAGATAATGTATCCCACTGTAGACCATAGACAGATAATGTATCCCACTGTAGACCGTAGACAGATAATGTATCCCACTGTAGACCATAGACAGATAATGTATCCCACTGTAGACCATAGACAGATAATGTATCCCACTGTAGACCATAGACAGATAATGTATCCCACTGTAGACCATAGACAGATAATGTATCCCACTGTAGACCATAGACAGATAATGTATCCCACTGTAGACCATAGACAGATAATGTATCCCACTGTAGACCATAGACAGATAATCTATCCCACTGTAGACCATAGACAGATAATGTATCCAACTGTAGACCATAGACAGATAATGTATCCCACTGTAGACCATAGACAGATAATGTATCCCACTGTAGACCATAGACAGATAATGTATCCCACTGTAGACCATAGACAGATAATATATCCCACTGTAGACCGTAGACAGATAATGTATCCCACTGTAGACCATAGACAGATAATGTATCCCACTGTAGACCGTAGACAGATAATGTATCCCACTCTAGACCGTAGACAGATAATGTATCCCACTGTAGACCGTAGACAGATAATGTATCCCACTGTAGACCGTAGACAGATAATGTATCCCACTGTAGACCATAGACAGATAATGTATCCCACTGCAGACCGTAGACAGATAATGTATCCCACTGTAGACCATAGACAGATAATGTATCCCACTGTAGACCGTAGACAGATAATGTATCCCACTGTAGACCGTAGACAGATAATGTATCCCACTGTAGACCGTAGACAGATAATGTATCCCACTGTAGACCGTAGACAGATAATGTATCCCACTGTAGACCATAGACAGATAATGTATCCCACTGTAGACCATAGACAGATAATGTATCCCACTGTAGACCATAGACAGATAATGTATCCCACTGTAGACCATAGACAGATAATGTATCCCACTGTAGACCATAGACAGATAATGTATCCCACTGTAGACCATAGACAGATAATGTATCCCACTGTAGACCATAGACAGATAATGTATCCCACTGTAGACCGTAGACAGATAATGTATCCCACTGTAGACCATAGACAGATAATGTATCCCACTGTAGACCGTAGACAGATAATGTATCCCACTGTAGACCGTAGACAGATAATGTATCCCACTGTAGACCGTAGACAGATAATGTATCCCACTGTAGACCATAGACAGATAATGTATCCCACTGTAGACCGTAGACAGATAATGTATCCCACTGTAGACCGTAGACAGATAATGTATCCCACTGTAGACCGTAGACAGATAATGTATCCCACTGTAGACCGTAGACAGATAATGTATCCCACTGTAGACCGTAGACAGATAATGTATCCCACTGTAGACCGTAGACAGATAATGTATCCCACTGTAGACCGTAGACAGATAATGTATCCCACTGTAGACCGTAGACAGATAATGTATCCCACTGTAGACCATAGACAGATAATGTATCCAACTGTAGACCGTAGACAGATAATGTATCCCACTGTAGACCATAGACAGATAATGTATCCCACTGTAGACCGTAGACAGATAATGTATCCCACTGTAGACCATAGACAGATAATGTATCCCACTGTAGACCATAGACAGATAATGTATCCCACTGTAGACCATAGACAGATAATGTATCCCACTGTAGACCATAGACAGATAATGTATCCCACTGTAGACCATAGACAGATAATGTATCCCACTGTAGACCATAGACAGATAATGTATCCCACTGTAGACCATAGACAGATAATGTATCCCACTGTAGACCGTAGACAGATAATGTATCCCACTGTAGACCATAGACAGATAATGTATCCCACTGTAGACCGTAGACAGATAATGTATCCCACTGTAGACCATAGACAGATAATGTATCCCACTGTAGACCATAGACAGATAATGTATCCCACTGTAGACCGTAGACAAATAATGTATCCCACTGTAGACCATAGACAGATAATGTATCCCACTGTAGACCGTAGACAGATAATGTATCCCACTGTAGACCATAGACAGATAATGTATCCCACTGTAGACCGTAGACAGATAATGTATCCCACTGTAGACCATAGACAGATAATGTATCCCACTGTAGACCATAGACAGATAATGTATCCCACTGTAGACCATAGACAGATAATGTATCCCACTGTAGACCATAGACAGATAATGTATCCCACTGTAGACCATAGACAGATAATGTATCCCACTGTAGACCATAGACAGATAATGTATCCCACTGTAGACCATAGACAGATAATGTATCCCACTGTAGACCATAGACAGATAATGTATCCCACTGTAGACCATAGACAGATAATGTATCCCACTGTAGACCATAGACAGATAATGTATCCCACTGTAGACCATAGACAGATAATGTATCCCACTGTAGACCATAGACAGATAATGTATCCCACTGTAGACCATAGACAGATAATGTATCCCACTGTAGACCATAGACAGATAATGTATCCCACTGTAGACCATAGACAGATAATGTATCCCACTGTAGACCATAGACAGATAATGTATCCCACTGTAGACCGTAGACAGATAATGTATCCCACTGTAGACCATAGACAGATAATGTATCCCACTGTAGACCATAGACAGATAATAAGATAAACAGTAAAACACAGCCTACCATTTAAGGGGGATGACCTGTTTTTTGTTCTGTCCTTTTCTATCTTTCTCTGGCTTGTATCCATTTGGCCCCATTCAGCCTACTGTTTTAAGACGTTTATCCTCACCCAGGTGTAAATGTTTTACTGGTGAGCGGTAGCGAGCCAGCATATTTTTTATTTTTGTTTGACATCAGGTTAAATATGTAAATTTTTCGATAGAAAAATGTCTCCAGTGAAGCCGGATTTCTTCATATAATGATGGCTCGCTATCCTTCGCCAGGAAGAAACCGACACCTAGATGGGGATAAACGTCTTAAAATAGTTGGCTGAATGGGGCCGATTGGATACAAGCCAAAGAAAGAGAGAAAAGGACAGACATAACAAAGAGCAGGTCACCCCCCTTAATCCTCCCGCCCAACCTTCGCTCCACTCATCTCCGTCCTTCCACTCTATATAGCCTAGACAATGGGAACTTTGAGGCAGTATGCAAATCCCTTCCCCTCACTGACAGGCCGCCTCCCATACCAAACCTGGCTCACAAACCACATATTCCTTAAGGGGAGGCAGACCGTTTTTCTGGACCCCCTTCTCCCTAATGTTTAGCCCCACTAGTTTTGAGATTAGAAGACGTTCGGCCCATTAGTTTGGCGATTTTCAGACCTTTCCCCCCATTTCGTTGTCAATGTTAAGACCTTTCGTGCCATTTAAGTGTCAATTATTTCCTGGCGAGCGAAAGCGAGCCTGCAGTTTTAAGGGGAACCTGCCTTCGGCTGGGACATTTTCTACCGAAAAATTTACAAATTTATCTAGGGGGTGTTTTTCTAAGCATGGTGGAGGTCTAGGGAAGAAACTAAGCAATTATATGAATAAATGAATTAATAGACCAAACAAACGGCCAGCCTCCCCTTAAATTAACCCCTTGTGTACCGGCGAGACGTATCTTTAATTTAGTTCTAGCTACATTTAGACGATTTTATGAAGCTGAGGAAGGATATAGGGTAGCAAAAAGGACTAATTAAGATAGTCTTGCCTCTCATTTGGTAAACGTCCTTCCTAGGCTGAGAAAAATCGTCAATAGTTGCCAGCATATTATGCAAATGATGTCACCAGTATAGAAGGGGTTAAGGGAAGATTTTTAGTTTGTTCACTAAACCCCATCAACCATAAAAATACCCCCAAGACTCCCCTGCGAGATATCTTTGTACATTTTTCGGTAGAAAAATGTCCCGGCAAAAGGCTGGTTCCTCTTATATTATAGGCTTGCTATCACTTGCAGGGAAAATAGACACCTAAAGGGCACGAAATGTATTATTATTATTGACACATACATTGGGTGAAAGGTCTTATAATAGACACCTAAAGGGCACGACATGTATTATTATTATTGACACATACATTGGGTGAAAGGTCTTATAATAGACACCTAAAGGGCACGAAATGTATTATTATTATTGACACATACATTGGGTGAAAGGTCTTATAATAGACACCTAATGGGCTCGAAATGTATTATTATTATTGACACATACATTGGGTGAAAGGTCTTATAATAGACACCTAATGGGCACGAAATGTATTATTATTATTGACACTTACATTGGGTGAAAGGTCTTATAATAGACACCTAAAGGGCACGAAATGTATTATTATTATTGACACATACATTGGGTGAAAGGTCTTATAATAGACACCTAATGGGCACGAAATGTATTATTATTATTGACACATACATTGGGTGAAAGGTCTTATAATAGACACCTAAAGGGCTCGAAATGTATTATTATTATTGACACATACATTGGGTGAAAGGTCTTATAATAGACACCTAATGGGCACGAAATGTATTATTATTATTGACACATACATTGGGTGAAAGGTCTTATAATAGACACCTAATGGGCACGAAATGTATTATTATTATTGACACATACATTGGGTGAAAGGTCTTATAATAGACACCTAAAGGGCACGAAATGTATTATTATTGACACATACATTGGGTGAAAGGTCTTATAATAGACACCTAATGGGCACGTAATGTATTATTATTATTGACACATACATTGGGTGAAAGGTCTTATAATAGACACCTAAAGGGCTCGAAATGTATTATTATTATTGACACATACATTGGGTGAAAGGTCTTATAATAGACACCTAATGGGCACGAAATGTATTATTATTATTGACACATACATTGGTGAAAGGTCTTATAATAGACACCTAAAGGGCACGAAATGTATTATTATTATTGACACATACATTGGGTGAAAGGTCTTATAATAGACACCTAAAGGGCACGAAATGTATTATTATTATTGACACATACATTGGGTGAAAGGTCTTATAATAGACACCTAATGGGCACGTAATGTATTATATTATTGACACATACATTGGGTGAAAGGTCTTATAATAGACACCTAATGGGCACGAAATGTATTATTATTATTGACACATACATTGGGTGAAAGGTCTTATAATAGACACCTAAAGGGCACGAAATGTATTATTATTATTGACACATACATTGGGTGAAAGGTCTTATAATAGACACCTAAAGGGCACGAAATGTATTATTATTATTGACACATACATTGGGTGAAAGGTCTTATAATAGACACCTAATGGGCACGAAATGTATTATTATTATTGACACATACATTGGGTGAAAGGTCTTATAATAGACATCTAAAGGGCACGAAATGTATTATTATTATTGACACATACATTGGGTGAAAGGTCTTATAATAGACACCTAAAGGGCACGAAATGTATTATTATTATTGACACATACATTGGGTGAAAGATCTTATAATAGACACCTAAAGGGCACGAAATGTATTATTATTATTGACACATACATTGGGTGAAAGGTCTTATATTAGACACCTAATGGGCACGAAATGTATTATTATTATTGACACATACATTGGGTGAAAGGTCTTATAATAGACACCTAAAGGGCACGAAATGTATTATTATTATTGACACATACATTGGGTGAAAGGTCTTATAATAGACACCTAAAGGGCACGAAATGTATTATTATTATTGACACATACATTGGGTGAAAGGTCTTATAATAGACACCTAAAGGGCACGAAATGTATTATTATTATTGACACATACATTGGGTGAAAGGTCTTATAATAGACACCTAAAGGGCACGAAATGTATTATTATTATTGACACATACATTGGGTGAAAGGTCTTATAATAGACACCTAAAGGGCACGAAATGTATTATTATTATTGACACATACATTGGGTGAAAGGTCTTATAATAGACACCTAATGGGCACGAAATGTATTATTATTATTGACACATACATTGGGTGAAAGGTCTTATAATAGACATCTAAAGGGCACGAAATGTATTATTATTATTGACACATACATTGGGTGAAAGGTCTTATAATAGACACCTAAAGGGCACGAAATGTATTATTATTATTGACACATACATTGGGTGAAAGATCTTATAATAGACACCTAAAGGGCACGAAATGTATTATTATTATTGACACATACATTGGGTGAAAGGTCTTATATTAGACACCTAAGGGCACGAAATGTATTATTATTATTGACACATACATTGGGTGAAAGGTCTTATAATAGACACCTAAAGGGCACGAAATGTATTATTATTATTGACACATACATTGGGTGAAAGGTCTTATAATAGACACCTAAAGGGCACGAAATGTATTATTATTATTGACACATACATTGGGTGAAAGGTCTTATAATAGACACCTAAAGGGCACGAAATGTATTATTATTATTGACACATACATTGGGTGAAAGGTCTTATAATCGACACCTAAAGGGCACGAAATGTATTATTATTATTGACACATACATTGGGTGAAAGGTCTTATAATCGACAAACTAACGTGGTGGACGTCTTAATAATTGAACTCTCAAAAGTGATGGGGCGAACATTTTACATCTCAAAACTAATAGGGCTATACATGAGGGAGAAGGGATCCAGAAACACCAAGAACCTCCCCTTAACACTACTTGATGCAACGTCTTGTCGGATATTATATTTAATTTACATATTTTTGAAGATTTTGAGATATGTGCCATTTTCGAGCACTGCATTTTAGTGCGTCGCCTTCGCCTTGAATGGGGTGAAGCGTCTTATTATTGCCAAGCTAAATGGGGATGACAAATCTAAAAATATTCAAACTAATGGAGACAGATAGGGAAGTCCACAAAGACCCCCTCGGACCAAATCCTGTTGAATATCTCAGACAAGAGCTTTCACTATCAATTTTCGATGCCTAAATTATTTCCAGCAAAATATCTGGAATCTTTTGCATTGGAATCGGAAATTAAACTGCAAATACATGTACTGTATAGATTACAGAAATAGTACAAGACTTGGAATAATAATAATAATATAAATACTACTACTACTACTACTACTACCACTACTACTACTAATAATAATAATAATAATAACACGCTGCCGTTAAACAGCATTAATCGTAATATCTCTGACTATGTTCTGGGCGGGTTTTGTGTGTCTGTATGGGTGGGGGTGGGCGTGGGCGTGGGTATGTTGGTCAGACGAGGGAGAGGATTTATTATTGGATGAGTCAAGAGTTCAAGATATATCATGGATTGGATGGTCTTGGCGTGGTGGAGGCATTGGTTTGTGGACGTACGGGTTTAGTGACTCTAATATATTATGGTTATCAATTGTAGTAATGTAGTTAACCTTTAACCCCTTCTGTACAGGCGATGTCTTTTAAAGTTCATCTAGCTAGAGTTTAACGATTATGTGCAGTTTAAGAAGGATCAGTGATAGTAAAAATGGTTTAGTGAGACAGTTCGAAGCCTGTTTATTGCTGGAGGTCCTTTATTGCTGGAGGCTCTTTATTGCTGGAGGTCCTTTATTGCTGGTGGTCCTTTATTGCTGGAGGCTCTTTATTGCTGGAGGCCCTTTATTGCTGGAGGTCCTTTATTGCTGGTGGTCCTTTATTGCTGGAGGTCCTTTATTGCTGGTGGTCCTTTATTGCTGGAGGTCCTTTATTGCTGGAGGTCCTTTATTGCTGGTGGTCCTTTATTGCTGGAGGCCCTTTATTGCTGGAGGTCCTTTATTGCTGGAGGTCCTTTATTGCTGGAGGACCTTTATTGCTGGTGGTCCTTTATTGCTGGAGGATCTTTATTGCTGGTGGTCCTTTATTGCTGGAGGTCCTTTATTGCTGGAGGTCCTTTATTGCTGGAGGTCCTTTATTGCTGGAGGTCCTTTATTGCTGGAGGCCCTTTATTGCTGGAGGCCCTTTATTGCTGGAGGCCCTTTATTGCTGGAGGCCCTTTATTGCTGGAGGTCCTTTTTTGCTGGAGGCCCTTTATTGCTGGAGGTCCTATATTGCTGGAGGCCCTTTATTGCTGGAGGTCCTTTATTGCTGGAGGATCTTTATTGCTGGTGGTCCTTTATTGCTGGAGGTCCTTTATTGCTGGAGGCCCTTTATTGCTGGAGGATCTTTATTGCTGGAGGCCCTTTATTGCTGGAGGTCCTTTATTGCTGGAAGTCCTTTATTGCTGGAGGACCTTTATTGCTGGAGGACCTTTATTGCTGGAGGTCCTTTATTGCTGGAGGTCCTTTATTGCTGGAGGTCCTTTATTGCTGGAGGTCCTTTATTGCTGGAGGCCCTTTATTGCTGGAGGTCCTTTATTGCTGGAGGTCCTTTATTGCTGGAGGTCCTTTATTGCTGGAGGTCCTTTATGACTGGTGGTCCTTTATTGCTGGTGGTCCTTTATTGCTGGTGGTCCTTTATTGCTGGAGGTCCTTTATTGCTGGAGGTCCTTTATTGCTGGTGGTCCTTTATTGCTGGTGGTCCTTTATTGCTGGAGGCCCTTTATATGCTGAATAAAATCGTCTAATAGTAGCCAGAATATATTGAAAAGGACGGCACCGGTACTGAAGGGGTTAACTATCTTGGTTGGTGTAATGGTAAGAGTGTTTAAAATCTGTATGTGGTATCCCAGGATTTAATCCCGGGAGGATCACATGTTTTCATTAATCTGTATGTGGTATCCCAGGATTTAATCCCGGGAGGATCACATGTTTTCATTAATCTGTATGTGGTATCCCAGGATTTAATCCCGGGAGGATCACATGTTTTCATTAATCTGTATGTGGTATCCCAGGATTTAATCCCGGGAGGATCACATGTTTTCATTAATCTGTATGTGGTATCCCAGGATTTAATCCCGGGAGGATCACATGTTTTCATTAATCTGTATGTGGTATCCCAGGATTTAATCCCGGGTCACATGTTTCATTAATCTGTAGTGGTATCCAAGGATTTAATCCCGGGAGGATCACATGTTTTCATTAATCTGTATGTGGTATCCCAGGATTTAATCCCGGGAGGATCACATGTTTTCATTAATCTGTATGTGGTATCCCAGGATTTAATCCCGGGAGGATCACATGTTTTCATTAATTTCATTCGGAGATGTTTGGTGTTGAGAGTGAAATTAATTAATTAGTATACAGTATATATCATTCTCACTCACTTTCACATCAACTCTCTCTCTCTCTCTCTCTCTCTCTCCTTCTCTCTCTCTCTCTCTCTATCCCTCCCTGTACGTGTGTGTCAGAAAACTGGAAAAGAAATAGAATCAGAAGGAAAATATAGGTATCGGACATTTGATACCGAGAGAGAGAGAGAGAGAGAGAGAGAGAGAGAGAGAGAGAGAGAGAGAGAGAGAGAGAGAGAGAGAGAGAGAGAGAGAAGATGAATGATTTAGTGGTGCCTCCTTTCTTATATAGGGGGACGTCAATAGGTTTGTATATCTTAATTATTAGTGAATTAATTAGTAACTTATACAGTATACTGTATATGATTGAGTTGCATGTTCTTTTCTTTTTGTTATTTGCATAGTTCATGAGTAAATTAATATATCAAGATGTCTAAAGAATATTCTATATTTTATTAGTTATTTTTGTTATACATATTTTGTTTCCATTATTGGTGTTCATTTACTGTAGTCTACTCCGTATTCTATTGTTTATAGACACAATATAATAATACATTAACATATTAAGAAAGTACAAAATACAATTAAATAGTTTAGTGACATTTGCCTCTCATTTGTTGTTCTTACTATGGTATTGATTAATCTAAGTTTTAATTTGAGATACATATTGGGAAAGCTTACCACCCCTTCGAACCTGCGTAGAATTAAATCAAGGTGTCAAAATATATGAATTACCTCAGAGTTTTTCACCGGTAAATTCCCCGGCATATATTTTAGTACGTGTTTTTCTCGCAAAACTCAGAAAGGGAAGCGCCTGCATTCCTTTGATCTGGAACAAACAAACATGTAGTGAATATTATATTTCTTTAACATTTATTCCCTCTTGTTACCAACCGCCTTGGGGCCATTTGGGAAAGTTGTTATATATATATATATATATATATATATATATATATATATATACATATATATATATATATATATAGAGAGAGAGAGAGAGAGAGAGAGAGAGAGAGAGAGAGAGAGAGAGAGAGAGATGAAAAGGAGAACCAGGGTAGCAACCAACAGCATCTTTATTTACAAACGTTTCGACATATCCTATGTCATCTTCAGTGAATCTAAAATGAGAAAATTAAATTATGATAGCTAAATCAGGACAATAAGTCAGTCCAAAAGAGTTTAAAAGGCAAAGCAAACACAGAGAGCAAAATACAAAAAACAAAAACCCGGAAAGTCTGGGAAATTAAAAAATGGGTGAGACTAAAAAGAAAATGTATTAATTACTAGGGAGGGACTCTAAAACCTCAAGATATTTGAAGATCTACAGCAAAAACAATTAATTTACCATATGCAGAGGAATAGCAGATTGGTTATTCTTAAGGGAAGGTTTATCTTTATATATATAGAGAGACTCCAATATTCTAAGGTTGGTAGAATTACACGAATCAAGTATATTAAAATCGCGGGGGTTGACAGATACATTACAAATGTAACAGTGATCTCTTACTGCTGAGTGAGAAGGCGTGCTTATAGGGAGATCTGTTCTGCTGGACTGACCCCTAATTATGTTCGTCGATTCTTGATTTAAAAGCTCTGATAGTGCTTCCAATATACCCTGTATGGCAACTAGGGCACTGAAATTTATAAACAATCGACGATTGCAGGGCAGGCGATCTTTGAAGCAGAAAAAAGAACGAACCTTGAAATCATTTTTGTGAATGAATCTAAACTGGATTTGAGGGTAAAACTAAAGAGTTTATCCTTAAGTGCTCTTTCTAATGTATCAGATACCTTGCCAAGAAACGGTAGTTTAAAATACACTTCCTCCTTACTCACAGTGTACACAGTTTGTTTGGGATGATGAATATTATGCAAACAAATTCTGACTTGCTTATCAAAAAACATAGAAGTAAATCCATTATTGACATAGTAATTTCTTAAAAAAACAATCTCCTCGTAAAACAAGCCATATGTTGAAGTTAGTTGATAAGCTCTATGAAGAAGAGTCTTAATAGAGTTAACCTTAAACTTAAGAGAGCAATAGCTAAAGAAACTAGTACCTAAGCCTGAGAATGTAGGTTTTCTAAATGTGGACATTTAACAAACTGTCATTTACTTTAGTTAACAGCAGATCCATTGGGCGGGTGCCCAACCCCGAAAGGGGTTGAAATAGGAGAGCTATCCCCCGCCAAAGGCGGCTTTCTAGGGCCTTTCCTAGCTGTTGCTGAGAGGATTGGGTTCTAGTCATGTGGTGATGGGCTGGTCTATCAGAGTGAGAGCTGAACGATCTCTGCCATACCCATAGCTTACTCTGACTGTTCCTTTTACTTATATATTTTCTAGATCTCAAGTGACGGCGTCTCTTCCGTGGATTGACCTCCCAATCTCCCATCCTAGAGGTTGGCAGATTGGAAGCCAAAGCGTCACATTTTTCCTTTGACCCTCAACTTTCTCTTCATAATTGCTGAGGGGAACAGGGCCCTGGGTGGGGCTTTGGTTTCCCGGGCGTTTCCGCGCCCTCCTTAGCTCCCCGCCATGGAATGGCTTCAGTCACCCAGGCTTTATTGTGGTCGGCAAGGAGGGTTCTGTGGGGGCGCTCAGTTATGGCCTTGCTCGGGACCTTGGGGCTGTTCGGCCAGGCAGCTTGGGGAACAACAACAACAACAACAACAACAACAACAGATCCAGAAAGGGTAATCTCCCATTGTCTTCGTTCTCGATAGTAAACTTTATATTCTTATGTTTAACATTTAAGTAATCTAGAAACAAAACAGCATGACATTTTTCTTTGAAAACCAGTAGGGAGTCGTCGACGTAGCGACGGTACAATATGGGTTTAAATGTAGAGGGACAACTATCTAACCATTTCTTCTCCCAATGACAGAGAAAAAATATTTGCAAAAGTAGGACCCAGAGGCGCACCCATTGCCACACCATCTATCTGTTTATAAACCTCATTATTAAAGATATAATGACAGTCTTTAACACAAGCACTTAATACACTTTTGAAGAAAGCTTTGTTCATACCCAAATAACTCTGAACTCCACTGAACACTAAATCAATACACAGGTATATGGTTTCATTAACTGGGACATTAGTAAATAATGAAGTGATATCAAAGCTACACAGATAAGCAGAGGGCGGCAATTTGAAACCAGAAAGCGAATTGAAAAGTTCATATGAATTTTTAATTGTATTCTCATTAACATTGAAAATTGAAAGGATAGAGACTACAAATGTACTCAATAGATGTGAAGCAGTATTGTAAGCCGCCATTATAGGTCTAAGGGGGACATTTGGTTTGTGAACTTTCGGCAAGCCGTATAGGGTAGCAAGGGATGAACCACTAGGTCTCATTGATTGAGCTGAATCTTCAGAGATACTTCCGAAACTTACCAAGCGTTTAATGATTCTACATATCTTATCTTCAATTTTCAGACTAAGTTTAAAGATATCAAACTCAGGAACCTTAACTAATTTAGTGGGGTCTTTTAAAATAGTTTGCATTTTAGAAACCGAATCTAATTTATTCAGTAATACAACACCTCTTCCTTTGTCTGGGCGACACACAATCAAATCCTTATTCTTGCCAATATTCTTTAAAACATTAATATCAGATTTGGTGAAAATCGGAGAGAGAACATTAAATCCTTTAAATCCAAAAAACTCTTTACAGGCACTGTTACGAATGCATAATACTGTATATATATATATTGCTATCAATGTCATCACTTTCACTTTCATTATCAAACTCTCTCTCACTCTCTCTCCTTTTCATAACCCTCTATAAACACGAGCAAACTTTTACTCGCCAACTTTCAAACGACTTCCTAACTTGTGTTAAGGGTCAGTCACAGTCCTCTGATGCACCTGACTAGTCCTGACCTAACCACTTGACCTTACCTCACCTATCCCCTTGACCTAACCTCACCTATCCACTTGACCTCACCTGACCTATCCACTTGGTATACCCTGACCCATCCATTAAACCTAATCAGACCTATCCATTTGACGCTACATGACCTATCTCATTTTACCTAACCATAACTAGCCATTTCAAATAACCTGACCTGCTCACTAGGCCTATCTACTTGCCCTAACCTGACCTATCCCCTTGACCTTACCTGACTTATCCACTTGTCCTAACCTGAACAATCCACTTGAACTTACTGACCTATTCACTTGACCTAACCTGTGCTATTCACTTTACCTAGCCTGACCTATCCACTTAACCTAACCTTACCTATCCATTTGACCTATCCTGAGTTATCCACTTGACCTAACCTGAGCTATCCACATGAGCTAACCTTATGTATCCACTTGGCCTAACCTTACCTATGCACTTGGCCTAACCTGACCTATCCACTTGACTTACACTGACCCATCATACTTAAGCTAATCATACTTATCCACATGACGTTACCTGACCTATACACTTGACCTAGCCTGACCTATCTACTTGACCTAACCTAACATTTCCACTTGACCTAATCTGACCTATCTACTTGACTTACCCTGACCCATCCACTTAACATAATCAGACCTATCCACATGACGTTACCTGACCTATGCAATTGATCTAACCAGATATATCCATTTCAAATTACCTCACCTGAGCACTTGGCCATTTGTTATGACCTGACCTGACCACTTGGTTGATTCTTTGACTTGATCTGAACTGATCATTATAATTTGTCAGACCTAATCTCCTGTGCTAACTTATCCATCTGTATTTGACCATTTGGCTTTAACTGAATGTTGATGTAATCTGAACAATTGCCTTACCTTGACCATTGGACCTTGTTTGACTTTACTACCTAACTACTTACGTAAACAGACCACTTTAACTGACCAGAACACCTAACTTGACTCGAGCACTTGACCCGGTGTAACCACCTAACTTGACCTTAACACTTGACCAGATCTTACCTTTGACCTGACCTGACCACTGGACTAGATTTAACCATTTTACCTGACCTGATCACTTTACCGTATAAGACTTGTTAGAAAACTGTCATCTTGAGCAATATTGACGTTTATCTTTGACCTGACCTGTTGACCTTCACCTTACATGACTTGACCATTTGGACCTGACCTGACCTGCCTACTTAACCATACCTAACCTGACTGCTTCACCTGATTTGACCTCGTGATCTGACTTATTTCACCACTTATTCTTAATTGATCACCTGAACTGACCAATGGTAGTGACATGAACTGATCATTTGACCTAAACAGGATATGCGACGCTATATTACATTGAACTTTGGCTATCATTAGACGATGTTATCCAGTTTATGAAGGATCTCTAGGAATCAAAGATATAAGAGCTATCTATTTAACCACTTTGACTCCAACAGACCATCTCTAAGTTAAATAATATCGTTAAATAATAAGAATATAATGCAGACGTAGGATATTGTAAACTGAAAATAATATATTATACACAACTCGGAACAAATTTTAGATATCAAGCCTAAAAGGTTGCAGGCAATTCATTACCGAATGTTATGCTACACATCAAAGTTGTCTACAATACATACAGTATATCACATTATACACCACTCTGAATAAGTTACTTCCTAGTCTTTGTCACACTTATATATATATATATATATATATATATATATATATATATATATATATAAACTGTATATACATGGCTAGAAAGATAGATAGATAGAACGGTATTGATATGTATCAATAAATATGGGCAAGGCACAAGTCAAGTAAATCTGCAATAACACAATTATTTTATTTTGCAATAAACAAAATGAATAGGCAGAAGCCAAAATAATATATTTTGAAAATATCTATGGCTCAAATATTAAGAAACAAACCAGAAGATGAACTTTGTACAGCCAAAGTCATTATTGGTCGATAATATTTATCATAAACTATTACTTATCCTGGACAGTTCACGCGTGTTATTTAATATTCCGTGACCATAGTGAAATGTTGAATGAGAAGGGGATTTATGCCTCCCAAAAATGTCTGGGCCTGGCTCGGTTTCCAACCCGGGTCAGTAGGTATGCCAGACTCCCGCTCTACCACTGTAATACGCTAAGACGTACACTATGAAAGTTCCTTATACTTTCCACCAACGACCATTTTACGCTTTCCCAGACATCAACTCGGCGCTAGCTCTGTGGTTTTGGAAATTTTCAGGTACAGTGCAACACACATAGTCTAGTTGTTTTCACAGCTGCCGGTAAATTGCCATGTTCCCATCTTGATAACTAAGCTATTACGGAAGCTTAGTAGCAAAGTGTGTTATTACTTATGAAATCTTAGCTTTAACATGATGGAGAGACATACTAGTTTCATATTTTCCTGTTATTTATCGATGAATCAGCTGCTAATTACCACCAGCTTAAATAATACCGATTATAATATGTTTTTCTTCACTTCACAGAACGGTAGAAGGTCTGCATAATCGTACAAGTATTATCAAGGTTCTCGGCAAGGTATTGATATTGACTGTACCTTGGGCCGTGTTTCGGATGGTACAACATTTAGATAGTTGTTCATTGTCAGTTTTTTATAGTCAAGTATTTTCGAGTATTGTCGTACAACACTAATTTGGCGTCCCGTAAATTTAGCAGTAATTCTGATCCGACAATTTCCATTTCAAGTTTTAGAAGAATTGAAATTCTTCCAACGTTTTACCCTCGATCTAGTTTTCGTTAGCAATGCAAAACAAAATTTCTAAATGTTGTCAGATACAATGCCGCGAATATTACCGGAAAAGGTGTTCGTGTGATACCGGCTTGAGCGGGGGTAGGGGTGGGTGGGTGGAATCTGGCTCACTTCTCCCTCATGTTTAACCCCATTAGTTTTTAGATTTTAAGACATTCGCCGTTATAGTTTGGCGATTTTAAGACCTTTCGCTCCATTACTTTGCCAATTATTTAGACCTTTCGTACCATTTACGTGTCGATTATTTTTTCCCTGGCGAGCGATAGCAAGCCTGTAATTTTGGAGGAACCAGCCTTCGGCCGAGACATTTGTCCACCGAAAAATGTACAAGGGAGCAAATTTAAAACCCTCCCTTAAACCCATTAGGATCCTGGAATATTTCATGGTGCGTCTATCATCCTTAGCCTACAGAGAGAGAGAGAGAGAGAGAGAGAGAGAGAGAGAGAGAGAGAGAGAGAGAGAGAGGAAGCCCCTTTCAAGCTCCTATACGCATTTCTGTTCTGTTTTTTGGTAATTATTAGACGATTTTCTTCAGATTAGGAAGGGTATATGGAAGTTGTTGTTGTTGTTGTTGTTGTTCCCCAAGCTGCCTGGCCGAACAGCCCCAAGGCCCCGAGCAAGGCCAAGGCCATAACCGAGCGCCCCCACAGAACCCTACCTGCCGACCACAATAAAGCCTGGGTGACCGAAGCCACTCCATGGCGGGGAACTGAGGAGGGTGCGGAAATGCCCGGGAAACCAAAGACCCACCCAGGGCCCTGTGCCCCTCAGCAATTATGTAGAGAAAGTTGAGGGGCAAAGGAAAAATGTGACGCTTTGGCTTCCAATCTTGGTAGATTGGGAGGTCAATCCACGGAAGAGATGCCGTCACTTGAGATCTAGAAAATATATAAGTAAAAGGAACAGTCAGAGTAAGCTAAGGGTATGGCAGAGATCGCTCAGTTCTCGCTCTGATAGACCAGCCCATCACCACATGGTATATGGAAGTTGATTGAGATAGCCTTTACCCTTTTAATACCCACTGATCCTTCCTAAGCTGCATACAATCGTTTAATGATAGCCAAAATTAACTGCTAAAACGCCTCAGAGATTCAATGGGTTAAGCAATTGATTTGTTTATATGTTAATGTTCATATAATTAATTAGACAACTTAATTGTCTAGTTAGCGTTGATATTAAGAATCATGTGGGCAATGATCTATTTACTAAAGGTATTTGGCCAACTGTTATGTATACTAGATGCATTACTAATAATAGGATTACATATAAATAATGAACTACAGTATAATTCTTGATAATGACAGATCTCTTAGCATTTTGTTGTTATTGCACACATAGTAATCCCTTGAGGATTATGACGTGTTTTGGCAGAATATGTTGATTATCATTATACGATTATATTTAGATTTGGAAGAGTATGTGAAAGTCAGAGGTTCAATTGAGATAGTCCTTACCCTTTTCATTCCCACATACCCCGCCTAAGCTGCATAAAATCGTCTAATGATGACCCAAATATACTGCCAAAAGCCGTCATGGTCTTCAATTAGTTAGTTAAAATAGAACTTCAGAGGCTATCAACCCTATTGGATTATTTAGTCAGCACACTGTAAGCCAAAAAGAACGTCAGGACTGGAGCCTCTCTGCGAGAACTCCAGTTCCTTGTGATCCTCAAGGGGTTAACTATTAGTCGTAAGAACTGCCAGACTTCGAAAGGCTCTTCCCCAAATCGGTGTCAAACGAACATTTGTTGATGAATCTTCCTGGAATCATAAACTATACATTAAAATTGTATTCGTTAAACATCACACTGGTGGATAATTAGTCTGTTATTGTCAAGTCTAGCATATTTCGGATATTCATAATTGATAGTTCAAAATTATGCATAAACAATTTTATCTGTAGGTTGACCAATACTTAACCGTTGCAGTTGATTTTGTGTGTTTTAATATTTAAAGACAGAATCTATAATACTTTATATCTGTACTATAGAGTATTCATTGTTAATTAACTGGTATCACGGTACTTACGGTAACTCGTGTCCCAACTTAGTAAACAAGAAGGAGACATTAAAAAAGAGTGTAGCCAAGCCGAGTTATAGCACAAACAAGAAGTACTGGCATCACTACATTATACATAGATCATAATTGGAGACACACTCATTTGAATCAGTTTTGAACTCAACCGAAACAATACAATGCTTTATTATAGGCCAGATGCTTCAAACCTTGGCTTTACGGGTTCACGGTATCGAATTAATGTATTGATGTGTTGTGTACCCCCCCCCCCCCCCCACACACACACACACGCACACACTCATACATCACAATCTATAGTTAGTTTATTTCTAGCTGCTGTTGAATTACAATTTGTTTACCATAATTATTAAGATTTTGAAGCGAAATACAATGTTAATCATGAAGCTAGATATTTATGTGATGAAGAGTCAGAGTGGTTTCATATTGTCTTATATAGTATCGACAAGTCAGTTGCTAAGGGATTCCATTTACCTCAGCTGAAATAAAACAAATGATGGTCAATGAATTATTTAGAAATATTATTGTGCTGAAAACTCCTCGTTAATCTGACTAGCATTATATGACAATTGTACTTATTTAGAAATATATAAATTTGCTAAAATAAAAATAACATGATTTTTGAGATTTTTTTTTTTAACTTTTAATATTTCGAGGTCAGTGGGGACAATGCTGCAGGTTAATCCACCGACTCAGAACAAAAAATCTTGCTAAACTGAAAATAAATTGAATACAATTATTATTTTAATTGAACCGTAAACCCTCTGATTCCATTTTTTTTTCGTAAGCTGAATACTGAAAAGGAAATACATATAATGAAAAGGTGTAATAGATTCCTGCCATGCATGAAATACAACACCTAACAATCGATATAATCTAAGCTGTTGGTTATCTTGCATATAAAGGCTATATAATAGCCATTGTTTTACAAACTTGTCTTCACTATTATGGCTTTCCTTTCTAGACGATTGAAAATATGATCAGTGTTTTTGTTTTCCTAGTGTTATCATGAAACACTGCTATGTATGAGCTGCTATGTATGCAGTAGTATGCTTCCTGGTGTAGTCTTCGTTCATTTTCTCCCCCACCTCATCTGTTTGATCATGTCCCAAGCCTGAGTGGCGGCTACATTTTTCTGTCTTGTGTTATTTGTCTTGTTAACAGATGATTCCTTTGTGCAGATAACATTTCGTTCATAAATAAACTAAATCAGTCTAACAGCCGCTAACACAAGTCGTTTTAGACCTTAATAACAAATAATAATAATTATATTACAAATATTTATTAGGGGAGTAAAAAAGAAAGACAAGTGAGCGCTATGAGTTTTCCCAGGATCAACCAATCAGCAAGCCGAATTTAATGATGCAAATCTTGATCTCCATTGCAGACATAAAGGTACAGTTTCCTAAGCAAGCTTCGTTCCTCACCAAGCTTCGTTCCTGCACGAGCTAATAATTGTGAAAGTAAAAACAGTACTATTGAATTAAGAGAGTTCCTGGCTATGCAGTAGGTTATTCACCTTCTTAGGCAACTGTAAAATAATATACTAAAGTCTACATTATTTTAATTGCTGTATAATATTTTTATTTCCATAATAAAATATTAGAGAGGAACGTAATTTGTGCAGAAAACTGTACCAACCTCACCCAGATAGTTGTGAGTGCACCTCTGCCTTACACTGATTGGTCGGCTCCTCCGTGTTCTACAAACGCTCTCCACCAATCCGGCAGCGCGCACCTGCAGACAAATCTTTGCTCAGGCAGTTTCAATACAAGGTATTTTCACAACAGGCAACTTCTTCTTTATGAAACTTTATCCAGAGCTGTCCTGCTCGGTTGTTATTATGGATGGAATAGTGTAAATATGGGCAACGATGTGAAAGACATTTGGTTACTGCCAGCCAATCAGTGAGGATGCCGGATATAAAGAGCCTACAAGCTGCAGCACACTTGGCTACCAGAGACAAAGCAATCAATAGCTCTAGGAAGGATCGGTTGGCTCTTCCCCGGCTCCAACACTCCGAAGCAGTAAACTTTGGGCGAGATGGCAACGTAAGCAGTGAAACCAAAGCTGGGGGTGCAGTACAACAGGCGGCTACAATAAAACCCAGAGCCTACTGATTCGTCCAAAACTTCGAGTTGCAACCAAGTGTCTCGTTGTCTACGACTATTATCAGCGGTGCATGCTTCATCTGTAGCATTGGACAAGAAGAAGAATGGGAATATTACTGAATACACCGAGAGGAAACTGCATGTTGTAGCATATTTTGTGCGAGATAACACCCAGGCCATCCTTGATCCATACCAGTAGGGGAGCCGGAAAAAGACCTCTACCAACCATTATTTACTATGCTTCATTACTTTTGTTAGTAAACCGACAGGCAATAGGATAGGATGTGAAGCTGTGCTTACCACCGATTTTTCAAAAGCGTTTGACTAAGTTGACAACATCATTACAATGAGACATCTACTTCATTATGATATGAAACTTTAGTTGGCTCCCGGGATGTCATATTATCTTATGTTCCGTGGTCAAGTTGTGCGTTGTGGAAAAGGAGAAGAGTAAGTCATGTTATCTGAATGTTGGTTAAAAGCATGGGTGCGTGGTGTCCTCATGGTTGTTAACATACAAAATACTTATATAAACATATAACATATGATTAGGTGTGTTTTCCCACGACATTCATCTCTGTGTCTTTGCTCATTGCTCATTGGAGTTTGTGGTGGTTGGTTTACCTAACCTGATGCAAAGGGGTTACCACATAATATCTAGATTAACCACATAGTACAGCACATATAGGCCAGTCAACTGAGTTGGCAGGGTAGCAGTTACACAGAAAAGGGAATAAAGGCGGGTCAGTAGAGCTTAAGAAGTTAGGTTAGGTTAGGCTAGGAATCTTAAGACACCAATAACATCAATGACTATTAATTACAAGCAAAGGGCAGGTGCCAAGCAGTTTTTATTTTACACACATACGGAAACGACATGCAAGCAAAGCCTTTTAAAAAATATGTGAGGTCATTACAAAGTTGTATTCAACTTTGGTAAGTTGATACAAATCCTTTGGATGTTAAAGAAAATGTTCTCGCACACCTAAAGAATCAATTGGCATTCCTCGTTATTCAAAATTACCTATCATATATCTTGCGTGTGTTGTGACTCAGATATAATCGAACAAAACCTTTAGTGGTACACAATTATATATGCCAGCAGCCAGCAAAAACAATAAGTGCCTGAATATATTAGCGGCCGAGGAATGTAAGCAGTTGAGGGTCGGGAGGAGGGGAGGGTGTTGGTTTATTAAGGCCATAAAGTAACTCCCGCGGTATACTATAAGCTTTACCCACGAACAACTTATGTACACTACCCAAAACTCTTTTAAAATATACTGTATAGTTCAGGTACCAACTTGAGATATTTAATTAGAGTTACAGCACACAAAACATTGTTGTTGTTTTGTTGTTGGGAATCAGAAGTAGCGGATACAAAATATAGCTATTATTATAATTATAATTATTGCATTAATAACTATGTAAATTGTGTTGTAAATATATTAATGTGATTATACTGATTTTTGTTTTGTGTTCCAGCGCTTGCAAATTCATTTTGAAGAATGGGCGCTCTTTTAAATACGTAAAATGATTATTATTATTATTGTCGCCGTAGTTTTTTGTTTAGGTACTTCGCTAAACTGTTATATTTAGATAGATGTGACACAATATACCCAGGCCGACACAGGCTTAGCATGTTGTCGCTCATATCCCTACACTTTACAAATATATGATCGATTTTTGAAAAGTGAACAATATTTCCTACTCATAAAATCATTACTGACTTTGATGTTGTCGTAGACTACATTCACAAAAGTGTTGAGATATCTTCTATTTATTATTACCACGAACGTATCCTTTGCAAAAGTGGCCAATTACCACGTGAACTGTGACAGACTCTGTACAGTCATTGTCTATAATACGTGCACACCCATGGGAATCTTTGAGTCGTTAAGGGGAGTGACCTGCTTTTATTGTTCTTGGTTGTATCCATTCGTTCCCATTCAGCCTACTATTTTAAGAAATCTATCCCCATCCTGGTGTCGATTTGTTCCTGGCGAGCGATAGCGAGCCAGCATTTTGTGGAGAAATCCGGCTTCGCCGGAGAAATTTTTCTATCGAAAAATGTAAAAATTTAACCAGCTGTCTAACACATTAAATATAGTGGCTCGCTCTCGCTCGCCAGGAATATATCGACACCTGGATGAGGATAAACGTCTTAAAACAGTTAGCTGGATGGGACCCAATAGATACAACCCCGAGAGAGAGAAAAAAGCAAGTAAAGTTGTAAAAGATTTAGTTATATATAGAAATATTGGATTGTTTCGCTTGGGTTCAATACAGATTGAAATCGGCGTGCATGTATTATGAGTCATGACTCAATGGCATATTTCGGTTTGGCAACTTGGTGTGTGTGGTGGATTGAATGTCAAAGGCTATAGTCCGTTCACTTAACCCAGACAAATGGGGCCAACAAACGACCTAAAGTAAGCTGCTGACTAGGTTATACCGCTTCGTGGAAATGGTAAAGACATATTTCTTCACAATTTAACTTGATTAATTGTATTGTACACTCGGATACCATAGTCTCTAGCCCACTCATAAATATTCCTGGACTTCACCTATTTCTAATTATAGAAGTATATCTCTGGAAACAAATTTATGAATATATTTGTCTACACATCAACTACAAAACTATATACACTATTTAATGATAAGCAAGTTCTATCCAAAAATATATTCAGATAATTATAATTGCAAAAAGAAAAAAAAATAGGGGACACTCGAACTTATATGAATGGACTAGATACTATGGTATCTGAGTGTATATGGTAAGTACAAGTACCGTGGTGGTTTAGAGATGTGCAAAAGATTATACCATTTGTTGTAGAGATGAACGACATTGATTGTGGATATCGGGGTCAGAGATGTTGACAGTCAATGTTACTACTCCAGGATCTGGTGGTGTAGTCAATCAAAAATTTCGTCCGGAGTTGAACCACTGACCTTTAAGCAGGTGTCACACTATGCCGATTTAAGTGCCAACGCTCCACGATTTAAGGATCGGGAGAAGGTCTTTGCCTACATCGCCGCGCGACGTGGGTGGGCGCCTACTCAAGAGAGCCGTCGGGAGAGGTCGTCAGGGGCCTCAGGAAAAGTTCGACATGCACAACTCTCATGAGTTGAGTCGGCGGCTAGTAAATTGGCGGGATGGTGACGGTAGGCAGGTGGCGTCGGGCGGCATCCAGTAGGCGTCAGACGGTACAAGGGTGTCGACCTGTCTGCGTCAGACGTCGCTTATAAGGTAGGTCGCCTACAGGCAGCGACCCGGTAACGCCCAGGCGCCGTCATAGGAGGAGGGCATACCGTGAATCCGCGACCAGGCAAATTCGCACGGAACATCGTTGATAGATGGTTTTGGGGGTGTTTTTGTTTTAACCTTGATGGAGGTCTAGCGAGGAAACTAAAAAATAAATTAGTATATAAATAAATGGACCCCAAAAATCACCACTGTCCCCTTAATCCGATCCCATGAACGAGTGACTATCTATAAACCCTTTCAATAGCGGTGGCGTCTGTTTTGCCATAGTTCTGCCATACTTAGACGATTTTATGCAGCTTAAGAACGGTCTGTGGGAGTTAAGAGAGATAAATGAGAGGAATGGAGGTCTTGTGATTGCTACAGGCCCGTTGTAAGCATAATACAATAACCTAATACTTGCCAGACTATAACGAGAAAGAAGTCACCGGTACTGAAAGGGTTAACTATAGATGGCCTTGTTTAACCAATTACTCAAACAAAAATAACACTTAATTAAGGGGAGATGGGTGCCTTTGTTTACTCATTTATGGATCTTTTTATTATGTTTTTAGTTTCCTCCCTAGATCTCAAGCTTAACGCCCCCCGCCCCCCCCCACACACACACACAGACAAACGTCGCCTCCGACGGACCGGTTTGCCTCGGTCGGGATCAAGTGCGACGGAGTAGGGGTCCAGTGTGACAGGGTGGCTGTCCATCGCCGCCGTAGTATCTATCGGCGCCGCCCTACCTCCTATAGGAGCCGCTCGTCAGGAGCATTGTCACCAACCAGTTTGCGTGTTACGGCGCATGACGCCGCCCCAACGGCGTCATTTATCTTCCTTAGGTTGCCACTCGACCCTTTCCAGTTGCCGTTAGGCGGCATGCCCGTCCATGCTGCCCGCCGTGGGCGTCCCGCCCCTCTATCACCCACGATACTCGGCAGTAGTCTCCCCCTTGTATCGCCACTCCTTAAGTCGTGGAGCGTCGGCACTTAAATCGGCATAGTGTGACACTTGCTTAAGGGGACAGTTGTTAGTTTTTGGGTCTATTTATTTATATATTAATGTATGTTTTAGTTTCCTCGCTAGACCTTCATCAAGCTTTAAAAAAAAAAAAAAAAAAAAATCCCTAGACCCCCTTTCAAGATATATGTGTACATTTTCGATATTCCTTTTAACATTCACTATCGCTCGCCAGACAAAGATCGACACCTAAATGCCACGAAAGGTCTTAATATTGATATAGAAATGGGACAAAATGTATTAAAATCGACAAACTAATGGAGCGAACGTCTTTAAATCTGGAAGCTAATGGGGCTAAACATGAGGGAGAAGGGGGACCAAAAAAACGACCCATCTCCCCTTAAACAGACGGTTAGGAAAACAATCTGCGATATAATGGATTTATAAGGACCTATCACCTATTATTAGATTCACTATTACTTACGTACATGTATTATGGAAACGGATTAAAGTCCAAGCAATTCAAGAAAGACGAGCTAATTAGGGGAAAAATTTAGTTGTGGTTCGTAACAGTCTACTGTTTCACTAAGTGGGCAATAAATGCTCCGTAGCCACAGTAACTCCTAGAAGAGACTGGAGTTCTCGAAAATGGCTCCATTCCTGACGCTATTCTTGACTTACAGTGTGCTGGCTTAATAATTCATAAGAGTTTATAGCCTCTGAAATCCTATTTTAACTAATTATAGCAACTCCTAACATTCCGCTCCAAACTGTCTGTGTCTGCCAATCGCAATCGTCCTTTTTTCTCTCAGATGTCTGGCTTAAGTGATTGGTGTATAGTGTTATATTTAAATGAGGCAGGATGTGAGTATATTCTGTAATCAGTACAATAAAGGCATGCTGACTGAGGCCCAAAACTAACCTTTGTCTTTATTAACTAATCTTCAATTATTTCCAATGATCACCATCTCTACATTTATTTATTGTTAGAGCATCACTCCATGGCATAGCCTCGAACACAGGGCCTCCAGTACTCCAGATAATCGCGTTAATCACTCAACCACGTAAGCTTCTGCATCATTATACTGGTATGTCAATACTTATTTGCTCCCTGTGGTTTATAATGATACTGACTGATATGAGCCGCCGCTATTTGTCCAATATCTATAAACTGAAGGGCTTAAAACACACATATATGGTTCCTACATATACAGCACAGATTCCTTGTAAATACGTAATTATTTACAAATAGTCTCACATACTATTATGTATATTGGTGCCGTACACTTGTAAGCGGTCATCACATAGTCACTATGTTCAGTTTTGTTTTAGAAAGGATGTCAGCACTCGGGTACCATGCAAATAACAAAGCAATCCCCCCCCCCCCCCCCTACACACACACCTAAGCACCCCAGCCCACCATACACCCTCACCCACACACATACTCCCCACCCACCCCTACAGAGACACACACACACACACACAAACACACGCACACACACACATTGGATGGCTATAGGTTTGGGTTGTTAATCAGTTTAATCTCTAATAACAAAAATAATTTCGTGAGCCTAATTAAATCGTTCGGTGGTTTTAAGTATAATAAGTGTGTGTGTGTGTGTGTGTGTGTGTAATAATAATAATGATAGTAATCGGTGTGAGTGTATGTGTGTTTGTGTGCGTGTTTATTATGATACTAAATAATGTACTCTAGATTAACCTTCAACTATTTGAATGCTATTAAGTATATGTCGAACTGAATATAATTGTCTAGTTATAGGCTGAATAAGTACAATAACCTTGATGGCAATTAATGGTTTATTTTCATCTACAATAATATCACTCCTTCCAACTATGATGGACGCATAATATTATCATATGTGTTAGTTCGCACATTCAACATACCATGATGCACTATTTTCTTATAGTTTGGCTGTTAGTAGACAATTTTATTCAGTTTAGAAATGAAATGTGGGAGTTAATGGGATAATTGTTATTGAGTTACTGCCTTGATTGTTTGAGGTCCTTCCTAAGATGTGTAAAATCGTCCAGTGTTAACCAGAATATAGGTAGAGAAGTGTCATATTTAGGAAAGGGTTAACTATTTGGCTCTTGGAGGGACTTTCTTAAGATAAATAATATCACCTTGAATCAGTTACAATTTGACAAGTGTTTATGGAAGAGAATGATGCAAAATTAGTACATTCTAATACATTGTTTCAAAGAGGTGCTTCTTATTAAGTTCAATAAATGTGATTACTGTTAGGTGAAATACAATGTTAAGAAATGTTTTATTGATACTTTTATTTATATATTAATTTATTACTTTACGTTTTAACTTTTGTCCCTAGACCTCCATCCGTCTTAAATAAATACCCCCAACACCTCCTTCGAGACAAATGTGTTCATTTTTCGGTAGAAAAATGACCCGGCCGAAGGCCAGTTCCTTCTAACTTGCTGGGTCACCGTCGCTCGCCAGGAAAAAGTACGATACCTAAATTGCACGAAAAGTGTTAAAAGTACGATACCTAAATGGCACGAAAGGTGTTAAAAGTACGATACCTAAATTGCACGAAAGGTGTTAAAAGTACGATACCTAAATTGCACGAAAGGTGTTAAAAGTACGATACCTAAATTGCACGAAAGGTGTTAAAAGTACGATACCTAAATTGCACGAAAGGTGTTAAAAGTACGATATCTAAATTGCACGAAAGGTGTTAAAAGTACGATACCTAAATTGCACGAAAGGTGTTAAAAGTATGATACCTAAATTGCACGAAAGGTGTGTTAAAAGTACGATACCTAAATTGCACGAAAGGTGTTAAAAGTACGATACCTAAATTGCACGAAAGGTGTTAAAAGTACGATACCTAAATTGCACGAAAGGTGTTAAAAGTACGATACCTAAATTGCACGAAAGGTGCTAAAAGTACGATACCTAAATTGCACGAAAGGTGTTAAAAGTACGATACCTAAATTGCACGAAAGGTGCTAAAAGTACGATACCTAAATTGCACGAAAGGTGTTAAAAGTACGATACCTAAATTGCACGAAAGGTGTTAAAATCGCCAAACTAATGAGGCGAATATTTTATAATCTCAAAGTTGATGGGGCTAAGCATTAGGGAGAATGGGGTCCTGAATCCTCCCTCCTTCCTCTTGAAAAAGGTGATCATGAATTGAACATTCTAGGTATAGTATTAAATCAATAACACTAGACAGGAAGCGCGAATAACGATAATAACTAATATAAGGATAATGTGGGACAGGTTGTGAGAGAGGTATCCTGACCAGGATTCGAATCCACTGACTCCAGGTATTTTTGGAAGAGTTGGGCATCTGCTCATGGTCGAGTGGATACGGTGCCCAACTCTTCCAAATATACCTGGCATGAGTGGGTTCGAATCCTGGTCAGGGTACCTCTCTCCCAATAATAAGTACCGTTGTGAGACATATGAAAACATGATGAACATGAAATGCTTCTCTGCTAGGTGAAAATTAAATGTAAATGTTACGTACTCGACAAGCTATACATAACTAAATACAAATATATATTTAACAATTGTAGGTAATAACAAATCAACATATTAGGCTATAAGGGAAGCAAAAATATAATAACTAAATTATGAACTAATAACTACATAAGTAAATATAAAATGAGCTAACCCATTACACACGAGTCTCCTCAAAGAATTGTAAGTAAATATCTACACAATGTATATATCTTAACAATCGAGTGTGTAAACTGCTAAAAAATAAAAAATAAATATCTCCTTGCAAAAATAATCATATGCAATTTGCAAGAATTTTGTTCAGACATTCTGTGCGCTGCAAGCATGTGTTCCAAATAATTATCAGGACGAACCAAGACTGCAATGTGTTTTTTTTTTTCTAATGATGGAGTCACAATAAATTGTCGGAAATATTCGTAGCACGATCAAATTTAGTTTTCAATATATGTGCGATATTATTTTTAAACATAAATGATATAATGTTTAATTACAAATATTGCTTTTACATCTTTATATAGCATACAAGCTTATATTATTTTCATTTATAGTATTCATCTGTCTATATATTTTCTTCTTGGCACTAAAGTTTGCATGTCAAATAATATTTTCATTATAAAATAAATACAAAACTAATAACAAAATACATGTAAATAAATAAATACATACAAATACATAAATACATAAAAATAAATATATACATAGTTTCTGACGAATTCTTCCTATCATTTCATGGAAGTTAACGCAAACAAAGTAAATCCCGACCGGTGTTTAAAGTAGAGGCATGCTAAATATCAGACTGAAACTTAATCCCAAAAGAGAATATACTGCATATAACCAAGCAGGTAAAATTAATTCTAAAAGTTAATATTTAAGTAGCACAGAATATACTGAAACAATGTGTGCGATGAGAGTAAAAAAAAAACATTTATGAAACTCGAGAATGCCTGTATTAATGCTCTCAATCAGATGTGGACAGATGTAATATTATTATTGCTATCAACATATATTATAGCCTGTTTGTATCTAGCTGACGGTAAATTGTCATGTCCCCATCCTGATTACTCATCTAGTACAAAGATTTTGGAGCAACATATAGTATATTGTTATCTATGGAAACCCAGCTTTATTATTGTTATGAAGAGAGCCAAAGAGGAAGAGAGCCGAGAAGTCCCCAGCAGCACTACACAAGCCGCTACACTCCGGACAACACCAGCTTCTACCAACCAAATGGCTGTAATCCAGAGGGCTACCACAGTGCCCCCTCCAGTCCAGTTATCTTTCCGCCTGCCATCCCGTTCTCTTTCTCAAGAACAGGAACAGCCAATCACAGAGGCGGTGACATCAGAGCGCCACCCACCAAGTGTCCTAGTCACACAGCTGGCAGCCTACCATCCTCTACACCTGCTACCTGGGAAGGTAAATAACTGGAGAGTGTCGGGCCAGAGAAATGAAGACACAAGGGCCTCCCCAACATCACCACGAAGGCCCCTTCTCCACTCAAGGACACCGAGACCAGGAGGAACAGGGAAATGATCTAGGAGTGAGAGTAAGGACTGTTTGGCAGGTTCAACCCCTCTCTTAAATTTATCAACCCTTATTTAGGAGTTACCGCCTGCAGCGACCATTGGGAGGTAATAAAAGTTACTAACCTCACCAACCCTTGGAAATCTGCGACCTCATTTAGGGGAATAAATCTTAAACAAATTACCGATGGGCGACACGCTAATTGGTACCACTTGCAGGTAGCAAACTCTATAACAGATAACAGAACAGAACCCCTGTGGTGCACATAGAGAGTTCAGCAACCCTTGCTCTTCGCCAGGGTTCGGCAACCCCTCCTTTGTCACCAACCTTGTAACCACTCTCAGCAGCCCTTGTGTGACCACAACCTGATTCGGCAATCCCTGTGAGGCACTTAGAGAGTTTAGTTTTAGTTATCTTACATAACCAAAAAAATGTAATAAGAAAAATATGCCCAAGAAGAAGCATTATGAGCAGAGGTCCCCAGTCACGAGACCTGACAATGAGAACAAAAAGACTAAACGAGACCTTGACCCCCCCTGATACACCTGGGAAACACATTTGATAATTCGGTGTTATTATTATTATTATTATTATATGAGATGCCGAAGTCTCCAATCAGGGTGCAGAAACACCATCAAGATCAATCCACACAAAACACCCGGAGGCACTGGAGAGAGACTACGGCAACCTAGGAAAAAATAAAAACATATACTGTATACTGTACTGTACATATACACATATTAAACACAGATAACATATTATGCAGTGGAGGATATCAAGCATAAATATAATACAATAACATAGAATAAAATAAGTTTAAAAATTAGAATTAATGCTGCAAAAAAGCATTAACTCTAGACTTAAAAATGGAGATATTAGCTGAATTGACTAGCTCATTTGGCAACTTATTCCACAAGTCAACCATGGCCGGCACAAAACACCGTGAAAACTGTGTAGTAGAAAAATTAACACGGCTCATGGCAAGATCATTAAGATTGCTTGTGAATCTAGTTGCACGAGCCCGGACATAGGGCCCAGGCAGAACCCCATGTAAGGGATGCTGAGGGTTGTTAAAAACTTTAAATAAAAGACTAAGGGCACCAACTTTACGTCGATGACACAGATCAAGAGACAAATGAGGTAGAATAAAACTGATGGAATTTAGCGACCTGTCAAGCAACTTGAGATGGCAGTCAGCTGCTGACAACCAGACAGGTGAGCAGTACTCGAAATGTGGCAAAATAAAAGCATACAAAGACTTGATAACTGTGGCGTCACAAGCAAATGTTTTATAAACCTTGCGAAGCAGACCAATTTTTTGGGAAATGGAAGAGGAGAAAGAACGAATATGCTTTTCAAAAGTAAGTTTGGGATCAAGAGTAACTCCTAACAAACGCAGAGTATCCACATTCTCAATTTGCTCGCCAGAAACTTGTAGATAAGGATGGGGAGGATCCAAGAGGATCTTAGAAGTTATTCAACGTCTTTGTTGATAATCTCTGAAGTAGGCCTATCTTTGATTCTTTGATTTATTGCCTTATAACATCTGCCTATTAAACATATATATATACAGTATATATATATATATATATATATATATATGTTCATAGTCGGCCCTGATTTACACTACTCATAATTTTCAACTTGAATAATGTACTTGAGCCCTTTGCAAAAAACTATTTTTTTTCTTGGTGTAGCCTATACATTTGAGAGTGCTTGCATTCATAAACCGACGTAACCTTGTCTAAACTAGTTATGCACTGCTTTCAATATATATATAATTTATGTGTATGTACAGAATATTGTAACCACCATTTCTATACCTACGTAGCATTAACCTTATACACGGAAGCCTATGTATCGGATCTAATCAAGTTTCCCAGCTCATTAAGAACTGCACGCTCATACGGATAAATTTTCATATCCACTTAGTTATGATGCAGAGACATTGTACTTTCATATTTTCCCATTTAAGTACAACGCAATCAACTGGTCAAGGATTATTTTATCAGTCTGGCAAAACTATAGACTGTATACTCATACGGATGATATTTTGGAATGAGTGGGAACCGTATGCTCGTTAAATTTAAGTCTTTTATTCCTAGATGCCCTTCGAAAACTAACCAAAATAAGTAAGTCATAGAATACAATAAAGATCGGCATCTAATTAAAAGGGTCAACATTTGGTGATCTGATGATTTGTATGTGTGTATACAGTGTGTGTGTGAGGGGTGTGTGTGTGTAGGGGGGGGGGGGGGGGTAATTTTATGGTGTATTTAAATAATATGTTTCTGTATTTTATTCTGTTTTATTTATTTATTTATTTTTATTTTTTTGCAATTTCCGGAATTACTGTTTGTGATTTAGTTTAACCCTTCAAGCTGAAAACAAAGTAATCTAATCTCCATTACAGTTCAAAGATTTTTTTTTTTTAGAAAGATGTCAGCTTCTGGGGCGAACCGTCTTATAATCGCCAATTTAATGGGTGAAATGTCTTAAGATTCTCAGACTAATGGGGCGACCTCGGTTAGACTCCAGTACAGTTAATTAAGGGAGGGTGGGGGTTTCCTCCCTAGACCTTTATCAAGCTTTAAAAGATACTCGCAAGACTCCCTTTCAAGGTAGATTTGTACATTTTGTACATTACAGGCTCGCCATCATTCGCCAGGAACACAAATCGATGCCTAAATGGCCAAAAAGGTCTTAATATTGACAAAGAAATGGCCCGAAAAGGCCTTATTATTGCCAAACTAATGGGATGAACGTCTTTAAATTTTAAAACTATTGGGGCTAAAGATGAAGAAGAAGGGGGTCTAGAAAGAAAACAATAACTCTCTTTAACCTAAAAGTCCCAAGTTTTAACCGATGGAAAATCTTATTGAGCTAGAATTTTTGTCTCATTACATTACAACAAAGCCCACCGACATGCCATAAGAATCACCATTGCTGTTTTATTCATATAACCATTGGATGAATATTCCTAAATTAAAAGTTTGCAATGTTAAACAGTACCTAGCAAGTGAGAAACTCAAGAGGTAGCGTGAGAGCGTGTGTAGTCGGAGATGACAGGTCAAGATGGCAAGACAATGGCGGTGCAGGTTTCAGAAGACAAAATGCTTCAAATTAAACATGGAGGCAGTCAGGTAATTCGGGAAACCAGATTGTGTTGAACCAGCTGTGTAACTCATCACCTTACTCTTCATTCGGGATAAAACCTCAACACTTCATTGTCTTGAGTGAGCGAATCTACAGGCTATAGAAAGGCTTTGTTTGGAGGGAGAGTAGGAACAGATAAAACGAAATTATTGTTGACTGGTCAAATCAGGGAATGGCCGATATTTGCTACAAATTCAACCTGGTTAATCACTTGAATCATGGAATGTAGTCGAATCTGACCCAAGCAGCTTAATAGGGTTGAGTAGATATATTGGGGCGTTCATTTTAAACACAATGTATTGTACGACAACTTCAACTATCGTTCAATTGTTCTTATTTCTTGCATCTCTAAAGTTTTTTAACTATTCTAAATTCAATTTTGTTTAAGTATTTGTCTTCCCATAATCTACTTTAAGATCGCCAGTACGACTTCCTTAACGGCCGTTCTACTGATGATCTCCTTGGGAGGGTCTGTACTCAGCCGGATACCTTACCCCAGGCCCCGCCCACTGCCGAAAATGTACAAATATTTTATTATATTAGATTAGATTAACCTAACTTAACCTAACCTAACCTAACCTAAACCTAATATAATATAATATAATATAACATAACACAAATAAAAATATAAAAAATATAAAAATATACTAAACTTCGAGTGGGATCGAACACTGGATATCTGAATGCCAGGCGGGAACTCTAGTGACTGTACTACAGAGCGAGCTGGCAAGAACAGTTTGAACGGTTTATTTAAACGCGGGGAACGGGGGGCGGGGCCAAGGGAGGCTTACATTTTCGCGCATGCGTAGAGGGTAAGGTATCCGGCTGAGTACAGACGCTCCCATCTCCTTACTAATCTTACTAACTCTTGGTCATCCTCCTTTCAAGACTTAGATGAAACCTTTTCTATTGTGCTAAACATGTCGAAATCATTGGATAGGGTCTGGTACAAATCTCTAATTTCTAAGCTATCCTCCTTCGGTTTCTATCAATTTATCTGTGCCGTTATCTCAAAATCTTTCTGGCTGTTCCATAACTGCGGTTTTGGACAGACATCGCTCACTACCTCAACCTATCAACTCCGGTGTTCCCCAAGGTTCTGTCCTGTCTCCTGTTCTCAATCTAATATTCGTGTATGATCTTCTCGACTGTACTTCTATCGACTCATAATAAGCTGATGACTCTACCTTACACAATTCAACTAGTTTTTCAGAACGACCCACCACGCAATTACTCCAAAACTCACGTGATGAGGCCATAGCACGCCTATCTTCTTAATCTATCAACTATTTCCGATTGGGGCAGAGAGAATCTTGTTATTTTCAATGCTTCCAAAACAGAATTTCTCCATCTATCTACCTGTCACAATCTTCCACATAACTATCCCTTACTCTTCAACAATATACAAATCAACCCTTCATCTTCTCTCAATATTCTTGGTGTATCTTTTTTCTTTTGACCTTTCTTGGAAAGATCATATTACCACTCTTGCTAAAACAGCTTCCCAGAAGCTGGGTGTGCTCAACCGTCTCTGTGGGTTCTTCACTCCTGCACAGCTTCTTGCTCTGCATAGGGGAACTGTGCACCCATGTATCTAGTATTGTTGTGTGTGTGAAGCTTCAAACTATACTGCACTTTTCGAAAGGGTAGAGTCAAAAACATTTTGTCTCATTAATTCACCTCCTCTTACCAATTCCCTACAATATCTCTCTACATGCCACAATGTTGCATTTTTTGTACTCTTCTACCGCTATTATAGTAATCAGTTTACTTCAGATATTACTCAGTGTACATCTCTTCACTTACTGAGAGCGGTGGGCACCTGCCTTTCAACACCATTCCCACCGCTATTCTCTCCACCTTTCAACCCAATAGTGAACCGATTTTCCCAGTCTTTCTCCAACACATATGCTCTGGAACTCTCACTCTAAATCTATCCTCCCTCATTTTATGACTTTAACTGCTTCAAGATCCGTGTGTCCAGACATTTTGTCTCTAACATACCTTGACTTTGGATCTCTCTCACTTGTCTAACTTTGGGGGACACTTGTTACAGGTAGCTTTGCCTTTTGTCTCCTTCATATGCATGGACAAAAAATATTAATGGAAAGAGTAGTAATATCAGACTGATTGGTTGAGTCTGGTCATATAAAGCAATGTGGTCAAATTTGGCAAAGGGGCCAAATCTGGCAATGTGGTCAAATCTGGCAATGTGGTCATAAATAGCAATGTGGTCGAGTCTGGCAATGTGGTCAAATCTGGCAATGTGGTCAAATCTGGCAATGTGGTCAAATCTGGCAATGTGGTCATAAATAGCAATGTGGTAGAGTCTGGCAATGTGGTCAAATCTGGCAATGTGGTCAAATCTGGCAATGTGGTCAAATATAGCAATGTGGTCAAATCTGGCAATGTGGTCAAATCTGGCAAAGGGGTCAAATCTGGCAATGTGGTCAAATCTGGCATTGTGGTCAAATCTGGTAATGTGGTCAAATCTGGCAATATGGTTCACTCTCTCAATGGGTCGAATCTCACAATGTGGTCAAGTTTGGCAATGTTCACTGAGTTGAATCTGACAAAGGGGTTGAATCTGGCAAAGGAGTCGAATCTGGCAAAGAAGTCAAATCTGGCAATAGGGTTGAATCTGACAATGGGTCGAAATATGGCAATGGGGGTAAAACGATGACTCTTCTTGAGAAACCTTGTCATTATTATCTTGTCATCAAATCCTATTATATTTTATCATTGCATGCTTGGAATTTTATCAACAATAAATATTTTCATTTTGTTTGAACTACCTTCAACTTCCTATTCTTTCTATCTGTGTACTCCTCTCCCAGACATCATATCAAATCCTCCCTGAAATCCTTGTTGATCCGAATAAAAAACAATATGTCGCCGGAACAGAAGGGGATAACCATTGACTTTGATTAATTAATCTTCTCTTAGAGTTTTGCATTTCTTCACATGTAAATACCTAAAATATCATAATTAAGGTAGTTCTATAGCAGTCTAAATTTATACAGCAATTCTCAACTCGCATATTGAAGCAGGAATTAGGGACGCCAAAGTCAGGTTGCAAATATCCGCTTAATTGGCTAACATTGACCTTCCAAAGTTTGCGTCTCTCTCTCTCTCTCTCTCTCTCTCTCTCTCTCTCTCTCTCTCTCTCTCTCTCTCTCTCTCTCTCTCTCTCTCTCTCTCTCTCTCAAATAGATACACACTCATTCTTACACACAACAAAACATTATTATATTCATAATAGTATTGATGAAGAAATGGGACGAAAGGTCTTAAAATTGCCAATCTAAAGGGACGAACGTCTTAATTTTCAAAACAAACGGGGCTAAGCATGAAAGTGAAGGGAGTCAAGACATATAGATAAACCTTCCCTAAATTGTTGCTGGAGTTGCTGGAGCTCCTTGCTGTTATATTTGTCTGGCTTCCCTCACTGTTTTTGTTTGAGTCTCACCTACACAGAGAGTAATTCAGCTAGCTCTCACAAACACCTCCTCCTGCTATTCATGTCACTATACTAAACAAGCCCACCCAACTACTTTCCAATACACCAAACACTTATTTATGTTTCTCTTTCAACTTTGGGAGACACTTGTTACAGGCAGCTTTGCCTTTTGTCTCCTTCATAAACATACAGAAAAACACATCTCTGTATATGTCTGTGTTTACATGTGTCATTCTTCTTGTCTCTCTCTCTCTCTCTCTCTCTCTCTCTCTCTCTCTCTCTCTCTCTCTCTCTCTCTCTCTCTCTCTCTCTCTCTCTCTCTCTCTCTCTCTCTCTCTCTCTCTTTATATATATATATATATATATATATAAGGGAGGTGTAGGTGGAGTGGTCTTGCCACTGGACTGGCAATCCAATGGACCCGGGTTCGAATCCCGATATGTCAATGGGAAGATATTATTGGGATGGAATTTGTGCTGTACCTAGTATCAGTGCATTACCACAAATCACACCGAAACGCCAAATAAATACAGTACACACATTGTTCCCTGATTAAATAGCACTGTATGAATATTCCCATATTCAAAATATGCTACAGGGGGACAATAATGCCTAGTGAGTTCATTGCTCAATAGGTGACATTCTGAGAGTGAGGGTCCGAGTCTAGGAGGTGAGACAGTGAAGCACTGGAGCGAGGAAGCTTCAGAGGTGGGGCTGCTTTGAGCTGTGAGTGGGCAGCTGAGCCCCATGTATCCTGCAAAGGCAAGGTGGCAGGGGCTAAAAGTGCTTCACATATCTCACCCCCTAAACTGGAACGAGACCTCGCGGGCTTCACCGTTCAATGATTAGCTGCTGAATGTACAGGCTCTCAGCCTATGCCCGAGAGGGAGTAGTTGGAATATAGAAAACAAAATATATATATACTAGCTTGATGGAGCTCTAGGGAGGAAACACAATTATGTTCTAGATAAATAGATATATGTACACAAATCTCACCTTAAGCAACCAGATCACTCAAGTTGTGAGCCATGTAGCTTATACACACACACACACACACACATACACACACAGAGTGGGGGAAAACACTCTTGCACCATCATCGCCAAGAGAGGAGGGGAAGGAATACGTGTTGACAGCGAAAACCAGATATATATTTATTTTGCATCACTTATCCTTTAATCCCACTCGCACTTGATCTCTCTCTAGCCCTCACTCTCACTCTTAGTCGCTCTCTCTCTCTCTCACACACACACGCACACACACACACACACACACACACGGCGCACACACACACACCAAACGACAAACAGAATGCAATATAATCATTTTATCTCACTCTAAATAGTTATGCCATTGATACATTTCACGCTGCATTATAACTCTCAATTTATAACTCTGCAAATTCTCAGTGAAATCCAGTATTTGTGAGCTACCTACTAATTAATCTATTTTCAATCTATCCTTCTATCCGTCAATAAATGTGTCTATATTACTTACGAACTAATTATTAACTACTAATCTACCAATCATAATATACTGTACCTCTCTTTGTTTTTGCACACTTATAGTATCGACTTATTTGTCTATTGAGTAAAGGTGGTTTCACACGGGCACATTTTCCGGCAATTTTCGATGAGCAAAATTTGTATCGTCCTATATTGAGGCTCTTTCGCAATGGACTCGGAAACTAGATAGAAGGTAGATTATGTTAAGTAGTTAAATGTTATGGAACTTAGCTATTGAAGCTGCCAGGCTACAAATGACCATAACATTTACCGGATTTATCGCTCGTATAACACCGTCTTAGCCCATTCTACCAACCAATATGCCTTCCTGCTAGCATTCTTCAGGTGGTAGTGTTCATCGCTCGTATAACACCGTCTTAGCCCACTCTATCAACCAATATGCCTGCCTGCTAGCATTCTTCAGGTGGTAGTGTTTATCGCTCGTATAACACCGTCTTAGCCCATTCTATCAACCAATATGCCTTCCTGCTAGCATTCTTCAGGTGGTAGTGTTTATCGCTCGTATAACACCGTGTTAGCCCATTCTACCAACCAATATGCCTTCCAGCTAGCATTCTTCAGGTGGTAGTGTTTATCGCTCGTATTACACCGTCTTAGCCCATTCTATCAACCAATATGCCTGCCTGCTAGCATTCTTCAGGTGGTAGTGTTTATCGCTCGTATAACACCGTCTTAGCCCATTCTACCAACCAATATGCCTTCCTGCTAGCATTCTTCAGGTGGTAGTGTTTATCGCTCGTATAACACTGTCTTAGCCCATTCTATCAACCAATATGCCTGCCTGCTAGCATTCTTCAGGTGGTAGTGTTTATCGCTCGCATAACACCGTCTTAGCCCATTCTACCAACCAATATGCCTTCCTGCTAGCATTCTTCAGGTGGTAGTGTTCATCGCTCGTATAACACCGTCTTAGCCCACTCTATCAACCAATATGCCTGCCTGCTAGCATTCTTCAGGTGGTAGTGTTTATCGCTCATATAACACCGTCTTAGCCCATTCTATCAACCAATATGCCTTCCTGCTAGCATTCTTCAGGTGGTAGTGTTTATCGCTCGTATAACACCGTCTTAGCCCATTCTACCAACCAATATGCCTTCCTGCTAGCATTCTTCAGGTGGTAGTGTTTATCGCTCGTATAACACCGTCTTAGCCCATTCTATCAACCAATATGCCTGCCTGCTAGCATTCTTCAGGTGGTAGTGTTTATCGCTCGTATAACACCGTCTTAGCCCATTCTACCAACCAATATGCCTTCCTGCTAGCATTCTTCAGGTGGTAGTGTTTATCGCTCGTATAACACTGTCTTAGCCCATTCTATCAACCAATATGCCTGCCTGCTAGCATTCTTCAGGTGGTAGTGTTTATCGCTCGTATAACACCGTCTTAGCTCATTCTATCAACCAATATGCCTTCCTGCTAGCATTCTTCAGGTGGTAATGTTTATCGCTCGTATAACACCGACTTAGCCCATTCTATCAACCAATATGCCTGCCTGCTAGCATTCTTCAGGTGGTAGTGTTTATCGCTCGTATAACACCGTCTTAGCCCATTCTACCAACCAATATGCCTGCCTGCTAGCATTCTTCAGGTGGTAGTGTTTATCGCTCGTATAACACCGTCTTAGCCCATTCTACCAACCAATATGCCTTCCTGCTAGCATTCTTCAGGTGGTAGTGTTTATCGCTCGTATAATACCGTCTTAGCCCATTCTATCAACCAATATGCCTGCCTGCTAGCATTCTTCAGGTGGTAGTGTTTATCGCTCGTATAACACCGTCCTAGCCCATTCTATCAACCAATATGCCTGCCTGCTAGCATTCTTCAGGTGGTAGTGTTTATCGCTCGTATAACACTGTCTTAGCCCATTCTATCAACCAATATGCCTTCCTGCTAGCATTCTTCAGGTGGTAGTGTTTATCGCTCGTATAACACCGTCTTAGCCCATTCTACCAACCAATATGCCTTCCTGCTAGCATTCTTCAGGTGGTAGTGTTTATCGCTCGTATAACACCGTCTTAGCCCATTCTATCAACCAATATGCCTGCCTGCTAGCATTCTTCAGGTGGTAGTGTTTATCGCTCGTATAACACCGTCTTAGCCCATTCTATCAACCAATATGCCTTCCTGCTAGCATTCTTCAGGTGGTAGTGTTTATCGCTCGTAAAACACCGTCTTAGCCCATTCTATCAACCAATATGCCTGCCTGCTAGCATTCTTCAGGTGGTAGTCCTTGCTTTTTTGGTCTATGTATATTTGTAGCGTGGATTGGATTCGTTAGCCTTGGTTGGCAACCCATCTAGGGGAAACAACCTTATAAAAATCTGGGTGGATGGGACTCGTCAGCCTTGGTCGACAACCTGTCTAGGGAAATGAACCTGTTACAAATCCGTACTGCTTACATAAGGGTGAAGCAAGTTAGTGGATGGACTAGCCGAACACCACTGAAGAATAGTAGTACTAACAAGATACATAGAGGGCCTCGGGGTCGGACGAACCCTAAATTGAGTGGTCAATCCTGTAAGTCCTTCAGTAAACTGGCATGGGTTGTCCCTCTTACAGGGGATAGGTCCTCTTGGGGGCCTTCTGTGTATGGCCACCCTAATTAAGGGGAGCAAGGCGTCCGGCAATAGATAGATAGATAGATCTATGTATTAATTTATTTTTGAGTTTCCACGCTATACCTCCACCAAGCTTTAAAAAAACACCCCCGGGAACTCCTTACAAAATAAATGTGTACATTTTTCGGTAGAAGAATGTCCCGGCCGAAGGCCATTTTCTTCTAAGACTACAGCCTCGCTATTGCTCGCCAGGAAAAAGTCGACACCTAAATGGCACGAAAAATATTAATATTGACAAAAGAATGGGGCAAAAGGTCTCAAAATCGCCAAACTAATTAAACGAACGTCCTAAAATCTCAAAACTAATATGCTAAATATGAGAGAGAAAGGGGTCCAGAAAAAGCGACTACCACCTCCTTAATTACCAGCTTATCATTATACTCAATTGTAAAACTAGAGAGAGTTCAACAGAGAATAATTAAAATGAATGCCCAGCTTAGTATTTCTACGTTGGGGAATAACTCTAGTGAAATGCGTAATACTATATTTATTGATTAACTATTTTCAGGCAGTAAGCATGCTGATATTGTATACTAAGTGCCTGAAACTATCATGAGAGATAGAGAGAGTGAGAGTGAGAGAGGAGTGAAAGAGAGAGAGAGAGAGAGAGAGCATAATACTAAATAAAGGATGCGTGGTAATGGATATGAAATATAAGTGTGTAAGAGAGAGTGTGCGAGATAGATAGATAGATAGATATATAGATAGATAAATAGAGGGATAGATTGTGTGTGTATGTGTGTGTGAGAGAGATAGATATAGATATAGAGAGAGAGTGTGTGTGTATGTGTGTGTGTTGAGAGAGATAGATAGAGGCAGCGCGTGTGGCACTTTGGCTCTACCGACTGGGAGGCTCTCCGGCAGTACTTCTTTGATTTCCCATGAATGATTTTTGCTTCCGTGGCTGGGGACCCTCGGAGAGTACTGAACGCATTACCGAGGTAATAATCTTGGGCATGGAGGCATACATTCCATCTTCTTTCTCTTAGACTAATGCAAACAAATCTTGGTTAACTCACGCTTGTTCTACTGCTGTCCGCAATAAGGAGGAAGCATTCAAACGGTTATGACGCCTTAAAACTCAAGAATCTCATTCTTCCTATGTTTCTGCCCGGAATCAAACCAAATCTGTTCTTCGACTTGGCAAGCATTCTTTCATCAATAATAAATGCACTGAACTATCCAACTCTAGCTCTTCCCAAGCTTTCTGGCATCTAGCCAAAAACCTCTCCAACAATTTTTCTTCCTCGTCTTTCCCTCCTCTTTTCCACTCTGATGGCACAACCATCACTTCTTCCTCTGACAAAGCTGAACTCTTCGTTCAAACTTTCGCTAGAAACTCAACCTTGGATGATTCCGGAGCTATTCCTCCCTCTCTCCAACTTATGCCTAATATCCTAATCTCTTCTAAAGATGTACTTTCTACCCTCTCTGGGCTTAATACTACATACGGCCCGAATGGTGTTCCTCCTGTTGTACCAAAAAACTGTGCTTCCGTGCTGACTCCCTGCCTAGGCAAACTCTTTCGTCTCTGTCTATCCTCTAACGTCTTCCCTTCTTGCTGGAAGTTTGCTATCTTTCGACCTTTACCAAAGAAGGGTGACTCCTCTCAACCCTCAAACTATCGTCCAATTGCTTTCATTTATTGTATCTCTAAAGTTTTTGAAACTCTTTTTACTTCCAAATGTCCTCGGCATTTTTCTGCTCATAATCTACTCCCAGATCGCCAGTATGGCTTTCTTAAGGGTCGCTCTACTGGTGATCTTCTTTCATATCTTACTAACTCTTGGTCATCCTCCTTTTCGCGACTTTGGTAAGGCCTTTTCTATTTTGCAAGACATATCGAAGTCCTTCTATAGAGTCTGGCACAACTCTTTAATTTCTAAACTACCCTCCTTCGGTTTCTATCCCTCCATCTGTGCCTTTTCTCTAATTTCCTTTCCGGCCGTTCCATAGCTGCCTTAGCAAGACTGGTAATATGGTCCTTCCAAGAGAGAGCAGAGGAGAAAGAGACACCGATAATACTGAGAGAAGATAAAGGGTAGATTTTTGAATTGTTGAAGTATAAGAGATAGTCCTCTGGGAGTTGACAACGGGTAGATAGATGGACAATTTGGGTTTTGGAAGCATTAAAGGCAACAAGGTTTTCTCTGCCCCATTTGGAAATGGTAGCCCTAATTAGATCGGAAGATAAATATTGTATGGCTTCATTACGTTTGTTTTTGAGGGATTGCTTGCTGGGGCCTTCTGGAAAGCTAATTGAATAGTGTAAGGTAGAGGCGTCTACATACAAAACAAAAAACACCCCTTTACAAACCAACATTATTTACCAATCAATCTACCGATATGTCCATCTTCATATTGTACTGTATTGACCCCCTCAACCACTATATCCTTTCCTGACCTTAATCTCTCTCTCTCTGGGGAACTTATCTTAATCAGTGTTAATAGGTGCCGGCCTAGAATAGTTTAGGAGGCTCTTAATTGTTAGCCCTAATCTTTTTAAAAACAAGAATATTATATTCCATGTTGCAGTGTGTTAGCAATATAATCATATCACATTATATTAGCCGAACATTTACAACGCAAACAATATAATTATATATATATATATATATATATATATATATATATATATATATATATATAAACAGTAAATATACACACCCACACACACGCACACTCACACACACACACACACACACACAGCCCGTAGCCTAGTAGGTAGCGCTCTCGTCTCACACACGAGGGGTCGGGGGTTCAATCCCTCGGCCGGGCGGAGACAAATTGGGCTTGTCTCCTTTCATGTGTTAGCCTCAGTTCACCTAGCTGTAAATAGGTACCTGGAATAAGTGGACGACGTTGTGATGTCCCATCTGGGGTTGGCAAAAATGGTACAAGGCGAGATGGGTATCATATGGTTCACCTAAGCTGATGGCTACCTAAGCCTTCGAGCGAGACGGTACCGTCTATAGTGAGAATGGTACCATACAGATCCACCCTAAGCCTTCGTTTCCGATGTCGCCAATTGGCTAAAAATACAGACTACACACACATCCACAGCCATTCCAACGATACATATAACACATATAGGAGGCGGGAAATAACGAGCATGCTCACTCCCGCAATACAACTAGAGTAAGTACAACTAGAGTAAGTACACACACACACCCATGCTCGCACTCGTACACTCATATTAAGTGAAATGTGCGGGCACACACTCATACACATACTGTATACGTCACACAGATTCAAAGAATTTAAACAGGTAATTTTTGTTTTATGTGAATGAGGGAGACAAAAGGCATAACTGCCTGCAGCGAGTGCCTCCCCCAGATTTCAAAGAGTGACAGGGCCGAAATCAAGGGACGTTCGAGCTAAAATGCCTGGACACACGGAGTTTGAAGCAATTTAAGTCATAGGAAGAGGGAAAGACTGATTCTGGGAGAGAGTTCCAGAGCTCAGCAGTTGAATAGAAGAAAGTCTGAGAATAGTGTTTCACCCTTGGGTTGGAAAGTTGCACAGAGGAGGGGTGGGATTGTGTTGCAAGGCGGGTACTACGTACCCTACGTAGAGGAGGTGGTATACACTGGGAAAGCTCCGAGGAACACTGATTTTTGTAGTAGCGATAGTATAGCGAGAGAGATGCAACATTGTGGCGAAGAGAGAGAGATTGCAGACAGTTGGTGAGTGGACGGGAGTTAATGATACGAAAGGCTTTCCTTTCTACTTTATCTAGGAGTGCGGTGTGAGAGGATCCTCGTCACACATGTGAACAATACTCAATACAAGGACGTACTGTGCCCCTGTACAGAGCAAGAAGCTGCGCAGGGGTAAAGAACCTCTTGAGGCGGTTGAGCACACCCAGCTTCTGGGAGGCTGCCTTAGCGAGACTGGTAATATGGTCTTTCCAAGTGAGAGCAGAAGAAAAAGAGACACCGAGAGCATTGAGAGAAGATGAAGGGTTGATTTTTGTATTGTTGAAGAATAAGGGATAGTCCTCTGGAGGTTCCTGGCGGGTAGTAAGATGGATAAATTGAGTTTTGGAAGCATTAAATGCAACAAGGTTTTCTCTACCCCATTTGGAAATAGTAGCTAGATCAGAAGATAGGCATTTCATGGCTTCATTACGTTTACTTTTGAGGGACTGCTGGCTGGGGCGTTCTGGAAAACTAATTGAGTGGTGTAAGGTAGAGTCGTCTGCATATGAATTAACAAGATTCACTTAGGAAATCATAAACGAATATAAAAGATGGAGCTAAAAGATAAGCTACGTTTTTAGCTAACGTCAAATGCTTACTCTTACCAGGAAGCATCCCATGCAGTCTATTACTTCCCCCTCCCTCCTCCTCCCACTAAAAAATCCTAATTACTGTGTAGAAAGATTTTAAGAGTCAACACGATGCTTAAGTTCGTGTGTGTGTGTGTGTGTGTGTGTGTGCGCGAGAGAGAGAGAGAGAGTGTGTGTGTGTGTGTGTGTGTGTGTGTGTGTGTGTGTGGGTGTGTTACAAGAAGCTACAAGGAATAATATCTGAAAGACCTTGAGACCCATTCCAGGGTGATACTCGTGATGGAATTAACACACTACATAGTACAGTGCCCTTATTACAAAATGTGCAGAATGCTACTTACTCTTTTCTTACTTTGTTCCACTGAAAAACTATTGACAGCTTTTGAAATAAGTTGTTTTTAGGTAGAAAACATCTTATATAACATTCATTTTCAACATACATTAGTGCTATATCTCTTCACCTAAAACTTCCATCCTTGGGTGAGTGTTGTGTACCTTATTAGGGTAAACATTTGTATTACCTGCATAGTCAAATTTATTAGGCATGTTAAAGTCTTGAATGAAGTAACCTCGTAGTCCTTGTGTTTCCAACGAAGAGAGACCAGGAGTTATCCGGTCCTCATACTAATTATCATAATCAATGGAACAAGCTGTGCAGCCTTAGCCTGGTTTCTTTTTAGTCGTTCTATGTAAGTTTACTGTGTATATATACATACAGTATATACGGGGAAAGTGAGAGAGAGAGAGAGAGAGAGAGAGAGAGAGAGAGAGAGAGAGAGAGAGAGAGAGAGAGAGAGAGAGAGAGAGAGAAACGAGATACCCTTTTAGACAATCGAATAAAGCGGTTCCGGAAGTGGACGCAATGAATATGTAAGAGAGAGAGAGAGAGAGGGAGGCGGAAACGAAGGAAGGAAGAGAGAGAGTAGTTCAAAGGAGTACAGAGGAAGTCAAGCAACAATAGTTCTAGCGACCTCTTGAATTTGTTTGCCCTCTTAATCACTGCTGTTCAAGAGTCCAATAGTGGTTCAGAGTGGGTAAGGGACAATTTGAAAGGGAAGCATTGCCTTAAGATCAATGTCCTTGGCAGGTTTAGGAGATGTTAGTAGGGAACAATTTGGCTTAATAAGTACAAAGGATTACAAAGGAGTACAGAGGAAACCAAGGAACAATAGGTCTTGGGACCCCTCAACGTTACTTTCCCTCCAAATTACTGCTGTTTCTAGTGTCCAATATTGTTTCAGAGAGGTACAGATGTGAAAAGGAAATACCTCCATGGGGATTAACATGGCAGGGAGGGGAGACAATATTTATTTAGGAAATATTATATTAATTTACAAATGCAGTCAACCTTAGATTCAGAGCAAGGTACTTGTTGCAGTTTATAACATCTCGGGGAAGTCCATTCCACAAGTTGACGACTCAATTGAAGAAGAAATTCTTGGATTCGTGCGAGTTGAATGATTTACCAATGATTTTGCAACTATTTCCCTGTGTGTAGTTTGATCGGTCAATCGTAAAGTATTTACTACAGTTCATATTGTAGATGATTCTGATGATCTTAAAGACTTGAATTAGGTCGCCTCTTTATCTACGCCTTGTTAGGGGAAACGGATGTAATTCTTCAAGACGTTCATCATATGGTTTGTTCTTTAGACTGAGTATCATTTTAGTTACTCAGCATTGAACACATTCCAGTTTGTCAACATCCTTTTGATAGTAAGGACTGTGCGCAATATTGTAGGAGTGGGCAAACTATGGAATTATAAAGAGTGAGGATTACATCTTTGGATTTATGCTCAAAGGACCTGCCTATGAAACCAATAATTTTGTTTGCTTTCTTAACAACCTCCTTGACTAGATTTGAGGTTACTTGATATTGTTACTCCTAAATCCGTTTCTTTGTCTACAATCTTGAGTTGTGTGCCATTCATTGAATAATTCGCTTTATCATATAGGCTTCCAATGTGAAGCACTTTACATTTGTCTTCATTGAAACACATTTGCCATATTTTAGCCCATTGAGACAATTTATCTAGATTGCCTTGCATATCCTGAACGTGTTCTTTTGAGATTACATTATTTGCAATTTTTGCATCATCTGCTAACTTTGAGATTGTGCAGGTGAGGCTCTCATTTATGTTGTTTATGTAGATTAGGAATAGAACTGGCCCCAGTACTGATCCTTGTGGTACTCCGCAAGTTACATTGGTCCATATTGCTGCTTTCACATTTATGACTACTCTTTGTTTTCTTTCACTGAGCCAATTTTCCATCCATTTCAAGGCAACTCCTTGTACACCATGTGCTATTCATTTGATCAATAAGCGTTTATGTGGAACTTCATCAAAGGCTTTTTGAAAATCGAGGTATATAATATCTACAGCTATATGCTCATCATATAGATTTAGGATATTGTGGAACAAATCTAAAAGGTTTGTCAAGCAGGAACGATTGTTGCGAATACTGTGTTGGGTATCTTTAAGTATGTTGTTTTCCTCCAAGTGCTTTACAAGTCTGTCTCTATGACAGTTTCTAGTATTTTACACACAACTGAAGTCAAGCTGATAGTTACTAGGCAAGGCTTTGCCTAGTCCCAGTTCTCGAAGAATTGTTGAGTAGCAGTGTCAGCAGTTTGGAAAGCTCACAATTAGCTTTTTTAACGTGCAACTCTAGGGTCTTTTTGCTTTGCTTTATTAACTTTTTAGCTTTGCGTCGTAGATCTACGAATATTGCTTTCTCTTCTTCGCTTTCAGAGATTTTATATCTGTTATGGGCGTTCTTTTTACCAAGCAGACATGTTGCAATCTCTCTTTTCCACCACTTTGGTCTATTATTATTTACTGATCTTCTATTCTTTGTTGGTATGCACTCTTGCACCGCTTTCAAGCAATTGGTGGTGAAAAACTCCCATTGTTTGTTCATGCCGTCGTTATTAATCAAACAGCTCCAGTTAGTTTTATCAAGCATTGCTCTAAGTTTTCGGAAGTGTGCCCTCTTGAAATTTAGATGTTCCTCATTGCTAGTATTGTGATCATTGCTATTAAACTTTAAACTGAAAGTGATTGCACGATGGTCACTATTACTGAATATATACATCACCAATACTCCAATCTTCAACTAAGTCTTCATTTGTTGCTAGTACAAGGTCAAGAACATTATTTCCACGGGTTGGAGATTGAACAAATCGATGAAGTGAGCTTTCTTGTAGGTTTGCATACAGGTCATATCCAGAGCGTGAAGTGAGAGTATCACCCAACTTGGTCACAGGTAAATTAAGGTCACCGAAAATTATGGTATCCTGTGAGTTACTTACTTCAGTAATTTGCTCAATAATTTCTCAATCAGTTTGTACTGATTAGGTTGGGGGTCTGTATATTAGAGCTAGTACTATTTTTGTTTGGTGATTACTTTTGTATAGCACTTCGGATATGTCGATATTCTCTATTTGAGGTTTTAAAGTCCTACTATGGTCGCCGTCTTCGCCGTCTTCGATCCTCCTTCCTGGTTGTCCTGTGTTGAGTCGATTTCTTCTCCGAAATTCCTTCACCGCATCGTTGAGAAGACGTCTAAAAGGTGCTGCTCCCATCTGGTTCAGATGAACCCCATCATCCGAAAACAAATAGTCATCGTAGTAAACATTGTCCCAGGTGTTGACAAAAGCCACATTCTCCTTCCTGCAGAGTTTAGTTATACAAAGATTTGTGCTGGTGGCTATGTTGCAAAATCGGCTTTCTACACCGAGCCGGGGGATGACTCCTGAGACAATGATTATTGACGACTTCACCTTAAATGACTTGATCAGCTGCTGGTACTTGAGTAGCAAATCTTCTGACATGGTTCATTGGATTCGACGTGGATGACATACATTGTATTAGCAGAGCTCAGCTTCGATACTTCGACAACTGTAGCAACTACGTCGTCCACACCACCACCAGGGATACAAAAACGCTTCCTGGTCTTAGGTGTCCTGGCGCAAAACTCTGTGAGCTGACCGCGTACCATCGAGTCTCCCACGAGCAGAACTTCCGTTTCCTCTTCGTCATCTGAGTAACATAACACAACTACAAGTGATCTTCGATGTATCTGAGAAAAAGGTCATTCAATTACAAATGCACATAGTTGCGGGTTTAAGGCGAGGTGCTTGTCTAGGCGATGTTTAAAGGAATCAACGGTGCTACAGTCTATAACATCTCGAGGAAGCCCATTCCACAAGTTCACAACTCGATTGAAGAAGAAATGATTAGACTCGTACGAGTTAAAAGATTTAGAGAGAGAGAGAGAGAGAGAGAGAGAGAGATAGAGAGAGAGAGGTAGAGATAATTCCTTATCCTACCGCAGCTGTATTAATTTGTTAAGATAATGACTCGTACTAAGCTATTGTACGACCAGCTAAGGGGGTGTTTTCTATACCCCCTTCTCCCTTATCTTTAGACCCATTAGCTCTGAGATTTTAAGACATACGGTCCAATAGTTGTTGTTGTTGTTGCTGTTCCCCAGGCTGTCTGACCGAGCAGCCCCAAGGTCCGGCGGGGGGATAGCTCCCCTATTTCAACTCCTTTCAGGGTTGGGCGACCGCCCCGGCCCAATAGTTGGGCGATATACAAAATGTCCGTGCCATTTACGAGGAACTGGCGTTCGGGCGGCCAATTTTCTTCAGAATAATTTACAAATTATCTCGAATATCTGTATCACACAAGCGTCTTATGACAAGTTTCGATTTTGTTTCTAGCATTTATATATTTTTTTAGTTTTTGAATTATTAAAATCTGTATTTGCATTAATATCGTTAATTTGACCACTAACGCTTCCCAAAATGTCTATAATAATCGTTTGAGTGACACCATATTTAGATCAAACTTAATGGAGTCAAACGAACACTTTATCAATCACCCTTTTCCGCATTTCAAGACTGTATGATTTTGATTTAACACTCAGAGTTTTTGTTGGCAGCAAAATGACCAACTCAATGTGAATTCAGTGGTAGTCCAATTATTATCATAGTTATTTACGGCCATTGTGTCGTAATGTTTTAGGGAGCCCACCTCGCTTTTTTCTCTTTCTCTCCTTCTCTCTTTGGCTTGTATCCATTCGGCCCCATTCAACCTGCTGTTTTAAGACGTTTACCCCCATCCAGGAGTCAATATTTTCCTGGCGAGCGGTAGCGAGCCAGCATATACTGTATATATTTTCGTTTTGACAGTAAGCTAAATTTGTACATTTCTTGATAGAAAAATCGGATTTCTCCATACAATGTTGGCACGCTATCGCTTGCCAGGAAGAACTCGACACCTGAATTGGAATAAACGTCTAAAAACAGTTGGCTGAATGGGACCGAATGGATACAAGCCAGAGAAAGAGAGAAAAGGAGAAAAAGATAAAAATAAGCATGCGACCCCTCTTAAAGCAATACAGGTGAGAGACCGTAATGTTGAATAGCGTTAGTAATGGTGCTAAAGAACGGCTAATAACTGATAATGTCATGGATATTTTGTACAGATAGGATGAACTCAGACGATGTTATTCAGTTTAGGAAATACGTCCCTTCGTTAAAGGGTATATACTACCTCGAGTAACTCTTTTAGGACCATGATACCTGGTGTTCTTGTGTTCTGCTGAAGGGGGCCCACCTCGTTTGTTTTTCTCTCTTTCTCTCTCCCGCTGTCTCTGGCTTGTATCCATTCAGCCTACTGTTTCAAGACGTTTATCCCCATCCAGGTATCGATTTTTTTCCTGGCGAGCGGTAGCTAGGAAGCCAGCATATTTTTTATAATGTTTTTGACAGCAGGCTAAATTTGTATATTTTTCGATAAAAAATGTCTCAGGCGAAGCCGGATTTCTTCATACAATGCTGGCTCGCAATCGCTCGCCAGGAAGAAGTCGACACTTGGATGGGGATAAACATCTTAAAACAGTAGGCTACGATGTTAACTCTTTCAGTACGAGGAATCATTGTTGTATTGTATTATATCTAACATTAGAGGATCTCATTAATCTTTAGGTCCTTGTATCTAAATATGCAACAAGTATATAATGCATTAGTAGTAGTAGTAGTATAGTATATACTGTTTATGGGATATTCGAATTGGCTTCGTAGGAGTCAACCCAAAAGCACTCGTCTGAAAAACTAGGCCTTAAAGTAGATACCAATGCAAAACAGTCTAACAATGTTGCTATCAAATATGTAGATAAAATAAAAGCCGAAAACACTCTGTCAGACAAATATTTCAATTTTTTATTTTATTTATTTTTTTGCCACGTGTAAAGAGAGAGAAGGCAAAGCTGTAACGAGTATCCCTTCACATTGGAAGAGTGATAGAGAGCCAAATTCATGGAGTCAAACTGTCTGGACATGTCGTGTAGGATGAAGGAACCGTAGACTGAGGCAGAGAGTTCAAAAGTTTACTTGTTGGGAGGATAACAAATAAAGAAAACTGGGACAATCATTTCATTATTGGGTTAGAGAGTTGGATATATTAGGCGAAGTGTTTCCCACCTTCTCCCCACAAGGATGGAGGTATAGCCTACACTGACAAATCCGTTTATCCCATTGATCATTAGCAAATTTATAATTATAAATTGGACTGGCAATAAAAATGGCAGTCATATACGTCTGTACAACTCTCCAACTCAAGAGTGAAACGATACTCCCAATCTTTCTCACTCTCTCCCTGAATCTATCTTTCCCTCATCCTATGACTTAAATTACTTCAAACTCCGGGTGTCCAGACATTTTGGCTCGAACATTCCTTGATTTTGGCCCTGTCACTCTTTCAACTCTGGGGGAGGCACTCGTCACAGGCAGTTTTGCCTTTTGTCTCTCTCATCCACATAGAAAAATAAATTACGAATACATTAATAAGGCTCAATAATAATTGCTCCATGGAAAATGTACTCATTAGAGTATATTGGTCATTAACAAATAGATATATGTATTAATCCCATTGGTAATTATCACTAGCCAAAACAAAATCCCTGGGGTTTTAGGAATGATATGCATGATTTCGTATGATAATGAAGTGTTCAAGTACTCTCATAACACGTTAATTATATATTACTTTACACATACAGTATATTGCATGTGACTGTGCGGTGTGTGATGGAAGCCTCCCTCTCCCCCTATACACTGTTTATTTTAATGTTGTAATGCATATATTACTGGTTGCGATTGTGGCTTTAACATACATTATTTATTGTATTTTATATTGTTTAACATTGTGATTTCAACGCATTTTATTGGGCTACGACTGAGATTTAAATAATTATATTTTGGGTGTTTTTGTGCCCGTGGTGTGTGATGATAGTCTCCCTCCCTTCCTCCCCCTACCCTCTACCCCATCCTCCCCTCTTTTCTCCCCCTCCTTCCCTCCCCCTTCTCCCTCTCCCCTCTACCCCTCCTCCCCACTTTCCCTACCCCTCCTATCTACCCCCTCTTCCCCACTTTCCGTACCCCTCCTCTTTACCCCCTCCTCTCCTCCATCCCTCCTCCTCCTCCTCCCTGTCATCAGCTTAACTCAGTCAAATTAATTAGTTTTGGGCATCATCCTCCCCCTGGGCCCCAACCCCAGTGTGTGTATTAGTGTATGTCTGTGTTTGTGTGTGTGTATACATATATAACTGTGTCTTTGTTGTTGTATAGTGGTGTGTGTGTTTGTGTTTGTGTGTGTGTGTGTTACTCAGTTACTTGTTCGTCAAGGGGAATCCACGCAATGCGAGCTAAGCTCATTATTATCGCGCCTCCTTAACTGGGAATGTATTGCGTGAAATGCATGTTAAGTGTTTTATGTACTGTTGGAATGGCTGTGGATGTGTGTGTAGTCTGTATTTAGCCAATTGGCGACATCGGAAACGAAGGCTTAGGGTGGATCTGTATGGTACCATTCTCACTATAGATGGTACCGTCTCGCCCGAAGGCTTAGGTAGCCATCAGCTTAGGTGAACCTTATGATACCCATCTCGCCTTGTACCATTTTTGCCAACCCCAGATGGGACGTCACAACGTCGTCCACTTATTCCAGGTACCTATTTACAGCTAGGTGAACTGAGGCTAACACATGAAAGGAGACAAGCCCAATTTGTCTTCGCCCGGCCGGGGATTGAACCCCCGACCCCTCGTGTGTGAGACGAGAGCTCTACCTACTAGGCTACGGGCTGTGTGTGTGTGTGTGTGTGTGTTTTGCTCAATGTTGCATGTGCAGCAATCAACAGTGATATCTATTACAGAGCTTTTAATTGTGTAATTTCTGCATAATATCTGCATATTATTAAAACATTTATATTCAGGATATAACTATAAACAGGATAGTTTACTGCATGAAATGCTTGCAAATATTTGTTTCCAAAATAGCTTTAATAGCAAAGATAAAATTACTTCTTTAACAACTATAATATTATATGTTGGTGGGTGTACAGTACAGTGACACCACAAAGTCCTTGCCCAGGGTGGTAAACTATAACTCTGTCCACACACAGGCTATCATGTAAGAGTTCGATAATTAAAACCATCATTCTGCTTGCTTCATATAGTTCACCTAGAATGAGATTAGATTGTGTTTGAGTCTGTATACACTGCATATACTATAATATACTGTATATATATATATATATATATATATATATATACTGTATATTGATAGATAGATAGATAGATAGAGAGAGAGTCGATGATTCGTTTGGCTTCAGAAACTAGCAGTGTCACAGGTTCGTCCACTCACACTCCCTCATTCGCCTCGCTATATAGTGAACTTCTCCCTAGATACCGTCGACCACTGTATATTTTGAATATTGGTATATTCAAACATAAACGCCAAACTCAGGCAAATATAAACCTCCCCTTTAGACATGAACGCGGCGGTCACTTATACATTCATTAACCCCTTCTGTACCGGATACGTCCTTTTCATTATACCCGGCAATTATCAGACAATTTTAACAGCTTAGAAGGAACGTGTTGCAATTAAGAGGTTACATACTATCTTAATTACCCCTTTAAACTACCACAGATCCTTCCAGAGCTGCATAAAGTCGTCTACATATAGCTGAAATAAAAACAACAGGCATCCCCCGGTAGTGAAAGGGTTAATATGACCAGTTTACCACCTGTGGTATATACATACATCATTATCATAACAAGGTGCTTCTGTGGATGTGTGTCAGTATGAGAGCTGAAATACTATTCACTATATTACATGCAAGGAAAGTTAAGGGGAGATGGGTCACTTTTTTTGACCGCCTTCTCCCTCATGTTTAGCCCCTTTTGTTTTCAAAATTTAAGACGTTCGGTCCATTAGCTTGGCGATTTTAAGACCTTTCGCCACATGTTTTTGTCAATGTTAAGAGTGTTCGTTTTATTTAGTTTTTTTTTTCTTCAGGCGAGCAATAGCGAGCCTGTAATTTGAGAGAAACCAGCCTTCGGCCGGGAGGTTTTTCTATCGAAAAAATTTACATATTTATCTTGAAGGAGGATCATGGGGGGATGTTTTTATAAGGTTGATGGAGGTCTAGGGAGGAAACTAAAATAATAATTTAAAGATCCATAAATGAGCAAATAAATACGCCCATCCTCCTTAATGAATGTAGATTTACAACTTCAAAAAACTATCACCAAGACAATAAAAGTGTTAACTGAATTACCAGCTGGATGTGCTTGACAAACTCAGAAAACTTTATCCATTTTTCGGAAGAGATGACGGGAATGAGATTAGTTATTTATAATACGACTTTAGAGGCTATCAACCCTTCTGGATTATTGAGCCAGCACACTGCAAGCCAAGAATAGCGTCAGAACTGGAGCTCCTTTCTTGAGGAATCAGGATAAGGACGGAATTGTTCAGTGAAGCATTAACACTTATTATCTGATACAATGTAGCTTCTATTGAGCTGCCAACTGAGTTAGTATTATGTTTTGTTTGGGTGTTCCATTTAGATTTGAAGCTACCTAGGAATAATCACAGACAATATGTCGACATTATTTAAAAAGTAATACGGTAGTTGATTTGTAGAAAGTTGTTTAAGACATATAATAATAACGACTACTACTGGCAATTGGTGTTGTACCGACTCGAAACAACTCTACCTGAAATGAAAAGGCGTCAGATATCGCCCTAACTTCCCACAACGCACACAGACATAAGATGGGTTGGTAGTAAGTCAAAATAGGACTTAAGAGAATATCAACCCTTCTGGATTATTAAGCCAGCACACTGTAAGTCAGGAATAGAGTCAGGACTAGAGCCCCATTTCGAGAACTCCAGTCCCTTCATAAAAAAGGTGTCAGATAGAAATACCAAAGCGCAAACTATCAGTAGCGTGCACTAAGAACACAATCAGTAGCGTGCACTAAGAACACAATCAGTAGCGTGCACTAAGAACACAATCAGTAGCGTGCACTAAGAACACAATCAGTAGCGTGCACTAAGAACACAATCAGTAGCGTGCACTAAGAACACAATCAGTAGCGTGCACTAAGAACACAATCAGTAGCGTGCACTAAGAACACAATCAGTAGCGTGCACTAAGAACACAATCCAATGAACATAATATAAGAGCAAAGAAGTACACACAAATAGTTATACGAACACCTACAAGCCATAGTAAAGAAGTACACACAAATAGTTATACGAACACCTGCAAGCCATAGTAAAGAAGTACACACAAATAGTTATACGAACACCTGCAAGCCATAGTAAAGAAGTACACACAAATAGTTATACGAACACCTGCAAGCCATAGTAAAGAAGTACACACAAATAGTTATACGAACACCTGCAAGCCATAGTAAAGAAGTACACACAAATAGTTATACGAACACCTGCAAGCCATAGTAAAGAAGTACACACAAATAGTTATACGAACACCTGCAAGCCATAGTAAAGAAGTACACACAAATAGTTATACGAACACCTGCAAGCCATAGTAAAGAAGTACACACAAATAGTTATACGAACACCTGCAAGCCATAGTAAAGAAGTACACACAAATAGTTATACGAACACCTGCAAGCCATAGTAAAGAAGTACACACAAATAGTTATACGAACACCTGCAAGCCATAGTAAAGAAGTACACCCAAATAGTTATACGAACACCTGCAAGCCATAGTAAAGAAGTACACACAAATAGTTATACGAACACCTGCAAGCCATAGTAAAGAAGTACACACAAATAGTTATACGAACACCTGCAAGCCATAGTAAAGAAGTACACACAAATAGTTATACGAACACCTGCAAGCCATAGTAAAGAAGTACACACAAATAGTTATACGAACACCTGCAAGCCATAGTAAAGAAGTACACACAAATAGTTATACGAACACCTGCAAGCCATAGTAAAGGTGAATCTTCGAATCTTTATTGGGACATTTTTGATGTATTTGATTGTTTGTTAAATGATTAATATATTACTTTTAGTTTCCTCCCTAGACCTCGATTGAGCTTAAACACATGTGACATTACCCGCAAGCCCCGTTTCAAAATAAGTTTATGCTATTTTCGGCAGAAATATGTTCCAGCCGAAGGATGGTTTCTCCTAAATTGCAGGCTAGCTAAAATCACACTTAAATGGTACTAAAGATCTTAAAATCGCCAAACTAATAGAGCGAATGTCTTAAAATCTTAAAATAATGGGGCTAACCATAAGAAGAAGGGGGTCCAGAAGCCCCCCCCCCCCCCTCCCCACCCTTTAAAGCCGAACCCTCAAACAGTTAGGATAGTATGTTGCACTGTACATGTATTGTTTCGTTTGGAAGCTGTGCACATTAAATAGATAATTTATATTGTACTTATTTTGGTGTTTGAGAATACTAAACAAATAGGTGTAGAACAAAACAGCAGAGCCTTACAAAGACATAGGCGGTATATAGCTAGGCTTACTCTCCCCATCCCACGGGGACCAGATAATGCTCATAAATTCATTGGTGTACAATCTCTCTCACTCTTACTCTCTCCCACACAAACACACATACCAACACACACACGCACACGCACACACACACACACACACAGAATAACAGCACCCTATACTTCATCACCCCACGTACACCTCACTTCCTCCCCTTATTCTTCCTCCCCTTGGTGACAGCATCAGACTCTCCCGGAACAAGGCACAGGGGCGGTAATGTCCTGTATACATTGTGGAGCGACATCATATTTCCACACCGGGGATACTCAGCCCACTCTGACAGGAAATACAGTGTGGAGGAATTGTGGGGAGGCAGCGTAGGAAACACAGTGGGTGTTGTAGGAGACATTGAGTGTGTAGGATTTGCAGGACAGACATTGTAGGAAAACATAGTGGGTGTTGTGGGAGACATGGAGTTTGTAGTGTTTGTAGGAGAGACAGAGTGCGAGAACATAGAGGGTGTTGTGGGAGACATGGAGTTTGTAGTGTTTGTAGGAGAGACAGAGTGGGAAAACATAGTGGGTGTTGTGGGAGACATGGAGTTTGTAGTGTTTGTAGGAGAGACAGAGTGGGAGAACATAGAGGGTGTTGTGGGAGACATGGAGTTTGTAGTGTTTGTAGGAGAGACAGAGTGGGAAAACATAGTGGGTGTTGTGGGAGACATGGAGTTTGTAGTGTTTGTAGGAGAGACAGAGTGGGAGAACATAGTGGGTGTTGTGGGAAACATGGAGTTTGTAGTGTTTGTAGGAGAGACAGAGTGGGAGAACATAGAGGGTGTTGTGGGAGACATGGAGTTTGTAGTGTTTGTAGGAGAGACAGAGTGGGAGAACATAGAGGGTGTTGTGGGAGACATGGAGTTTGTAGTGTTTGTAGGAGAGACATAGTGGGAAAACATAGTGGGTGTTGTGGGAGACATGGAGTTTGTAGTGTTTGTAGGAGAGACAGAGTGGGAAAACATAGAGGGTGTTGTGGGAGACATGGAGTTTGTAGTGTTTGTAGGAGAGACAGAGTGGGTGTTGTGGGAGACATGGAGTTTGTAGTGTTTGTAGGAGAGACAGAGTGGGAAAACATAGTGGGTGTTGTGGGAGACATGGAGTTTGTAGTGTTTGTAAGAGAGACAGAGTGGGAAAACATAGTGGGTGTTGTGGGAGACATGGAGTTTGTAGTGTTTGTAGGAGAGACAGAGTGGGAAAACATAGTGGGTGTTGTGGGAGACATGGAGTTTGTAGTGTTTGTAGGAGAGACAGAGTGGGAAAACATAGTGGGTGTTGTGGGAGACATGGAGTTTGTAGTGTTTGTAGGAGAGACAGAGTGGGAAAACATAGTGGGTGTTGTGGGAGACATGGAGTTTGTAGTGTTTGTAGGAGAGACATAGTGGGAAAACATAGTGGGTGTTGTGGGAGACATGGAGTTTGTAGTGTTTGTAGGAGAGACAGAGTGGGAAAACATAGAGGGTGTTGTGGGAGACATGTAGTTTGTAGTGTTTGTAGGAGAGGCAGAGTGGGAAAACATAGTGGGTGTTGTGGGAGACATGGAGTTTGTAGTGTTTGTAGGAGAGACAGAGTGGGAAAACATAGTGGGTGTTGTGGGAGACATGGAGTTTGTAGTGTTTGTAGGAGAGACAGAGTGGGAAAACATAGTGGGTGTTGTGGGAGACATGGAGTTTGTAGTGTTTGTAGGAGAGACATAGTGGGAAAACATAGTGGGTGTTGTGGGAGACATGGAGTGTGTAGTGTTTGTAGGAGAGACCGAGTGGGAAAACATAGAGAGTGTTGTGGGAGACATGGAGTTTGTAGTGTTTGTAGGAGAGACAGAGTGGGAAAACATAGTGGGTGTTGTGGGAGACATGGAGTTTGTAATGTTTGTAGGAGAGACAGAGTGGGAAAACATAGTGGGTGTTGTGGGAGACATGGAGTTTGTAATGTTTGTAGGAGAGACAGAGTGGGAAAACATAGTAGGTGTTGTGGGAGACATGGAGTTTGTAGTGTTTGTAGGAGAGACAGAGTGGGAAAACATAGTGGGTTGTGGGAACATGGAGTTTGTAGTGTTTGTATGAGAGACAGAGTGGGAAAACATAGTGGGTGTTGTGGGAGACATGGAGTTTGTAGTGTTTGTAGGAGAGACAGAGTGGGAAAACATAGAGGGTGTTGTGGGAGACATGGAGTTTGTAGTGTTTGTAGGAGAGACAGAGTGGGAAAACATAGAGGGTGTTGTGGGAGACATGGAGTTTGTAGTGTTTGTAGGAGAGACAGAGTGGGAAAACATAGAGGGTGTTGTGGGAGACATGGAGTTTGTAGTGTTTGTATGAGAGACAGAGTGGGAAAACATAGTGGATGTTGTGGGAGACATGGAGTTTGTAGTGTTTGTAGGAGAGACAGAGTGGGAAAACATAGAGGGTGTTGTGGGAGACATGGAGTTTGTAGTGTTTGTAGGAGAGACAGAGTGGGAAAACATAGAGGGTGTTGTGGGAGACATGGAGTTTGTAGTGTTTGTAGGAGAGACAGAGTGGGAAAACATAGAGGGTGTTGTGGGAGACATGGAGTTTGTAGTGTTTGTAGGAGAGACAGAGTGGGAAAACATAGTGGGTGTTGTGGGATAGTACAAAGGAGTACAAAGGAGTACAAAGGAAATCAAGCAACAACAGGTCTAGTGACCCTTCTAGGCTGCTTGTCCTCCAAAACACTGAGGATCAAGTGTCCAAACAGTGGTTTAGTGGGTAAGTGAACATTGGAAAGGGAACTACTGCCCTGGAACTAATGTCCGTGGCAGGACTAGGAAGTTAGTAGGGGACATATGGGTTAGTAACTGAGGGGAGGATAAAATAATGTTATTCATTTACAAACGCAGTCAGTCGCGGGTTTGATGCGAGATATTTGTCTAGGCGGAGTTTAAATGAATCAACGGTGCTGCAGTCTATAACGTCTCGGGGAAGACCATTCCACAAGTTGACAACTCGATTGAAGAAGAAATGCTTAGATTCGTGTGAGTTAAAATATATACCAATCATTTTGCAACCGTTTCCCCGTGTGTAATTAGATTGGTCGATAGTGAAGTACTTACTACAGTTCATATTGTCGATGCCTTTGATGATTTTGAACACTTGAATAAGGAACTTACACCTCTTAATCTGCGCTGGGTTAAAGGAAATAGATTTAATTATCTAAGACGCTCTTCGTATGGTTTGTTCTTTAGGCTAGGTATCATTTTGGTAACTCTACGTTGAACTCGTTCTAGATTGTTTATGTCTTTTTGGTAATAAGGGCACCAGCATTGAACGCAGTATTCCAGAAGAGGGCGGACTAAGGAATTGTAAAGGGTTAGGATAACGTCTTTGGATTTATGCTCAAATGACCTGCCTATAAAGCCAATTATTTTGTTTGCCTTCTTAACAACTTCTGAACATTGTTGACTCGGTTTTAGGTTACTCGATATTGTTACTCCCAGATCTGTTTCTCTGTTTACATTCTTAAGCTGAGTGCCATTCATCGAATAGTTTGCTTTCTCATTTAGGTATCCGATATGTAGTACTTTACATTTATCCGCATTGAAACTCATTTGCCAAATTTGGGCCCAATGTGACAATTTATCTAGATTGTGTTGCATATCGTCAACTTGATCTTTTGAGAGTACGCTATTTGCAATTTTTGTATCGTCAGCAAATTTTGAGATTGTACAGGTGAGACCCTCATCTATGTCGTTGATGTAAATTAGAAAGAGAATTGGTCCTAGTACCGATCCCTGGGGTACCCCGCTACTTACATTGGTCCATTTAGATGCCTTACCGTTTATGACTACACTTTGCTTTCTGTCGCTGAGCCAATTTTCTATCCATTTCAACACACCGTCTTGTATTCCATGCGCTTTTAGTTTTAGCAGTAAACGTTTGTGGGGAACTTTGTCAAAGGCCTTTTGAAAATCAAGGTATATAATATCTACAGCTTTACTCTCATCGTAGGAGATTGAGGATATCGTGGAAGAAGTCTAAGAGGTTTGTTAAACAGGACCGTTTTTTACGAAAGCCGTGTTGAGTATCTTTAAGTATGTTATTTTCCTCTAAGTGATTTACGAGTCTGTCTCTTATGACCGTTTCTAGCATTTTACATACAACTGAGGTTAAGCTATGGACGATAGTTACGGGGTAGGGATTTGCTGCCTTTTTTGAATATCGGTGTTACGTTGGCTATCTTCCACTGATCAGGCATAGTTTCATACTGCAAGGATTTATTGAATAGTAATGTCAGTGGTTTGGAGAGCTCATCCTTAGCTTCCTTTAGAACTCTAGGCGAGATTGTATCAGGTCCAGGCGTTTTATTTACCTTGAGTTTATCTAAACAATTCAATACTTCTCTCTCTGTAACGGTGATATTGCTTAGAACATCTGAATTATCAATCTGAATCGGCGATGGTGTAGGGATATCACTGAGGTCTTCTGTTGTAAAACATGGAGACATGGAGTTTGTAGTGTTTGTAGGAGAGACAGAGTGGGAAAACATAGTGGGTGTTGTGGGAGACATGGAGTTTGTAGTGTTTGTAGGAGAGACCGAGTGGGAGAACATAGTGGGTGTTGTGGGAGACATGGAGTTTGTAGTGTTTGTAGGATAGACAGAGTGGGAAAACATAGTGGGTGTTGTGGGAGATATGGAGTTTGTAGTGTTTGTAGGAGAGATAGAGTGGGAGAACATAGTGGGTGTTGTGGGAGACATGGAGTTTGTAGTGTTTGTAGGAGAGACAGAGTGAGAAAACATAGAGGGTGTTGTGGGAGACATGGCGTTTGTAGTGTTTGTAGGAGAGACAGAGTGGGAAAACATAGAGGGTGTTGTGGGAGACATGGAGTTTGTAGTGTTTGTAGGAGAGACAGAGTGGGAAAGCATAGAGGGTGTTGTGGGAGACATGGAGTTTGTAGGATTTGCAGAAGAGACAGAGTGTAAAGTATACGAATAAACCCGAAAAGTTGGCCGAATTAATATAAACACCATGTGCGGAGGAGCACGTTAATGACAACGTTTCGCACATAGCTTCATCAGGCTATTCATCAGTTTTGGCCCGATGAAGCTATGTACGAAATGTTGTTATGAAAGAGCTCCTCCTTATATGGTGTTTTTTATTCATAGTGGGAATCGACTACTTGCAAGTTTCGTGGCTATATAGAATTGAAGCAGTAGACATCGATAATTTAACCCCTTCTGTATCGGCGACGTTTTTGTATATACAGTATTATTCTTGCTACTTGTAAACGTTTTTGTATATACAGTATTATTCTTGCTACTTGTAAACGTTTTTGTATATACAGTATTATTCTTGCTACTTGTAAACGTTTTTGTATATACAGTATTATTCTTGCTACTTGTAAACGTTTTTGTATATACAGTATTATTCTTGCTACTTGTAAACGTTTTTGTATATACAGTATTATTCTTGCTACTTGTAAACGTTTTTGTATATACAGTATTATTCTTGCTACTTGTAAACGTTTTTGTATATACAGTATTATTCTTGCTACTTGTAAACGTTTTTGTATATACAGTATTATTCTTGCTACTTGTAAACGGTTTTGTGTAGTTTGAGGAGGATCTGAGGTAGCAAAAATGGTTAAGGTAGACAGTTGGAAGCCTGTTAATTGCTGGAGGCCCTTTTTTTTACTGAATATAATCTTCTAATAGTAGCCAACATAATGATAAAAAGACGTTGCCGGTACAGAAAGGGTTAATAGATTGGTTAGTCATTATGCGAAGTATTTTCTTTTGTGCTAAGAATAAATAGTCCAGGTTAGTCCTGTTTTCTCCTCCCCAGATAGCAGAAAAGTAAATTATGTGAGGGTAAGCTAAAGAAAGGTAAAGTAGCTGTAAGTTATCAATATTCAAGGAATCTCTGGTTTTATACAAACTACCCGCAATTTTCGATCATTTTACAGAAATGTCATTATTTAAGGGGAGGGGGGAAGTGGGGGTTAGCTTCCTCCCTAAACCTCTATGAAACTAAAAATAAAAACATAAACATATAAATAATCACACACACACACACACACACACACACACACACACACACACATACACACCCAAGCGGTGGTGTGTTTATCGGTACATATGTAAATTATGCATGATTACGAGTACATTTTTCTATTTTTAAACCTAAATAAAACCATCTAGATCAAACTTAACCTAACCTAACCTACATAACAACCTAAAACACTCCATTTCAACGTATTTTAGAGGTGTGTAGACTTAAACTGTCGCCCCAAACCTCAAGTACCTGCAAACCTATATATTTAGTCAAGTTTGTACCTTTAAGCACACCACCGCTCGTCCACACACACACACACACACACACACACACACACACACACACACACACACACACACACACACACACACACACACACACACACACACTCGATTCCATTCTCTATGACTTGATTGAACTCTTCTGCTGTCACACCCAGCTGAATAGAAGGAATAAGGAAGGGGGAGGAGGGGCTCTCAGATAATAGTAAAAGAGAGGGAAGGGTGAGATAAAGGAAGGAGATTGACAGGTGATCTTGTACTTGACAGATAGATAGACAGGTACACGTAGGTAGACAGAGGGGGAGAGGGAAGGTAGACAGGTAGATTTTTAGGATGTAGGTCATTGATGTTTGTTCGAAAGTTTGGTGTAGGTTATTCATTTTGGGATGAGTAAGTATTGTGATATGTATTCAGTAGTTGTATAGTTATGTAGGTAGATTGGAAAACAAATAGGCAAGGGAGTTCTCGAAAAGAGGCTCCAGTCCTGACGTTATTCTTGACTTACAGTGCACTGGCTTAATAATCCAGAAGGGTTGATAGCCTCTGAAGTCCTATTTTAACTACTTTTAACTAAACAAATTGATATTTTTTAGGAAGTAGGTTTTACATTGTGGTAGGCAGGCAGAGAAGAATGGGTAGAGGAGAGGTAAGGTAGATATGTGTATTTATAGAACGCACTTAAACAAAAAATAAAATGATAGGAAAACTGGGGAAGGTGCCAGAGTATATACATACATACACACATACATACTTAATTTTGTACAAGCTGGCGGAATATTGTTACGTACAGATGCCCACATAAGTTCTGTTCCTCGTCGTGATCTTATGTATGAAAGTATAATAGTATAAATTAATTGCGAGTGTGTTTTCTTCATAATTACCAGTTGAGTAGTCAGATGAGTTAACCAATGCAAGAGAAACTACACTCGTAATTCAATCATGCGGAATATCATTTTGTGCATACGAACACGGGGAGAACAGAACTTATGTGGGTAACTGTACCTATCTGGCTAACTCGGCTCTCTCCAATTTGCTGATGATCATATAAATTTGGCATTAACCCTTTCAGAATACGAGGCTGCATTTCCTTTCTATTATATGGCTATCATTAGACGATTATATTGCAATTAGGAAGGGTATATGGAAGTTAGGGGGTTAATTGAGAATCGCTTTACCCTTTCAATACCCACAGATCCTTCCAAAGCTGTATACAATCGTCGAATGATAGCCAGAATAAACTGCCAAGGTGCGTCATAAACTTCAAGGGGTTAATACAGACATACCTTCTTTTTCGATAAAGTTACCAAACTCTACGGCAGGGGAACACAAACATCGAGTAAATGCTAATAAGAGGATTTGTTTTGTTTTTATATATACAGTATACCTGTATGTATATTTTGTTATTTAGTTAATATAATTATTTTAGTTTCCTCCCTAGACCTCTTCAAGCGTAAGCAAATACCCCAAGATCCCCCTTCGGATAAAGTTGTACATTCAGTCGTAGGCCGGTTGCTCCTAAGATGCAGGATTGCTATCATTCGCCAGGGAAACATCGACACATAAATGGCACCTAAGGTCGTAAAATCTCCAAACTATTTGGGAGAATGTTTTTAAATGTCAAAACTTACTGGGCTAAACATGATGGAGAAGGGGGTCCTTAACCAATCCGCCCCCCCCCCCCCCCCCCCTTCAATGTTGGTATAAGTTTGGAATGGTAGGTTGGGTGATAGGTATTTAGTATCTGTGTAGGTAGGTATACTAATAGATAGATGCAGTAGGAATAGTTTAGGAAGTACAGTAAGTTATGTAGCCCTTGATAAATGTGTTCATAGTTCCATCACACGCATGCACATCATTCCTGTACTATTAAGGGGCAAGAGTTTATTTTTTGTTTGATTTATTTAGTAATATATATTTCTTCTTTTTGTTTCCTTCCTAGACCTCCGTCAAGCTTAAACATGCATCCCCATGATCCCGCTTCTAGATTAATTTGTAAATTTTTCGGCAAAAACGGAATTGTACTGAAGTGAAATGCTGTAGGTAGGTTGGCAGGTATATAGGTAGGTAATGTATGTATATTTAGAGAACTAGCTTAAATTATAATTGGAAGGTACTGTATATTTGGTTGGTAGGTCGGCTAGATTGGTAGGATACTTTGGACAGTGGGTTATATAATTGGTAGGTAGTCTGGTTGGTAAGCAATTTTGTAGGCCCCGTGTAGGAAGGGTTTATGGTAGGAAGGTAGGGAGCAATTAGCTGAAATGAAACATAGTTGTAATCTGATTGAAAGGTTAATGTATATAATCGGTTTAAGAGGCTGTACCCGTGAGCATGTGAGCGTGATTTGCAGAAAGAATACGGGATTGTTTAGTTAATTATCAGTATAGGTATTAGGAAACACACACACACATGCACACATACACACGCACGCACACACACACACGAGCACATCACACACACGCACACACACAAACACATACACACGAGCACATCACCCACACTCAAGCACACACACACACACATAAACGCACACACACACACACGAGCACATAAGCCCACACTCACACACACACACGAGCACAAAGGCACGCAGATAGAAAATATGATAGATATAGTTTATTGACCACACCACTTACATAATTATATATACAATAGTTAGTTATATTCACACAACCAACCAATTTTTCTACCTACTGACCTCCATTCAAACCAACCTATTTATCTGTTATAGTACTTACATACCTGCAGTAACTATACCCTGCTTCAAATACATAGTCCAGACGTTGGTAAGCCTAATCTCTATAACTCAAAAAGGGCTAGAGCAAATAGGCTGTAAATTTCTACAACTGTTTCCTGGCTGACTCTTCCCAAATGGTAGAAATATTAGCTCAATTACTGTAGTCGTTTGTGAGTTATAGTAGAGGTTAATATTCCAGAGTTTTGGCCTACGTACTTGGGATAGGGTATACCTGCTTCCATGCTAGACAGCCTACCTACAGCCCACTCTACCTACCTATCCAATCGTCTGTCTACCTACCCACTTACTTACACACCACATCACTTCATTACCTACCTGTGAGTAATTCCAACTATATAATTATCTACTTTCCTTGCTACCTACCCACTTACTTACACACCACATCACTTCATTACCTACCTGTGAGTAATTCCAACTATAAATCTACTTTCCTTGCTACCTACCCACTTACTTACACACCACATCACTTCATTACCTACCTGTGAGTAATTCCAACTATATATCTACTTTCCTTGCTACCTACCCACTTACTTACACACCACATTACTTCATTACCTACCTGTGAGTAATTCCAACTATATATCTACTTTCCTTGCTACCTACCCACTTACTTACACACCACATCACTTCATTACCTACCTGTGAGTAATTCCAACTATATATCTACTTTCCTTGCTACCTACCCACTTACACACCACATTACTTCATTACCTACCTGTGAGTAATTCCAACTATATATCTACTTTCCTTGCTACCTACCAACTTACTTACACACCACATCACTTCATTACCTACCTGTGAGTAATTCCAACTATATATCTACTTTCCTTGCTACCTACCTACTTACTTACACACCACATCACTTCATTACCTACCTGTGAGTAATTCCAACTATATATCTACTCTCCTTGCTACCTACCTACTTACTAACCTGATTATGTGTATTATTCCCTGCCTACTTACCGCCCTATCCTACCTATCTACCTAACTGCTTACTGCACATTCTTACCTACCTACCTATCTGCCTACCTACTTACCTACCTACCTGCCTACCTACTTACCTACTTACCTTCCTATCGTCCTAGCTTACTAACAATCCTAAAACTCTACTTAAGGGAAGATGTTATTTAATTTGGTTGTTTATTAATGTATTATATATTTATTTATATATTTATTATAATTTTGTGTTGTAGTGTCCTCGCTAGACCTTCCTCAAGTGTATAATAGATACCCACAAATCCACATTCGAGATAAATATCGAGATAGGTTTGTGCATTTTTCGGTAGAAAATGCCCAGACGAAAGGCCGGGTCCTCGTAGATTGCAGGCCCACTGTCACTCGCCAAGTAAGAATCAACACCTAAATGCCACCAAAGGTCTCAAGATCGCCAATCTATTGCGGCAAATTAGCTTCAAGTCTCAAAACTAATGGGGCTTAACATGAAGGAGAAATAAGTTCAGAATACCCCCCCCCCCCTTAACTTCCTACCTAATTACCAACCTAACTATAATATCTATCTAACTGTATATTCCTACTTACCTACCTACAATCCTACCAACCAATTACCCAAACATATTGATACTCCCTTTTCGTACCTACTTACTTACCATCCTATTGTTGGTTTTATTTCACCTGATGGTAAAATTAATCCCTTAGTACTCGATTTCTTACTACTGTTTTTTGGTCTACATTATATATCTATCTATTAATATATTTTTGAGTTTCCTCCCTAGACCTCAAAAAAGCTTAAAAAAACACTCTCTAGACACCCTTTCAAGAACTTATTGTAAATTTTTAGGTAGAATATGTCCAAGCCGAAGGCCGGTTCCTTCTAAAATTACAGCCTCGTAATTGCTCGCCAGGAAAAAATCGACACCTTAATGGCACGAAAGATCTTAATAATGACAAAGAAATGGGGTGAAACGTCTAACAATCGCCAAACTAAAGGAATAAACGTCTTAACATCTCAAAACTATTATGCTAAACATGAGGGAGTGGGGTTCTAGAAAAAGCAACTAATTATCCCTTAATGGAATAATATGAATCTACTATACTGTACCTCTACGTCCTATTAATATGAATCTACTATACTGTACCTCTACGTCCTATTAATATGAATCTACTATACTGTACCTCTACGTCCTATTAATATGAATCTACTATACTGTACCTCTACGTCCTATTAATATGAATCTACTATACTGTACCTCTACGTCCTATTAATATGAATCTACTATACTGTACCTCTACGTCCTATTAATATGAATCTACTATACTGTACCTCTACGTCCTATTAATATGAATCTACTATACTGTACCTCTACGTCCTATTAATATGAATCTACTATACTGTACCTCTACGTCCTATTAATATGAATCTACTATACTGTACCTCTACGTCCTATTAATGCCAAGTGTTTATAATTAACAACACATTTCTTATTAATGCCAAGTGTTCATAATTAACAACACATTTCTTATTAATGCCAAGTGTTCATAATTAACAACACATTTCTTATTAATGCCAAGTGTTCATAATTAACAATACATTTCTTATTAATGCCAAGTGTTCATAATTAACAACACATTTCTTATTAATGCCAAGTGTTCATAATTAACAACACATTTCTTATTAATGCCAAGTGTTCATAATTAACAACACATTTCTTATTAATCCCAAGTGTTAATAATTAACAACACATTTCTTATTAATGCCAAGTGTTCATAATTAACAACACATTTCTTATTAATGCCAAGTGTTCATAATTAACAACACATTTCTTATTAATGCCAAGTGTTCATAATTAACAACACATTTCTTATTAATACCAAGTGTTCATAATTAACAACACATTTCTTATTAATGCCAAGTGTTCATAATTAACAACACATTTCTTATTAATGCCAAGTGTTCATAATTAACAACACATTTCTTATTAATGCCAAGTGTTCATAATTAACAACACATTTCTTATTAATGCCAAGTGTTCATAATTAACAACACATTTCTTATTAATCCCCAGTGTTAATAATTAACAACACATTTCTTATTAGTGCCAAGTGTTCATAATTAACAACACATTTCTTATTAATGCCAAGTGTTCATAATTAAACAACACATTTCTTATTATGCCAAGTGTTCATAATTAAAAACACATTTGTCTTATTAATCCCCACCCCGGGTTTTAATAATTTAACAACACATTTCCCTTATTAGTGCCAAGTGTTCATAATTAACAACACATTTCTTATTAATGGCCAAGTGTTCATAATGTAAACAACACATTTCGATTAATGCCAAGTGTTCATAATTAAACAACACATTTCTTAATTAACACCAAGCATTTCTTATTAATCCCAAGTGTTCATAATTAACAACACATTTCTTATTAATGCCAAGTGTTCATAATTAACAACACATTTCTTATTAATGCCAAGTGTTCATAATTAACAACACATTTCTTATTAATCCCAAGTGTTCATAATTAACAACACATTTCTTATTAATGCCAAGTGTTCATAATTAACAACACATTTCTTATTAATGCCAAGTGTTCATAATTAACAACACATTTCTTATTAATCCCAAGTGTTCATAATTAACAACACATTTCTTATTAATGCCAAGTGTTCATAATTAACAACACATTTCTTATTAATGCCAAGTGTTCATAATTAACAACACATTTCTTATTAATCCCAAGTGTTCATAATTAACAACATATTTCGCTACAAAATCAACGTAATAGCTGAGTAACCAAGATATTCACATAACAATTTACCATCAGTTGGAACAATATAAACTATGATTACTTACTTTCCTACCTACCTACCTACTTATCAATGCAACTACTGTATTGCTTTACCTACCTACTGTGCTACCTACCTACCTATCAATGCAACTAATGTATCTCTTTCCATATCTACCTACTGTCCTACCTACCTACCTATCAATGCAACTACTGTATTGCTTTACCTACCTACTGTGCTACCTACCTACCTATCAATGCAACTAATGTATCTCTTTCCATATCTACCTACTGTCCTACCTACCTACCTATCAATGCAACTACTGTATTGCTTTACCTACCTACTGTCCTACCTACCTACCTACCTATCAATCCAACTACTGTATCTCCTTCCATATCTACCTACTGTCCTACCTACCTACCTATCAATCCAACTACTGTATCTCCTTCCATATCTACCTACTGTCCTACCTACCTACCTATCAATCCAACTACTCTATCTCCTTCCCTATCTACCTATCCTCCTACCTACCTACCTACCTACCTATCAATCCAACTACTGTATCTCCTTCCCTATCTACCTACTGTCCTACCTACCTACCTATCAATCCAACTACTGTATCTCCTTCCCTATCTACCTACTGTCCTACCTACCTACCTATCAATCCAACTACTGTATCTCTTTCCCTACCTGCCTATCCTCCTACCTACCTATCAACCTACATCCCCGCCTTGCAACTTACCTATCAACCTGATTATATTATAGTCATATTACCTACCAACTGTCCTTCCTATCTACCTATTTTTCCTGCCTGCTAACCAACCTATTAGCCTAACAATATATAATCGCTTTACCTACCAACCGTCCTGCCTACCTACCTACTGTCCTACCTACCTAACTGTCTTCCTGCTTTTAACCCGACCTATCAGTCTAACAATATATAATCGTTTTACTTTCCAACTATCCTACCTACCTACTAGCTAGTCGGCTAAGCCCTGGTTGGTTACTGTCTCCCTTGAGCACGGGGATGGGGTAATGGTCTTTTTAGGCTATTACAGTGATATTGACCCTAGAAGGGGGAAAAATTGCGCATAATGATAGATCTGAATATTATTATTATTATTATTAATATTATTATTATTATTATTATTATTATTATAATTATTATTAATATTAATACAAATATTAGTGTTGTTGTTGCTGGTGTTATTGTTGTTATTGTTATTATAGATATTATTATTAGTATCATTATTATTATTATTGTTATTATAATTAGTTATTTTTATTATTATCATTATAGATATTATTATTATTATTATTATTATTATTATTATTACTACTATTAATACTACTCTAGCTATCAGCCTACCTATCTATATTTTCCTTCCGTCCCGCCCACCTACGGCACCCAGCTGGGAATATTTAATACCCTTCTTGTGTCCGGGCAATTTCTCTCCCTCTTCACAATTACAGCATCCATCATCAGTAATACCAGCCATTAGTCACCACCTCCACCACCACCATCATTATCATTCACACCACCACCATCATCATCATTATCACCTCCTCCACCATCACCATCATGCACACCACCACTACCATCATCATCATCATCACCACTTCCTCCACCACCACCATCATTATCATTCACACCACCACCATCATCATCATTATCACCTCCTCCACCATCACCATCATGCACACCACCACTACCATCATCATCATCATCATCACCACTTCCTCCACCACCACCATCATTATCATTCACACCACCACCATCATCATCATTATCACCTCCTCCACCATCACCATCATGCACACCACCACTACCATCATCATCATCATCACCACTTCCTCCACCACCACCATCATTATCATTCACACCACCACCACCATCATCACCACAACCATCACCATCATCTATACAACCACTACCACCACCACCACCACTATCACCTTACACACCACCACCACCACCACTATCACCTTACACACCACCATCACCACCACCATTTACTAAGTAAGGCCATTTGTATTAGGTATAGATTTTAATATATTGTTTTTCGCATGGAGGATTATCTTGTGAAATTGGATAAGCGAGAGTGTTTAGTTATGCATCAATTGAGAGCAAGTAATAATATATTAACAGTACTTATTGGTGGACACATAAATATTGATAGAGAAGACAGGGGATGTACTAAATGTAATGAGAATATGGGGAGGGGGGGACGAATACATTTGTTAGTTATTTGTCAAAATGAAGATATTGCACAGTTAAGAGATAAATATATATTTCGCATTATTACAGATATAACCCATAACCCAACACAGTATAAATATATACTGTTAATGAATAATACTAACTTAAAAGTGATGAAGAATCTGGCAGTTTTTCTAATAAGAAGGTTTAATGCGTATTGATAGATCAAATCTTAGGACATTGATTATGGCATGTTTAAGATGTTCTGAACCAGTGTATTATAATGTATGCTAATGTATTCAGCAAGGTTGCCTATCCTGTATAAGTGTAATATGTAACGGGCTGTGCTCCATACATTTTGTAAAAGTCTGAGCAAATAAACTTACTTCAATTCAATTCAATCACCATCCCCACCACCATCCATACCATCATCACCACCAACATCATCTACACCATCACCACAACCATTATCCTCACCATCATCACTACAACCATCACCACAACCATCATCACTACCATCTCCATAACCTTCATCATAACCATAATCTACAGTCTACACCATCATCACCGACACCATCACAACCATAATCTACACCACCATCTACACCATCACCACCATTATCACAACACCAACACGCCAACCATCACCACAACCATCATCACTACCATCTCCATAACCTTCATCATAACCATAATCTACAGTCTACACCATCATCACCGACACCATCACAACCATAATCTACACCACCATCTACACCATCACCACCATTATCACAACACCAACACGCCAACCATAATCTACACCATCATCACCACCACCATCTACACCATCACCACCATTATCACAACGCCAACACGCCAACCATCACCACAACCATCAACATCATCACTACACTGAGCACATCTTTCATGACACAACATACATGAACGTTACTATCATCATCATTACCAATACCTTATATGTTGTCTGTTGCTCACATGTCCAGCGGTTACGAAGCTCCTTTGCACTCCTTCACCATACGAGGATTATATATAATATATATATATATATATCATGTTATGGCTAACCTTAGACGCTCATACTCAGTTTATAAAGGACTTACAGGGAGAACATTCAAATATTTGACCTTTTGCAAATGTCCGTGCTTTTTGTTTATTTTTTTTTTTATTTTGTTGTACTTTATATATTCTTAAGTAGGTGAAACTTATAATACATCTATTTCCGAGCAATTACTCAAGCATGCCATCCTCATATTATCCCCTCCAGACTTGAATTATGAATATCTAGATTAAGAGTAGAAGGGTCGCTTTTCTGGTCGCTTAATCATGTTTTGTCCCTTTTAGTTTTCAGATTATACGACGTTCGGCCCATTAGTTTGGTGATTTAAAATCCTTTCACCCTATTTCTTTGTAAATATAAAGACTATTCGTGTCATTTAGGTGTCGATTTTTTCCTGGCGAGCGAAAGCGAGCCTGTAATTTAAGAATAATCGGCCTTCAACCGGGATATTTTTCTACTGAAAAATGTACATATATATATTTAAGGAGGGTCTTGGGCGGGCGTTTCTTTAAGATTGATGGAGGTCTAGAGAGGAAATAATAACAATAAAAGGATACACAAATGAGCAAATAAATATGTTTATCCCCCTTAAATATTTTGACCATTTCTTGTTGTGCGCCCTCCTTGGTCCGGCCCCGGTGGCTCAGCGACGTGGAAGTGACGTGGCCAGACAGTTAGCCTTCTCACCGCAAACTTTATACGGCGAATTCGCAATTTCACGGAGTTTCTCTCGGAGTTTATCCCAAGTTGTTGAGGAGGAGGAGGAGGAGGGGAGGCAGAAAGAGAGAGAGTAGCATTGTCCCGCCAGTGAGGAGGAGGAGGAGGAGGGGAGGCAGAAAGAGAGAGAGTAGCATTGTCCCGCCAGTGAGGAGGAGGAGGAGGAGGGGAGGCAGAAAGAGAGAGAGTAGCATTGTCCCGCCAGTGAGGAGGAGGAGGAGGAGGGGAGGCAGAAAGAGAGAGAGTAGCATTGTCCCGCCAGTGAGGAGGAGGAGGAGGAGGGGAGGCAGAAAGAGAGAGAGTAGCATTGTCCCGCCAGTGAGGAGGAGGAGGCACTTGAGACTACAGACGCCAGACATTACCTCTTGACTGTATGGTAAGGGGGGTCACCGTTTTTTTTTTTATCTTTCTCTTCTTTTCTCTCTTTCCCTGGCTTGTATCCATTCGACCCCATTCAGCCAACTGTTTTTAAGACGTTTATCCCCATCCAGGTGTCGATTGTTTTCCTGCCGAGCGATACCGAGCCTGTAATTTTAGGAGGAGCTGGCCTTCGGCCAGGACATTTTTCTACCGAAATTGTTTACAAATTTATCTTGAAAGAGAGTCAAAAGGGTGTTTATTTAAGCTTGGTGGAGGTCTATCCCCTTAACCTCTAAACTGCGCAGCCATGGTAGTTCAAACCCTCCCGCTAAGCGAAGCTATTTGGTTCTATTCTGACGAAAATCATCATATGTAACATACTGTATATATAATTATTACTTATCCATATATGCCCATTTTGCTTTTAATATGGACATATGAAGATTGGAAAGCAATAAAACAAGTGGTAACAGCAATTGGCTGATGAAAATCGTATATTTTAGCCCCTCGGTCGTAATCTGACCTTGACCGGCGAGAGTAAGACACCCTCCCTCTCTGGTGTCTAGTATGGTACTGAGACTCAAGGTGACCTCTCAGATTGGCTTAGAGGATCGGAGATACACTCCTCCACCCTCCTCCCATCTCTCCCAGCCGCTTCGCACGAAAATACTCGATAAATATCGTGAATAATAGGGAAAATACCGGATAATTAAGGAGGGGGTAAGAGGTGGATAAAAGGGGGGGAGGAGGACACATATGTAGGAGTGGTATCAAGTAATGGAGGGGAATTATCTCACCTAATCACAAATTTCTTTGTTTTGAGTGCCACTGGGGTGTTTTCTAAGTTTTTTTTATGCTCTGGATCTATAGGGAGCGGTTGTAGTGCACCAGAATAACCTCTATTGAGGACGGTCGCCGTTTATGGGTTAAGCTTACTATAAGAAATGGACGTTATACAAGGAACCAAGCATTATATGCAACTCAATGTAAACTCATATGTGCAATAACCTACCTGAATGACCTAATGCAACTATCTAAAACAAATAGATGATAGTGAAAAGTATTTCTAATGCACTATATTGCCTTGACTAGCTGGATATAACTGCCAAATATAATTGAATTCCATCACACCATCTATGAGTAGTTTCAGAGAGACAACAGACAGGGCAGGCCCACAGAAGCACGTACAGTAGGCCACAGACAGAGCAGGCCCACAGAAGCACGTACAGTAGGCCACAGACAGGGCAGGCCCACAGAAGCACGTACAGTAGGCCACAGACAGGGCAGGCCCACAGAAGCACGTACAGTAGGCCACAGACAGAGCAGGCCCACAGAAGCACGTACAGTAGGCCACAGACAGGGCAGGCCCACAGAAGCACGTACAGTAGGCCACAGACAGGGCAGGCCCACAGAAGCACGTACAGTAGGCCACAGACAGGGCAGGCCCACAGAAGCACGTACAGTAGGCCACAGACAGGGCAGGCCCACAGAAGCACGTACAGTAGGCCACAGACAGAGCAGGCCCACAGAAGCACGTACAGTAGGCCACAGACAGAGCAGGCCCACAGAAGCACGTACAGTAGGCCACAGACAGGGCAGGCCCACAGAAGCACGTACAGTAGGCCACAGACAGAGCAGGCCCACAGAAGCACGTACAGTAGGCCACAGACAGGGCAGGCCCACAGAAGCACGTACAGTAGGCCACAGACAGGGCAGGCCACAGAAGCACGTACAGTAGGCCACAGACAGGGCAGGCCCACAGAAGCACGTACAGTAGGCCACAGACAGGGCAGGCCCACAGAAGCACGTACAGTAGGCCACAGACAGGGCAGGCCCACAGAAGCACGTACAGTAGGCCACACATCATCGCCATCCGTGTAAAGTGTAAAAACGTGTCATCTAAAATTCTCCAAACTTTTGCGAGGTGTTTTTTAACATTTAGGAAAAGTTTGGAACAACATGGTACGATGGCTGCCCGTTTGATCCGCGGCCGATATGGGTAGAGCTGAGCTGACGAATTTATCTCATCGGAATTGGCTGAATGATATAATCATTTTCCGATTTGGTTCACCGGTGATATCGGCTGAGCGATCAAATAGGTTGAACCGTTTAAGGGGAGACGGGCGTATTTATCTGCTTATTGTTTTATACTTTTATTATATTTTAGTTTCCTCCCTAAACCTCCATCAACCTGTAAAAAAAAAAACTTGACCCTCCTTCAAAAACAAATCCCGGCCGAAGACTGTTTACTCTTAAAATTACAGGCTCGCTGTCGCTCACCAGGAAAAAAAACGACACCTAAATGGCACGAAAGGTCTTCATATTGACAAAGATATGGGCCATAAAGTCTTAAAATCGCCAAACAAATGGGCCGAACGTCTTAAAATCTAAAAAACACGAGGGAGAAGGGGGCCATAAAAACCAGGCCATCCCCCCTCAAGTCCGTGGCCAGTTTAGTCCACGTTCATTTTTGTCTGTGGCAGTATTTGTCTACACTTATATTATTATATTTTTGTCTGCGGCAGTATTTGTCTACACTTATATTATTATATTTTTGTCTGCGGCAGTATTTGTCTACACTTATATTATTATATTTTTGTCTGCGGCAGTATTTGTCTACACTTATATTATTATATTTTTGTCTGCGGCAGTATTTGTCTACACTTATATTATTATATTTTTGTCTGCGGCAGTATTTGTCTACACTTATATATTATATTTTTGTCTGCGGCAGTATTTGTCTACACTTATATTATTATATTTTTGTCTGCGGCAGTATTTGTCTACACTTATATTATTATATTTTTGTCTGCGGAAGTATTTGTCTACACTTATATTATTATATTTTTGTCTGCGGCAGTATTTGTCTACACTTATATTATTATATTTTTGTCTGCGGAAGTATTTGTCTACACTTATATTATTATATTTTTGTCTGCGGCAGTATTTGTCTACACTTATATTATTATATTTTTGTCTGCGGCAGTATTTGTCTACACTTATATTATTATATTTTTGTCTGCGGCAGTATTTGTCTACACTTATATTATTATATTTTTGTCTGCGGCAGTATTTGTCTACACTTATATTATTATATTTTTGTCTGCGGCAGTATTTGTCTACACTTATATTATTATATTTTTGTCTGCGGCAGTATTTGTCTACACTTATATTATTATATTTTTGTCTGCGGCAGTATTTGTCTACACTTATATTATTATATTTTTGTCTGCGGCAGTATTTGTCTACACTTATATTATTATATTTTTGTCTGCGGCAGTATTTGTCTACACTTATATAATTATATTTTTGTCTGCGGCAGTATTTGTCTACACTTATATTATTATATTTTTGTCTGCGGCAGTATTTGTCTACACTTATATTATTATATTTTTGTCTGCGGCAGTATTTGTCTACACTTATATTGTTATATTTTTGTCTGCGGCAGTATTTGTCTACACTTATATTATTATATTTTTGTCTGCGGCAGTATTTGTCTACACTTATATTATTCGGTGGCTGTATTTTTTACACGGTCATTCTCTCTCCTTCTTTCTCTCTCTCTCTCTCTCTCTCTCTCTCTCTCTCTCTCTCTCTCTCTCTCTCTCTCTCTCTCTCTCTCTCTCTCTCTCTCACACACATTAAGTAACCTATCAGTAAACTGTATGGTCTGAGCATGGTAGCCTAGAGTACACTCACAGCTTTCCTGATGGAGGCTGAATGGTCAAATTGGTGGAACGGGCCACCTCCTTCAGGCGGATCTTGCGTTTGAGTCCAGTGATAAGGGGCTAACATGAGACACATATATTTATTGAACTCATGCCAAAGCTTCTATCTATAATGTATATATAATCAGGCACAATTTTATTTTTGTTTTAGTTTTTTAACTGGGGGTGGCCTTACTTTTGTTCAATGACGCCATCCAAGTTGAACAGGTAGAAACAATACGGATTATATATATTGATGGGCCCTGGCAAGATTTGTGTAGTGTCCACCAAAGCCCATATCTAGCCAGCAATCTCATAATCAGACAAAAATTGCGGATATGTGCTACGTGTGAGCTCGCCCATCGGGATAAGTAGTTATACATTGGGGTGAACTATCAAATTGTGCAGTAATAGGTTAGCCTATATGTAATTAATGAAGTCACAAAATTCCATTCACTTCTGTTCAAGCATTTAATAGATAAAGGCATGTTAAACTTTAGGAGTTAATCCCATTTGATCGTCCAAATATCCCAAATGTGTGTGTGTAATAATCTTGAGGTAACCAGCAGGTCTGACAGTGATTATCGTGAAGATTGACATATTAATGATGTAGTAATGTTTAGTGGTTAATTTTGGAAGAGGTGGCGAGGGCATAGAGGGTTATCAAATAATATAAATATATATTTATATATATACCGGGTATATATATATATATATATATATATATATATATATATATATATATATATATATATACAGGTATATAATACTGTATATATATATATATATATATACATAGTGTATATATATATATATATATATATATATATAAGTACTAGGAGGGGTACCCGGCGTTGCCAGGGTTTAAATTCTACTACCATAATCACCATCATCAATCACTACTACCACAATCATCACAATACTACTACCATAATCACCGGCCTCGACCTCCCTGTGCCTCATTAAACGGCGACCTCGTTTTCGGCCACTAAGTGACCTCCAATTTTGGATCTGACCTCATCAGTAGTCCCATTTTGGGGGGCTGCGAACAACTTTCGTTCCATACACCTTTTCGATCGGAGGCCTCCTTCTGCCCCAAACGGCCATTTTTTTCATTTTGTTTTCAATTTCGGCCTCGAAACGACCTCCGATCGTGGCCTCGCCCCCTCTATGACCTGACCCAGGTCAATTGACACCCACATGCAAAGTTTCAGCTCCCCAGGTCCAAAACTGCGGCCGCCTATTAAGAACACACAGACAAACAGACACACGAACTGATTTAATAATATAGATTACTAGCAGGGGTACCCGGCGTTGCCCGGGTAATCACCATAATCACCATCACTACTACCACCACTACTACTACCATATTCACCATCATCAATCACTACTACCACAATCATCACAATACTACTACTACCATAATCACCGGCCTCGACAAAAAGGGCGACCTGGATTTCGGCCGCTAAATGACCTCCGATTTTGGATCTGACCTCATCTTTACCCCCATTTTGAGGGGCTGCAAACAACTTTTGTTCCATACAGCTTTTCGATCGGAGGCCTCCTTCTGCCCCAAACGGCCATTTTTTTCATTTTTTTTCAATTTTGCTTCCATTTCGGCCTCGAAACGACCTCCGATCGTGGCCTCGCCCCCTCTATGACCTGACCCAGGTCAATTGACACCCACATGCAAAGTTTCAGCTCCCCAGGTCCAAAACTGCGGCCGCCTATGAAGAACACACACACACACAGACAGACAATCAAAAATATTATATAGATTATTTATTTTTATTTTTTATGCCAGATTAAAATATTAAAATATTAAATTCTAGCTATATTTATATGATTTTTTGCAGCTTAGGAAGGATCTGTGGTAGATAAAAGGGTTGATTGAGATAGTTCGAAGCCATATAATTGCTAGAGATCCTTCTTAAACTGAATACAATCGATTACTAATGCCCAGAACAGAATAAAAACGATGTACTGAATGGGTTAACTAAACACTGCTTGAATTGGCACTGGGGAGGATTTCCGTTTTAACCCCTACTGCACCGTCGACATCCTTTTTACTTTATTCTGGTTACTACTAATCGATTTTATTCAGGTTAAACATATCCTCCAGCAATTAACAGGCTTCAAACTATCTCAATCTACCCTTTTAACTACCACAAATCCTTCCTAAGCTGCATAAAGTCATCTAAATGTAGATTAATTAAAACATGACAGACATCGCTGGTACAGAAGAGGTTTAATAATCAAGTGGTTGCCTTAAGGGAGCCCACCTCGCTTGTTTTCATTTTCTCTCCCTCTCTCTTTGGCTTGTATTCATTCGGCCCCATTCATCCTACTGTTTTAAGACGTTTACCCCCATCCAGGTGTCAATATTTTCCTGGCGAGCGGGAGCGAGCCAGCATATATATATATATATATTTTGTTTTGTTTTGACAGCAAGCTAAATTTGTACATTTTTCAATAGAAAACCAAATAGCTTCGCTTAGCGGGAGGGTTTGAACTACCATGGCTGCGCAGTTTAGAGGTTAAGGGGATAGACCTCCACCAAGCTTAAATAAACACCCTTTTGTCTCTCTTTCAAGATAAATTTGTACATTTTTCGGTAGAAAAATGTCCTGGCCGAAGGCCGGCTCCTCCTAAAATTACAGGCTCGCTATCGCTCGCCAGGAAAACAATCGACACCTAAATGGCTCCAAAAATCTTAATATTGACAAATAAATAGGGTGAAAGGTCTTAAAATCGCCAAAATAGTGAGCCGAATGTCATAACATCTGAAAACTAATGGTGCTAAACATGAGGGAGAAGGGGGACCAGAAAAACAAGCCATCTCCCCTAAATATAAACTTGGACAGCAAGTTGGCGGGTTTAATATGGTCTCCCCCCAACAGTGGTGAGTGAGAGACTAACTTTACATATTAGGGAGATAATAGCGACAACTTGGGATATATATTCTTACGATACTTTCATAAAATCTTCGTCAATAGCGGAGGAGGCGGCGGCCAGGACTATGCAAAGCAGGTAAATATGTGTACTCGTATATCAGCTTAGCTCTCTATAAACCACATAAACATAAATACACTGTAATAATGGAGCGTGCATAATAGAACACACTGCCTGTATCAAAACTGCTACACATTGCTGGATTAACCCCTTCTGTACCGGTGATGTACTTTGCATTCTATTCTGGCAACTATTATACGATTTTGTACAGTTTAGGAAGGACTACAACCTATCTTAATATGGGCGGGTGCCCAACCCCGAAAGGGGTTGAAATAGGGGAGCTATCCCCCCGCCAAAGGCGGCTTTCTAGGGCCTTTCCTAGCTGATGCTGAGAGGATTGGGTTCTAGTCATATGGTGATGGGCTGGTCTATCAGAGTGAGAACTGAGCGATCTCTGCCATACCCATACCTTACTCCGACTGTTCCTTTTACTTATGTCTTTCCTAGATCTCAAGTGACGGCGTCTTTTCCGTGGATTGACCTCCCAATCTACCAAGATTGGAAGCTAAAGCGTCACATTTTTCCTTTGCCCCTCAACTTTCTCTTCATAATTGGTGAGGGGCACAGGGCCCTGGGTGGGGCTTTGGTTTCCCGGGCGTTTCCGCACCCTCCTCAGCTCCCCGCCATGGAGTGGCTTCGGTCACCCAGGCTTTATTGTGGTAGGCAGGGAGGGTTCTGTGGGGGCGCTCGGTTATGGCCTTGGCCTTGCTCGGGGCCTTGGGGCTGTTCGGCCAGGCAGCTTGGGGAACAACAACAACAACAACAACCTATCTTAATTAATCCTTTTAGCTGCCATATATCCTTCCTAAGCTTCATAAAATCGTTTAAATGTAGCTATAATATAGTAAAATAGACATCGCCGGTACAGAAGGGGTTAATGATTTGAACATATTGTAGAAAGCTTCAATATTATGGCACATATTTAAATTATGAATAAGGAATGTGTTCAAAAAGTATAAATAACCCGTTGGAATTGTTCTGCCCAAAGATGTTTGCGCACTGACTTTGTGTATCAGCTTTGTTATAGTCTATGTTTAACCCTTTGAGTATATACCAGCGACCTTTGTTATATTTTATTCTAGCTATATTTAGATGATATTGTGCAGCTTAGAAAGGATTTGTGGTAGTTAAGAGGGTTGGTTGAGATAGTTTGAACCCTTATTATTGCTAGAGGTCATTCCTTCTTAAGCTGAAAAATATCGTCTAACAGTTGCCAGAATATGTTGAAAAGGACGTCCCTGGTACTTCTTGGGACGTAGATTTCAACATGGGGAGGGATTTAGTCATGCCCTTCGTCCATTGAAAATAACTCTGGATAGGGAATTGGCCCATTGCCATTATGTAAGTCAGGCACCTTGACCTTGCTCTTCCAAAATTATGCATATATAATGTCTATATCTATATTTGCTTTTCTATGTTTCAACCTCGGGACTGCAGGCTGTTCAGTAGCCTGTAACTCTTGTGAGGCCGCGAGAATATCGATTGAAGCTTGGAGATGTTGGGTGCTTCATATGTGTCGCACTAGATGGTCACAGTGGAGCTTCAAGGTGTTGGTTGCTTCATATGTGTCGCACTAGATGGTCACAGTGGAGCTTCAAGGTGTTGGGTGCTTCATATGTGTCGCACTAGATGGTCACAGTGAAGCTTCAAGGTGTTGGGTGCTTCATATGTGTCGCAATAGATGGTCACAGTGAAGCTTCAAGGTGTTGGGTGCTTCATATGTGTCGCACTAGATGGTCACAGTGGAGCTTCAAGGTGTTGGGTGCTTCATATGTGTCGCACTAGATGGTCACAGTGGAGCTTCAAGGTGTTGGTTGCTTCATATGTGTCGCACTAGATGGTCACAGTGGAGCTTCAAGGTGTTGGTTGCTTCATATGTGTCGCACTAGATGGTCACAGTGGACCTTCAAGGTGTTGGGTGCTTCATATGTGTCGCACTAGATGGTAACAGTGAAGCTTCAAGGTGTTGGGTGCTTCATATGTGTCGCACTAGATGGTCAAAGTGGAGCTTCAAGGTGTTGGTTGCTTCATATGTGTCGCACTAGATGGTCACAGTGGAGCTTCAAGGTGTTGGTTGCTTCATATGTGTCGCACTAGATGGTCACAGTGGAGCTTCAAGGTGTTGGTTGCTTCATATGTGTCGCACTAGATTGGCACAGTGGAGCTTCAAGGTGTTGGGTGCTTCATATGTGTCGCACTAGATGGTTACAGTGGAGCTTCAAGGTGTTGGTTGCTTCATATGTGTCGCACTAGATGGTCACAGTGGAGCTTCAAGGTGTTGGTTGCTTCATATGTGTCGCACTAGATGGTCACAGTGGAGCTTCAAGGTGTTGGGTGCTTCATATGTCGCACTAGATGGTCACAGTGGAGCTTCAAGGTGTTGGTTGCTTCATATGTCGCACTAGATGGTCACAGTGGAGCTTCAAGGTGTTGGTTGCTTCATATGTGTCGCACTAAATGGTCACAGTGGAGCTTCAAGGTGTTGGTTGCTTCATATGTGTCGCACTAGATGGTCACAGTGGAGCTTCAAGGTGTTGGGTGCTTCATATGTGTCGCACTAGATGGTAACAGTGAAGCTTCAAGGTGTTGGGTGCTTCATATGTGTCGCACTAGATGGTCACAGTGGAGCTTCAAGGTGTTGGTTGCTTCATATGTGTCGCACTAGATGGTCACAGTGGAGCTTGAAGGTGTTGGTTGCTTCATATGTGTCGCACTAGATGGTCTCAGTGGAGCTTCAAGGTGTTGGGTGCTTCATATGTGTCGCACTAGATGGTCTCAGTGGAGCTTCAAGGTGTTGGGTGCTTCATATGTGTCGCACTAGATAGTCACAGTGGAGCTTCAAGGTGTTGGTTGCTTCATATGTGTCGCACTAGATGGTCACAGTGGAGCTTCAAGGTGTTGGTTGCTTCATATGTGTCACATTAGATGGTCAAAGTGGAGCTTCAAGGTGTTGGGTGCTTCATATGTGTCGCACTACATGGTCACAGTGGAGCTTCAAGGTGTTGGGTGCTTCATATGTGTCGCACTAGATGGTCACAGTGGAGCTTCAAGGTGTTGGTTGCTTCATATGTGTCGCACTAGATGGTCACAGTGAAGCTTCAAGGTGTTGGGTGCTTCATATGTGTCGCACTAGATGGTCACAGTGGAGCTTCAAGGTGTTGGTTGCTTCATATGTGTTGCACTAGATGGTCACAGTGGAGTTTCAAGGTGTTGGGTGCTTCATATGTGTCGCACTAGATGGTCACAGTGGAGCTTCAAGGTGTTGGTTGCTTCCTTTCTGCCAAACTAGATGACACCTTATTGATACACGTCACTTGATCTTGTTATTATTCAAGTATTACCTCTACATGAACTGCTATGAATGATACAAACATTCAAGGTAGACTATGTACTTTATAAGCAACCCAAATCAAGAAAATGCTGAGTTTGAATTCATCTTTGTCATTACTATAGCGAAAATGTGTTTATAACTTGAGCCCTTGACGATACCCGAGCCAAGAATCACCTTCTCTTTATGTCAACAGTTTGATAATTCATACACTTTATTACCGTCGTGTCCTTACATGGTCTACTTCTACTTCTTCCTTCTTACATCTACCTTACCATCTCGTTACCTCATTTTCTTTATAATTATTATTATTATTTGTTTTCATAAATGAATGAATGTACTGTACATGTGATGGAGGGATCTGGCTTAATGAATGAATGTACTGTACATATGATGGAGGGATCTGGCTTAATGAATGAATGTACTGTACATGTGATGGAGGGATCTGGCTTAATGAATGAATGTACTGTACATGTGATGGAGGGATCTGGCTTAATGAATGAATGTACTGTACATATGATGGAGGGATCTGGCTTAATGAATGAATGTACTGTACATATGATGGAGGGATCTGGCTTAATGAATGAATGTACTGTACATGTGATGGAGGGATCTGGCTTAATGAATGAATGTACTGTACATGTGATGGAGGGATCTGGCTTAATGAATGAATGTACTGTACATGTGATGGAGGGATCTGGCTTAATGAATGAATGTACTGTACATGTGATGGAGGGATCTGGCTTAATGAATGAATGTACTGTACGTGATGGAGGGATCTGGCTTAATGAATGAATGTACTGTAAATATGATGGAGGGATCTGGCTTAATTAATGAATGTACTGTACATGTGATGGAGGGATCTGGCTTAATTAATGAATGTACTGTACGTGATGGAGGGATCTGGCTTAATGAATGAATGTACTGTAAATATGATGGAGGGATCTGGCTTAATGAATGAATGTACTGTAAATATGATGGAGGGATCTGGCTTAATGAATGAATGTACTGTACATGTGATGGAGGGATCTGGCTTAATTTTCTCATCACCAAGGTTTATTCTATTATATAATTGTTAATCGATGGTTCTACCCACTTCAAACAATTATAAAGCAATTTCCTTCCATCTTCAAACTATAATTATATCCGCAAGAGCATCCATCATGTTCCGCCATACACCCACAATACATGTAGCTACTTCATCTGTCTACAACTCTGCCAGTTCTGTTCAAGTGGAGGCGTTTTATTATGCAGGAGCAGTGTTTACAACGGACTTACTCTCAATAATTTAGTAGCATTGTTCCAGCTGTAATAGCTCGTGGATTTAGCCAATATTGACAATTACTCAAGGTTTTTGTAGTTGTGTTAGAATTAATAAAATATTCAGATGATTGCGTACATTTTGAGCAGCACTGACTATGCTAATCCCATTAGTATATGATTTCACTATTTTCATTATATAATTTAGTATACACAAGACTAAAAAAGAATGTATAAGGCATATACTTTCTAGAATAATTATTGGACTTCCTCAGATCTTTCCTCAACAGAATAAAGTCGTCTATTGATAGACCGAATATAATGAATGAACACGTAATCTTTTAATGAAAGAGGTTAAAAATAATCAGAAAGGATATATCACTGGACTAACCTACTCGTGCAGTTGGGCTAAGTATTGACCTGCTCGCTGGGTTGACCAGAGAAAGGTCGTTTATTTTCATATTTTAGTGACAACGATCAATAAAAGAACGGTATACTTAGTCAATAAGTCACTAGTATCGAGGATTACTCTCCCTTTCCACTCACTCTCACGCTCTCTCTCTCTCTCAGAGAGCCTTCTACTTTACTGTCCAATTCTTCCACTATAAACTGTCCCTGTCTAGCTGGTAGTATTAAGGCCGGACCACCTAGTTGGGACCGCAAGTGCTGTGTGATCTGAGTATCTGTGTAACTCTCTCTCTCTCTTCTCTTCCTTCATATATTTAGACAACGTATTTTTCCTTCCTCAACATTTTGCCTAACTGCATCACCCTCGTCTCAGTATAATACATGTTTTCCTTGTTAGCAAGTCTTTTATTTATAGCAGGCTTTTAACGGCTGCATTATATATTTGCTTCTGCCTGTGTTCTTATGCAACACCTGAGATATAAAAGGCATTATTTACCAATTACTACATAATATGATCAGGTTTTATATAATTTGTTCATGTAAATAGATTTTGTTTTTTGTCTTTCACAATGGGTAAACTAGTTGATAGTGGATGGAGAAGTTTTGGTGCCAATAAATGGAGGTATAGCAAGTCAGCGAGAATTGTTCTTATAGTTATATCTATATACAGTATATACCAGCTAAACACCCACATAGAACCACAAACACACACACACACACACACATAAACACACACACATACACATACACACTCACACAAACACAGAAATGAACACACGCACACACACACACATAAACAAAAACAAAGGGATAAAAATAATTCACCAGACATCATCTTACTCCATCACAGCAATAGCCCGGGCACTAACACCAGACTCAAACATGAACACATCTCACTTATTTCACTCCACCAAAGCAATATTGAAGAACGAAAAACAGACACACTAAAGTGAAATATGAGCCAGAACAAATATATTTAATAATTTAAAAAAACATAATAATTATACACAAGCAAATATATATATATATATATATATATATATATATATATATATATATATATATATATATATATTTATTTATATATAAATTACTGAATGTGCAGTGGCGCATTGATTAGAAAGCTTGGAGGAGACATTTGGGATAGTCTCCTTACAACCTGTGCCTCTGTTTCACCAAGCAGGGTAAATAGGAACCTGGTAAGAGCGGATTGTTGTGAAGTCCTCTCTGGAGCTGGGGGTTTGGTAGTAGTTGGAAGGGTACCATCCAGGTCACCCAAGCCTTTGAATTCAGATGTCGTCTATATAATCATGGGGTTGGCGCGAGGGCCTGAGCCTTAAGTGACAAAGCCCACGGAGTTTAGTAAACAAGTTATCTTTCCTTGGTGTTCCGTTCCGTCTCACTCAGACGTTAATGAGGACCTGCAGATGTAGTATCTCTGTGGCTCAGCAGAATTCCTCGGTAAATTTGGTTACTTGCCTCACCTTGCCTATATTCATGTCATGTTGTGTTTGTCTTGCCGCCCTCCTCTGCAAAGAAACTCTAAAAAAGATACATCTAACGCTTGTTGGATAAGCCCCGACGCCTTCATCTCCTCCTTCAGCTCCTTTCCTCATGCTCTACTACTTCTCTGCCCCTTTCTTTGCTTCGAGGAATTAAAATGATCAAGCGATTGCTTGTCTCAAATGTATGTATTTATGTATGTATGTATGTATATACTCATGCATATACCACATTGGTGGGGGTGGCCGACACGAGACAGAGCGCGAACAGAAACAAAATGTAAAGTTCCTATTTTCAAGGTCCGGGATCACTTTCGCAGTCTCTCGCTCGTTTCTTTGTCTCGTCGAGAAGGAAAATTATACAAGGGGAGGAGGATTCCTGCCCTCTGCCTCCTACTTGTCTCGCCTTTCTTATATTCATGTCATTCTCTTACCCTTGAAGAAACACGTAATTTATTTTAAAATGACCGCACTAGTTCTTATGTTGTGCGCTATAGGAGGTAAATGTAAGCCTTCAATTTTCACAAAGTTAATTAAGCTTAAGCAAAATGACGTGACGAACAAAAGCCTCCCCCAACCGAAAACAAACCTTGAAGAAAACACTGGAAATCCATTACATTTCCAACATTAGTGGCTTAAACGCAAGATGGCGAAGGTTACCCTATTTGGTTTTCTGTATTTATAACAGAGAAATACATAACACAGATATAGAGAAACATATATATATATAACATAAATCTTCATTGTTGCCATCCCCCAAAAGGAAATATAGAATCGTCATTAAGGAGAGATTGGTGTATTTATTTGCTTATTTATTTATCTTGCTATCATCATTTTGGTGTCTTCCCTAAACCTCCATCAAACATAAAAAAAAACACCCTCTAGACCACCCTTCAAGATAAATTTGTACATTTTTCGGTAGAAAAATGTCGTGGTCGAAGGCCGGTTCCTCTTAAAATATCAGGCTCGCTATCACTTGCCAGGAAAAAAACTGACACTTATAATACCACGAAAGGTGTTAAAATTGACAACGAAATGGGACGAAGGCAATACAATCGCCAAACTAATGGGCCGAACGTCTTAAAACTTCAAAACCAATGCGGCTAAACTTGAGGAAGAAAGGGTGCCAGAAAAAACGACCATCCCCTTGTAACTTTGTCATGATTTATATCTAGTAATTTCAAGCCTTTACATTTCTCTTAATTAGTAAACAAATAAAAATAATAATAAAATAAAATAAAATAAAATAAAAACAATATGAGATAAATCACCCAAATCTTACAGAATAACCCCAACTTCTCTCATCACTAAACAAAACAAAATAAGAAACTTCCACCATCATTGCTTCAGTCACTAGTTGTATGAGGTTAATACAATGTTGAACCCGAAAACTTTCAGTCTTCTACTGTATTTCTCACTGCTCCGCTTGTTCTTCCTCTGTCCAATTGCTCTTCTTTACTCCAGCCATCTGGTCTGGTCACAGAAGCAACTTGGTTAAGCCCGAGAACTTTCAGTCTTCTACTGTATTTCTCGCTTCTCAGCTTGTTCTTCCTCTGTCCAATTACTCTTCTTTTCTATTTTACTCCAGCCATCTGGTCTGGTCAGCTCCTCAACCTGTCTATCCCCCTCAACTTTAACATTAACTTTCTTCTCTGAGGAATTATATAGCACACAGAGGAAAACAAAAATAACATCCGTCTTTGCTTGTCACTCAGAATGAAATATAGAATCTTCATTAATTTTGCACCGGGAGTGCCTCAGTGGCGGGTGATACGAGGTTAAGGGGAGATGGGCTGGTGTTTCGGGCCCCTTTCTCCCTCGTGTTTAATTCCAGTGTTTTTTGCATTTTAAAACGTTAGGCCCATTAGTTTGGCGGTTTTAAGACCTTTCATTATATTTCTTTGTCAATATTAAGATTTTCGTGTCATTTAGGTGCCAATTTTTCCATGGCGAGCGATATCGAGCCTTTAATTTAAGAAGAACTGGCCTTCGGCCTGGACATTTTTCTATCGAAAAATGTACAAATTTATTTTCAGGAGGGTCTTGAGGTGTTTTCTTTTTTTAAGCTTGATGGAGGTCTAGGGAGGAAACTAAAAATAATAATAAAAATATATATAAATGAGCAAATACATACGTCCATCCTCCCTTAATACAAGCCTTCAACTTTCCTCTCAGTTAATTAAGCTCCAGCCTTGTGAAAAAGTTGCTGTGGTGTGGCTGGCTGAGGTGGAGAGGAGGATGTCCGCATTAAGGGGGGTCACATGCCTTTTGTTGTATCTTTCTCACCTTTTCTCTATTTCTCTGGGTTGTATCCATTCGCCCCCATTCAGCCAATTGTTTTAAGAAGTTTATCTCCATCCAGGTGTCGATTTCTTCCTGTCGAGCGATAGTGAGCCAGCATTGTATGGAGAGACCCGGCTTCGCCGGAGACATTGTTCTATCAAAAAATGTAGAAATTTAGCTTGCTGTCAAAACAAAAATATATATATAGCCTATCCTAGCTCGCTACCGCTCGCCAGGAAAACATTGATACCTGGATGGAGGTAAACATCTTAAAACGGTAAGCTGAATAGGACCGAATGGATAGAAGCCAAGGAGAGAGGGAGAGAAAGAGAGAAATCGCAGGGTGGGCTCTCTTAATGTTGTGGAGGAGTTGTGGAGAGCGTCAGTAGTTTGGTTGATAAACAAAACGCCGGTGCTATACTCGTTATGGCATTATCATCAAGCCATTGGTAATTATATTTATATGCACCAACACGCCGGTGCTATACTCGTTATGGCATTATCATCAAGCCATTGGTAATTATATTTATATGCACCAAAACGCCGGTGCTACACTCGTTATGGCATTATCATCAAGCCATTGGTAATTATATTTATATGCACCAAAACGCCGGTGCTATACTCGTTATGGCATTATCATCAAGGCATTTGTAATTATATTTATATGCACCAAAACGCCGGTGCTATACTCGTTATGGCATTATCATCAAGCCATTGGTAATTATATTTATATGCACCAAAACGCCGGTGCTATACTCGTTATGGCATTATCATCAAGCCATTGGTAATTATATTTATATGCACCAAAACGCCGGTGCTATACTCGTTATGGCATTATCATCAAGCCATTGGTAATTATATTTATATGCACCAAAACGCCGGTGCTATACTCGTTATGGCATTATCATCAAGCCATTGGTAATTATATTGATATGCACCAAAACGCCGGTGCTATACTCGTTATGGCATTATCATCAAGGCATTTGTAATTATATTTATATGCACCAAAACGCCGGTGCTATACTCGTTATGGCATTATCATCAAGCCATTGGTAATTATATTTATATGCACCAAAATGGCCGATTTTATCTGTATTATTTGAATTTGTTTAATTTTTGATTGTTTTTGTATCATTGTTTTAATTTTAATAATTAAGCTATTGTAATGTGATGTAATTCACTGTATACACATATTATATCCATAAAACCTACACCATTTCATGTAATGTGCAATGATTGTATTTTTACCGACACTTACCTATCGCCTGCCAAATGCAATGTTTTTATCATTTGTAATTATTTCTAAAGTAAATTTCAAAATACGATTAATTGCTTCTACATCTGCTCATGCTACACGACAATTTGTCATGATAATAAAGCCGTATATTTTGTTTATGTACTGTATATACAGCATATATATATATATATATATATATATATATATATATATATATATATATATATATACAGTACACTATACAGTATATATATACTCTAAGCCGGGCTAGAACCGCCAATAATCAAGACGTTTATCGATTCTCTCTACCACGGCGTTATAAGGGATACTTAACCTTTTCTTATTTATATTAAGGAGAAGGGAAATCCTACATGGAGAATGTATTTCAATTTCCTATACTTGAACAATACACAAATCAACCTTTCATATTCGCTCAGTATTCTTGGTGTTTCTTTTTCTTCTGATCTCTTTTGGAAAGACCATATTACCACTCTTGCTAAAACAGCTTCCCAGAAGTTGGGCGTGCTCAACCGCCTCCGAGGGTTATTTACCTATGCACAGCTTATTCCTCGGTACAGGGGCATAGTTTGGCCATGTATTGATCGAGTATTGTTCGTATGTGTGGGGAGGATTCTCTCACACAGCACTTCTAGACAAAGTAGAAAAGAAAGCCTTTCGATTTATTAACTCACGTCCACTCATCGATCCTCTGCAATCTCTCTCTCTCTCTCTCTCTTCGCCGCAATGTTCCATCTCTCTCGCTATTACAATAATCAGTGTTCCTTAGAGCTCTCTCAGTGTATACCACCTCCTCTACGTAGAGCATGTAGCACCCGTTTTGCAACACAATCCCATCCATATTCAACAGCTGAGCTCTGGCACTCTCTCCCTGAATCCATCTACCCCTCGTGCTATGACTTAAATTACTTGAAACTCCGTGTGTCCAGGCATTTTGGCTCGTACATTCCTAGATTTAGGCCCTGTCACTCTTTCAAGTTTGGGGGAGGCACTCTTCACAGGCAGTAATGCCTTTTGGCTCCCACATGCACATAGTAAAATATATATAAATCATACACAAGTCGTAGTATCCATATTACAGATACCACACAGGGATTTTTACAAGTACCCCCACGCAACTCGGGCTGAAATCGATTTCGTTTAATTCTAACCCAACCAAGCACCAGAGTCATTATCATTGGGCATCTCTCACAAATACAAGTGGGCGACTAAATGTTTTACACTCTCAACCGGGCTCGAACCACCGACAGTCCTGACTGTCGATGCATTTAGCTCATCTGCATGTTAAGAATACACATTGTACATTGAATTACTACTTACATTATTCATAATATTATTATTCACAATATATACTGTATATTGAACATTAATATTAAAGCAAAATATAAGGGAATGTTGCACACCTGATGAACGTGACTGTACCAATCAAACCACCACACAGGGAACAGTAAGGCTTCATCTCTAATTGTTCCACAACTTCAAAACCAAGGCCCAATATTGCTTCCTAATAATAAGATTCATTCTATAATTTCCCTATCGTGTCTTTTAAAATGATCTGTATTAGAGAAATAACTAATTTCTGAATTCCGTATGCTTTCTTTTAATTACACTACAATGCATAATATAATATCCCGCTCATAATTTCAGTGTTCCATTGATTTAAATATTCTGGTACTTAACCCCTTCAGTACCGGTGAAGACTGTTTTATTTGATTTCAGCTGCATTTGGACGATTCGACTATAAAGCTCAGGAAGGACATATGGTAGCTAAAAGGATTAATTGAGATAGTCTGCAGCCTTGTCATTGTTAGACGTCCTTCCTAAGTTAAATAAAGTCGTCTAATAGTTGCCTAAGTATAATGAGAAGGACGTCACCAGTACAGAAGGGGTAAATCATTATAGATTATCCTTTATTATATGTTTCAACACTTAAATTACAAATAGTGACTTCTCTATAATTACCAAATTCAATCATTACTATAGGACTAAATAAGTAAATATTTTGTATGTATCTGATATATTTTAGATGAGGAGAAGAATAACATTTTACAGAAATACGTCGTCATACAATAACACAGAGTTAGTATAATACAAATGTTATTGATAGATAAATAGGTATATAGATACATATTCGTACACATATACATTAGCTATACAGACACATGAATAAAGAGGTAGATACAAATAGATTACTCGATAGACACATATAATTATTGATTCATAGCAAGATATACTCATTGCCTCTCGGTTTATTGGACTATAGATTCTCGCTGGGCCCAATATTTTCGAGACCCACTTGCATCCTCTTGTTCTTTATCAAATATTGCCTTGTCGAAATTAATGTGTTTTGAGACCTTCTGTATCCCAATGTTCAGTTTTCGGTTTTGAATTCTGCCTCGCCGAGATTAAGGGGAGATGGGTCGCTTTTCTGGTCCCTCTTATTCCTCATGTTTAGCCCCATTAGTTTGGCGATTTTATGACCATTCGTCCCATTTCTTTGTCAATATTTAAACCTTTAGTGCTATTTAGGTGTCTATTTGTTTTCCTGGCGAATGATAGTGAGCCTGTAATTTTGGAAGTACCGGGACATTGTTCTACCGAAAAATGTACAAATTAAACTAGAAGGGGGATCTAATGGATGTAATTTTGTTGTTAAGTTTGATGAAGGTCTAGGGTTGGCAACTAAAAAATAAATTAATATATATATCAATAGACCCAACAAAATAACCACTGTAACTACTGTACCCCAATGTTGTGCCCGTGTTTTGTGTTAGTAATATTGCCTCACCCAGATCACTATTTCGGCCACCTCCCCGTTCCTGGCCGCGCGCCAAATAGCACAGATTCCGATAAGGCGACCCAGATAGCCTTAACCCCTTCTGTACCGGCAACGTCTTTGTAAGGTTATTTAAGCTATATTTAGACGATTTTGTGCAGTTTAACCCTTGTCTAGCGGGGTATTTTGGGCTATTTTGGGCATATTCAGGCCCTCCTGAATGATCAATCAAGTATCTGCATGAAAATAAATGTATTCAGCAAAAAACTAGGTGCTAAAAGCTTCAAAATGAGACCAGAACGAGCTACGTAGCACTCATGGTTCTCATGCAGTGGTGCCACCAACATGGGAGTTTAGCGTATAGCGGTATATTTTTCCCAGCTATGCTCACTACTGGGTACACTGCCGGCCTCTCGAGAACACATGGAGCGTGAGTCAGTGGGTGGCGGTAAGCCCTGGGTGTCGGACGTGTGGCCTGCTGCGCTCCCGGCCATTTGCACTCGATTTTAACCCTTTAACCCTTAATTAGCGGCGAGCAACATAAGTCGAGTTAAATTAAGCTGGACTATGTGGCGGCGCTCGACATAGGTCGAGTGGCAATTTCAGCACGTAATGTGGCTGAGAGAGAGAGACAAGTGGTGGCAGGAGACTAGCGAGCGTATGACTGCTCCAGACCACCGCGGCGAACCTACTGACACAAATCTCAGCTCCCTCCTCCCTCTCTCACTCGCTACATACTCAATTATGTACCGAAAGTACCGAATTACCTGCTTTTTGCACTCGCGTTGCACGGTTATTGCAAGAAAACTATCCATCATACAAGGATCGTTATGGTGTCATTCGAAAGCTCTGTTTATGCCCTTTCAGGGATAGGTACTTGTTTTACGTTCTGGGTCTTATTTAGGCATGAAAATGATCACGTAAACAGCCCTATTTTGGCTAAAAACACCCCGCTGTGCGGTACATATAAATAAACCGCATAGGCCGCTCGTAAGGTGTTAAAAGCCTTAATAATGCTCCTAACTTGCTGCAAATTGGTGCACAATTTAAGTCGAGCGCCGTTCTTTAAGGGTTAAGAAGGATCTGTGGTAGTAAAATGGTTAAGTGAGATAGTTCGAAGCCTGTTAATTGCTGGAGGCCCTTTTTAAACTGAATAAAATCGTCTAATAGTAGCCAGAATACAGTAAACAAGACGTCGCCGGTAAAGAAAGGGTTAAAGGGGGTCACCTGCTTTTTTTATTTCTCTCCTTTTCTCTCTGTCTCTGGCTTGTATCCATTCGGCCCCATTCAGCCAACTATTTTAACAACTTAAGAGCGGCCTAGGCGGTAATTTCTATGTACCGCCCAGCGTTTTATTTTTTACCCTAAATAGGGTTGTTTCCGTGCTCATTTTCATGCATAAACAAGACCCAGAGCGTAAAACAAGTATCTATCCCTGAAAGAGCGTAAACAGAGCATTCCAATGACACCCGAACCATCCTTGTACAACCACTGATTCTCTTGCAACGATCGTGCTACACGAGTGCAAAAACCCTAAAATAAGGTAATTTCCGTACATAATTCCCTATGTAGCGAGTGAGAAAGGGGCGAGAAGGGTGGAATACAGTTCAGTAGGTCCACGGTGGTCGTGGGGAGCGGTCATAAGGTTACTACGCTCATCACACCGCTCAGCTCTCTCTCTCAGCAACATTACGTGCTGAAAATGGCACTCGACAGCTGTCGTGCACCGCCACATAGTCCAAATTTATTTCACTCGACATATGTTGCGCGCCGCCAGTTAAGGGTTAAGACGATTATATATATATATATATACAGGGTGATTCAGTAACCCTTTTCATAAATTTAATGGCAAATTCGGTAGACAAAAATAAGACTAATTTACCCTATGACCCTTAGGGTGAGTCTTTGATATGATGGAGATATTACACCTTTAAAGTTGTTGATAGATAAAAAAAGAAAAATCTAAGGAGTGAGAATGAAAATTTCGTTGCTAACTGGCAGGGGAGCGTAACCAAGACTTGGTATCAAAATGGCTGCATACGGTAGCTGGATGCAGTTCGTTTCGCAATTTACGAAGGTACATTACTACTGTATTTGTATTATCATCATCATTATTATTAATAATCATTGTATTAGTAGTAGTAGTAGCAAGGGGAGAAGCAGGCGGTGGAGGATAAGTAAGAGGAGGAGGAGTAAGTGGTGGAAGAGGGGTAAGTGAAGGAGGAGGGATCTGACTGCCGACTTTGAGCTTTGATACTCCGCTCGTCTTAATGAATCTTGAATCAATCTGTACATGAATCTAAAGATTGTTTCTTTGGTTACACGTGGTATCTTTAGATTCATGTACAGATTGATTCAAGATTCATTAAGACGAACGGAGTATCAAAGCTCAAAGTCGGCAGGAAGATCCCTCCTCCTCCACTTACCCCTCTTCCACCACTTACTCCTCCTCCTCTTCCTCTTACTTATCCTCCGCCGCCTGAGTATATAGAATATATAGAATGACTGGCAGAGATAGGCAAGCTGCTGCCAATTGGATATATTCAACTTAGGAGAGCTACCTCTGATATCTATATCTTCTATATAATATTTACGGTTGTCTGTCTGTCTGTGTGTTCTTAATAGGCGGCCGCAGTTTTGGACCTGGGGAGCTGAAACTTTGCATGTGGGTGTCAATTGACCTGGGTCAGGTCATAGAGGGGGCGAGGTCACGATCGGAGGTCGTTTCGAGGCCGAAATTAAAAAACAATTGAAAACAAATTGAACAAATGGCCGTTTGGGGCAGAAGGAGGCCTCCGATCGTAAAGTTGTATGGAACGAAAGTTGTTCGCAGCCCCCCAAAATGGGGGTACGGATGAGGTCATATCCAAAATCAGAGGTAATTTAGCGGCAGAAATCGAGGTCGCCGTTAAATGAGGCAGAGGGAGGTCGAGGCCGGTGATTATGGTAGTAAAATGGTAGTAGTTTTTTCTATTGCACTAGACATATCGAAAGCCTTCGATAGAGTCTGGCATAAATCTTTAATTTCTAAACTACCCTCCTTCGGTTTCTATCCCTCCATCTGTGCCTTTGTCTCTAATTTCCTTTCTGGCCGTTCCATAGCTGCGGTTGTGGACGGCCATTGTTCACTTCCTCACCCTATAAACTCCGGTGTTCCTCAGGGCTCTGTTCTATCTCCTATTCTCTTTCTAATTTTTATAAATGATCTCCTTAACTGTACCTTAATTCCCATCCATTCATACGCAGACGACTCAACCTTACACTACTCCATTAGTTTTTCAGAACGCCCCAGCCAGCAATCCCTCAACGACAAACGTAATGAAGCCATAGAACTCTTAAATTCTGATCTAAATACTATTTCCAATTGGGGCAGAGAAAACCTTGTTAACTTTAATGCTTCCAAAACCCAATTTCTCCATCTATCTACCCGTCAGGATCTCCCAGCGGACTATCCCTTATTCTTCAACAATACAAAAATCAACCCTTCATCTTCTCTCAATATTCTTGGTGTCTCTTTTTCTTCTGCTCTCATTTGGAAGGACCATATTACCAGTCTTGCTAAGGCAGCCCCCAGAAGCTGGGTGTGCTCAACCGCCTTAGGGGGTTCTTTTCCCCTGCACAGCTTCTTGCTCTGTACAGGGGCATAGTGCGCCCTTGTATTGAGTATTGTTCACATGTGTGGGGAGGTTCCTCTCACACCGCTCTCCTAGACAAAGTTGAAAGGAAGGCCTTTCGTATCATTAACTCCCGTCCACTCACCAACTCTCTGCAATCTCTCTCTCTCCGCCGCAATGTTGCATCTCTCTCGCTATTCTATCGCTACTATAATAATCAGTGTTCCTCAGAGCTATCCCAGTGCATACCACCTCCTTTACGTAGGGCACGTGGTACCCGTCTTGCAACTCAATCCCACCCCTACTCTGTGCAACTCTCCAACCCAAGAGTGAAACGTTACTCTCAAACTTTCTTCTACTCAACATCTGAGCTCTGGAACTCTCTCCCAGAATCAGTCTTTCCCTCTTCCTATGACTTAAATTGCTTCAAACTCCGTGTGTCCAGGCATTTTGGCTCGAACGTCCCTTGATTTTGGCCCTGTCACTCTTTCAACTATGGGGGAGGCACTCGCTATAGGCAGTTATGCCTTTTGCCTCCCTCAATCACATAGAAAAAAAAAAAAAAAAAAAAGTAGTATTGTGATGATTGTGGTAGTAGTGATTGATGATGGTGATTATGGTAGTAGTAGTGGTGGTAGTAGTGATGGTGATTATGGTGATTACCCGGGCAACGCCGGATACCCCTGCTAGTAAAAGAATATCATTGATCCCAATTTACGCTCTTCAATCCAATGACGAATTTGTAAATATATTAACGGTCACCAGCAGATTTCGTTGCGCTCTGGACAAATATTTGTAAAGGATACTTCATTGCAAAAGGGGGGTGACCTGCTTTTTTTCTCCTACTTTTCTCTGGCTTTTTATGCATTTGGCCCCATTCAACCTACTGCTTTAAGATGTTAATCCCCATCCAGGTGTTGAGTTTTTCCTGGCGATCGATAGCGAGCAAGCATTGTATGGAGAAATCCAGCTTCTCCGGAGACATTTTTCTATCGAAAAATGTACAAATTTAGTCTGCTGTCAAATTTTTGTATTTTTTGTTTAAATATAGTGGTTCGCGGAAAGATCGACACCTGGATGGGGATAAACGTCTTAAAACCGTAGGCTGAATGGGGCCAAATGGATACAACCAAGAGAGAGAGTGGAGAGAGAGAGAAAACAAATAAAGGAGGTGGGCCCCCTTAAACAAACTGTGGCCAGTTGTCTGTTCTCCATCTACTAAAGGGTACCTTGTGCTGCCGACGACAACCAGCGGGGAATCTCCGGGGCTCATTTTCTCATCACTATATTTTCACAAATTATATTACAAGACTCCAGAGCCAAGATCAAGGTTATGCAAAGAGTACAGGCATGACCACTAGTAAGGTTACATGCATCGGAATATTTAAGGAGGGTCACCGGCTTTTTTTTTATCTCTCTCTCCTTTTCTCTCTTTCCCTGGTTCGTATCCATTCGGCCCCATTCAGCCAACTGTTTTAAGAAGTTTATCCACATCCAGGTGTCGATTTCTTCCTGGCGAACGATAGCGAGCCAGCATTGTATGGAGAAATCCGGCTTCGCCGGAGAAATTTGTCTATCGACAAATGTACAAATTTACCTTAATGTCAAAACAAAAATATATTTATGCTGGCTCGCTACCGCTCGCCAGGATAATATTGACACAGTAAGCTGAATAGGGCCGAATGGATACAAGCCAAAGAGAGAGGGAGAGAAAGAGAAAACAAGCGAGGTGGGCGCCTTTAAACCCCTGAAGCTACGTTTGGAAGCATCTGATATATAATAAGAACATTGTATTGCGTTTTACTGCCTCGTTTGGAAGCATCTGATATATAATAAGAACATTGTATTGCGTTTTACTGCCTCGTTTGGAAGCATCTGATATATAATAAGAACATTGTATTGCGTTTTACTGCCTCGTTTGGGTTTGACATTGATTTAATTGGGTGCGTAGCTATTACTGCTCACGCCTATACATGCATAGATGTATATGGAATGATATAGTAACATATAATATAGAGAAAATCAATGTATAGGTAGACAATTTATTTATACATAAACACGCACTAATGGGCAACAGCTATATTTTTCATGAGAAAAGGAAACAACAATTTAAAGATAACTATAACTCCGTTACCCTAATGGCGCCAACCGTCAACGAGAAAATATGTAACCATTATATTTCAACTGCTGCGAGGTGAAATTTATTGGAAGAATCGATTTGCAGGAGGGTCGCGCGGGAAATATATTTATCCTGAAAAATGCATTCAATAAATACAATTGAATGTTTGGCCTATATATACCTATACCGTATATATACCTATACTGTATAATATACTGTATATATAAATATATATATACTTATATATACCTATACTGTATATATAAATATACATCTAAATATACAGGGTGTTTTAAAACAACACTGCCAGACCTCATCTGCTAATTAGTAAATACAATAACGAAGAAGATTATCTAAGGACAAAATGCAAAATAGTATACTATTAATGATTTAAACCGCATAGAGTAAAATAATTAGTGACACCCAGGTATGAGCTATAATCCGAACACGGGCTAGTGTCCCCCCTCCCCCCAAATAGCCTACCTCTTGCCTCCCATCCCAGTTCGAGTTTTTCTTCGAAGCTTTGGAGTCATAACGAATCTTCTCATGTGTTTAATCATCTGCTCGGCCATGGTGCTACCTTCTTCTGTCATAGTGATTTTATTTACCTTATAATATCACATAACTATGGATTGTCGTTATTTAGGTGTGTCTCTGCCTTTGTTATTTTATACTCGTTAAGTCCAAGTGACGTAAATTGTTTGTTTTGGGTACCATTAGATGATTTTAAATATTCATTAGTGAACACCGTATACTTGTATGTCTACAGCTACGTAAAATCGTCAAACTTCAACCATAAAACTGATAGATATTTCGTTAGTACTCTGTGATAATAGTAACGTAATGAGGTATTTGTATTGAAACAGTAAATTGCGCAGGAACATTTTTTTCCCATTCAAACAGTTTCACGAACGATTAAATTACCTATAGCAGTGTTCGGATACCTGACCCAGACTTGAGATTCATTATTTTACCTCTTGGTCATCGTTACAAATGGTGCATATCTTTTTACGCTACTTGGATTATAATACTTAGCAGTTTTCTTCTAATTGCAAAATATCATTACCAATTTTATGTTACTTTGATTTTGTAATTATTCATATGTGATTAGGTCATTAGATATCTCCTCTTTACCTTTTTTACTTGGTAATAATTCATATTATGTATCATATGTTTTGTGCTGAGCTCAGAACCCTGTTTTGCTACATTTCTAAATAACCATTTATCTCCGTTACAATATATTTTTGGTAAAAATAGAATAGAAATATGTGAATTATATATGTTTATCAATGTGGTCGTCCTACTCTGGCAGTGTTGTTTTAAAACACCCTGTATACCGTATATACAGTATATATATAATGAGAGAGAGAGAGAGAGAGAGAGAGAGAGAGAGAGAGAGAGAGAGAGAGAGAGAGAGAGAGAGAGAGAGAATTAGAGACAATGAAGTCAACTTAACAAAACCCGCAGTCATTGTGCTTGATTCATTTATAACACCTCAAACTATTCATGCACCACCTAGTATGCAGACAAAGGAGACCCAAATAGACTACTCGGCGTGATAAACGGGATCACCACCACTACGTTTTCTAATAATACCCAGGGCAGACTATACAGAGATTTCCGCGCCGCCAGCCTTCAAATTAAAGGGGCTCACCTGTTTTTGTTATCTTTCTCACCTTTTCTCTCTTGTTCTGGTTTGTTTCCATTCGGCCCCATCTATTTTAAGACGTTTATCCCCATTCAGGTATCGATTTCTTCCTGGCGAGCGATAGCGAGCCAGCATTGTTTGGAGAAATCCGGCTTCGCTTGAGACATTTATCTATCGAATAATTTACAAATTTAGCTTGCTGTAAAAAAAAAATATATATACAGTGTATATATATATATATATATATATATATATATATATATATACTGTATATATATACTGTATGTCTATATATAATTATAATATATATATAATATATAATATATAATATATATGCAGGAAATTATTGACACCTGGATGGGGGGGATAGGGCAGGTGTGGCAGAGTGGTCTTGCCACTGGACTGGTAATCCAATGGACCCGGGTTCGAATCCCAATATGTCAATGGGAAGATTTTAATGGGATGGAATTTGTGCTGTACTTAGTTTCAGTGCATTACCATAGCACACCGAAATGCCAAAAAATACCCTCATTGTTCCCTGATTAAAATAGCATTGTATGAATATTCCCATATACAAAAATATGCTACAGGGGGGCAATGCCTAGTGAGTTAATTGCTCAATAGGTGGCGTTCTGAGAGTGAGGGTCCGAGTGTGGGGGATGAGACTGTGAAGCGCAGAGGCGAGGCAGCTTCAGAGATGGGATTGCTTTGAGCCGGGGTGCTTCGTATATCTCGCTCCCTAGACTGGAACAAGACCTCACGGGTCTCACCGTGTTCAGCAGTAGAGTGTAAAGGCTATCAGCCTATGCCCGAGAGGGAGTAGTTGGAATATTGAAAAAAAAACAAAAAATCTTAAAACAGTAAGCTGAAAGGGGCCGAATGGATACAAGCCAAGGAGAGAGGGAGAGAAAGAAAACACTTCTAGGTGGGGCCCCGTAATAATAACACTATAGTTGGTTCGCGGAATGAGCGAGGTAGTAAAGGGAAGGCAGGAGATTGAAACATGAAAGGCTTGACCTGACCTCCCACGGGTTCAAAGGTCAAGTACCGCCGTAAAAGGAAGGCCACAGGTTGTAAGATGATGAATGGGGGAACAGGAAATATAATAGGGCCTAGTTGAAAATTGTGAGGAAGCATTAACCTCTTTCTCTCCCTCTCTCTTTGGCTTATAGCCATTCGGTCCCATTCAGCCAACTATTTTAAGACGTTTACCCCCATTCAGGTGTCGATTTCTTCCTGGCGAGCGATAGCGAGCCAGCATTGTATGGAGAAATCCGGCTTTGCCGGAGACATTTTTCTATCGAAAAATGTACAAATTTAGCTTGCTGTAAAAAAAAATATATATATATATATATATTCTGGCTCGCTACCGCTCGCCAGGATAATATTGACACCTGCATGGGGGTAAACGTCTTAAAACAGTAGGCTGAATGGGGCCGAATGGATACAAGCCAAAGAGAGAGGGACAGAAAGAGAAAACAAGCTAGTTGGTTCGTGAAATGAGCGAGGGAGTAAAGGGAAGGCAGGAGATTGACACGTGAAAGGCTTGACCTGACCTCACCTCCCAAGGGTTCAAAGGTCAAATACCGCAGTGAAAGGAAGGTCAGAAGTCACAAGTATTAAAATGATGAGTGGGGGAACAGGAACTATAATAGTGAGGAAGCATTATTAACCCTTTGAGTACCAGCGACGTCTGTTATATATTTGTATAGCTGTATTTAGCAGATATTATGCAGCTTATAGGTAGGATCTGGGGTAGTTAAAAGGGTTGGTTGAGATAGTTTGAAGTCTTATTATTGCTAAACGTCCTTCTTAAGCTGAATAAAATCGTCTAATAGTTGCCAGAATATGATTAAAAGGACGTCTCTGGTACAGTCACGCTAATAAGTGATGTCTTGCCACCAAGTATGTTTTGATCAATAATTAAATTGGTATCAGCAATATCTAAGCTTCATTTCTTCATATCGAGTGAAATATACAAACATGTTCCTACAGTTATCCACCCTATTTAACATCTGACAGACATTAATACAGCACAGAGCAAGCCAAACGTAATGACAGCTGGGACATGACTTATTAGCGCGACCGTACATAACGGGTTAAACATATTACAATGATGGAGGATAATACGAGTGAGACAGAAAGTTATACTGTACATTAAATTGGGGTGATAAGTAGAATATTGAATTGTATAGCTGTGTAGCCTATATGTAAATCATAATGTATAGCTGTGTAGCCTATATGTAAATCATAATGTATAGCTGTGTAGCCTATATGTAAATCATAATGTATAGCTGTGTAGCCTATATGTAAATCATAATGTATAGCTGTGTAGCCTATATGCAAATCATAATGTATAGCTGTGTAGCCTATATGTAAATCATAATGTATAGCTGTGTAGCCTATATGTAAATCATAATGTTTCTTGTCAATAAAGGTTTAGAATTGAAGAATAAAAGAAATGTGACAGCGCGGCTGGATATAGACAGACATACAGTCTAATTATGAGGTCTAAATTTGCTATACTGTTTTGCCTGCTAGGTAGAATTAGTTAAAACAAAATTAAACAAAAATAGAGAAGTGGAGGTGTTGTGATAAATGTATAAAGAAGATGAGTTAGAAGATATAATCAGTTAGAAGATATAATTAGTTAGAAGATATAATTAGTTAGAAGATATAATTAGTTAGAAGATATAATTAGTTAGAAGATATAATTAGTTAGAAGATATAATTACTTAGAAGATATAATTACTTAGAAGATATAATTAGTTAGAAGATATAATTACTTAGAAGATATAATTACTTAGAAGATATAATTACTTAGAAGATATAATTACTTAGAAGATATAATTAGTTAGAAGATATAATTAGTTAGAAGATATAATTAGTTGGAAGATATAATTAGTTGGAAGATATAATTAGTTTGAAGATATAATTAGTTAGAAGATATAATTAGTTGGAAGATATAATTAGTTGGAAGATTTAATTAGTTGGAAGATATAATTAGTTGGAAGATATAATTAGTTAGAAGATATAATTAGTTGGAAGATATAATTAGTTGGAAGATATAATTAGTTGGAAGATATAATTAGTTGGAAGATATAATTAGTTGGAAGATATAATTAGTTGGAAGATATAATTAGTTGGAAGATATAATTAGTTGGAAGATATAATTAGTTGAAAGATATAATTAGTTGGAAGATATAATTAGTTAGAAGATATAATTAGTTAGAAGATATAATTAGTTGGAAGATATAATTAGTTGGAAGATATAATTAGTTGGAAGATATAATTAGTTAGAAGATATAATTAGTTAGAGGTAACATGAAGTATAGAGTAACAGACAGGATACATATAAGGGGTTTTATTTTTCTGGACCCCTACTCCTTTATGTTTAGCTCCATTAGGTTTTCTGGACTCCTACTCCTTTATGTTTAGCTCCATTAGGTTTTCTGGACCCCTACTCCTTTATGTTTAGCTCCATTAGGTTTGAAATTTTAAGATGTGCGCCCCATTACTTTAGAGATTTTAAGGGGCTAGTGGCTTTTTTTTCGATGACTTAATTTATTAATATATTTTTTGGTATCTTCGCTAGACCTCTTTCAAACTTATAAAAACACCCCCTAGTCGATCCCCCTCAAAATATTTTTTTATTGTTTTCGGTAGAAAAAGGTTTAAAAAGGGCATCCAACAATAAACAGGCCTCTAACTATCTCACCTAACCTTTTTTAATACAACAGATCCTTCTTAAACTGCACAGTCATTTATAGATAGCTATAATACAATTTAATAACGTCCCCGGTGCAGAAGGTGCTAATAAGATAAACAGGATACACTACAACGTTGGTAATGCTGACTGTGACCTTTGGGGCCGCCTTAATAAGCTTATATGTGTTTACTTGACTGTGACCTTTGGGGCCGCCTTAATAAGCTTATATGTGTTTACTTGACTGTGACCTTTGGGGCTGCCTTAATAAGCTTATATGTGTTTACTTGACTGTGACCTTTGGGGCCGCCTTAATAAGCTTATATGTGTTTACTTGACTGTGACCTTTGGGGCCGCCTTAATAAGCTTATATGTGTTTACTTGACTGTGACCTTTGGGGCTGCCTTAATAAGCTTATATGTGTTTACTTGACTGTGACCTTTGGGGCCGCCTTAATAAGCTTATATGTGTTTACTTGACTGTGACCTTTGGGGCCGCCTTAATAAGCTTATATGTGTTTACTTGACTGTGACCTTTGGGGCTGCCTTAATAAGCTTATATGTGTTTACTTGACTGTGACCTTTGGGGCTGCCTTAATAAGCTTATATGTGTTTACTTGACTGTGATCTTTGGGGCCACCTTAATAAACTTATATGTGTTTACTTGACTGTGACCTTTGGGGCCGCCTTAATAAGCTTATATGTGTTTACTTGACTGTGACCTTTGGGGCAGCCTTAATAAGTTTATATGTGTTTACTTGACTGTGACCTTTGGGGCCGCCTTAATAAGCTTATATGTGTTTACTTGACTGTGACCTTTGGGGCCACCTTAATAAGCTTATATGTGTTTACTTGACTGTGACCTTTGGGGCCACCTTAATAAGCTTATATGTGTTTACTTGATTGTGACCTTGGGGGCCGCCTTAATAAGCTTATATGTGTTTACTTGACTGTGACCTTTGGGGCCGCCTTAATAAGCTTATATGTGTTTACTTGACTGTGACCTTTGGGGCCACCTTAATAAGCTTATATGTGTTTACTTGACTATGACCTTTGGGGCCACCTTAACCCCTTCAGACTCATATTGTATTGAGTATTGTTCACATGTGTGGGGAGGTTCCTCTCACACCGCTCTCCTAGACAAAGTTGAAAGGAAGGCCTTTCGTATCATTAACTCCCGTCCACTCACCAACTCTCTGCAATCTCTCTCTCTCCGCCGCAATGTTGCATCTCTCTCGCTATTCTATCGCTACTATAATAATCAGTGTTCCTCAGAGCTATCCCAGTGCATACCACCTCCTTTACGTAGGGCACGTGGTACCCGTCTTGCAACTCAATCCCACCCCTACTCTGTGCAACTCTCCAACCCAAGAGTGAAACGTTACTCTCAAACTTTCTTCTACTCAACAGCTGAGCTCTGGAACTCTCTCCCAGAATCAGTCTTTCCCTCGTCCTATGACTTAAATTGCTTCAAACTCCGTGTGTCCAGGCATTTTGGCTCGAACGTCCCTTGATTTTGGCCCTGTCACTCTTTCAACTATGGGGGAGGCACTCGCTATAGGCAGTTATGCCATTTGCCTCCCTCAATCACATAAACAAAAAAAATATATGACGCAGAGGTTGCCAGATTAGCAATAAGAAATAGTTCTCTCACTCTTATAATTACCTCTCCAAAATTAGTTTTCTGCCCACAGCTAACTCAAAGACAACTGCAGAGGATGAAGTAACTAAACTAAAGGTTTCTAAATACCCCTGATGGTAACAAAGGCTTTAAAGTATCCCGAATAGGCTCAAAAGTGCGTCATATGTCGGAAAGGGTTAATAAGCTTATATGTGTTTACTTGACTGTGACCTTTGGGGCCGCCTTAATAAGCTTATATGTGTTTACTTGACTGTGACCTTTGGGGCACTACACTCATTACGTAGTGTGCAAAATATGATTTACTCTCTTCTTGACCTGATCTACTGAAGAACTGTTTACAGCTTAGGGGGGAAGTTTGTTCCATGTAGAACAGATGTTAAAAGTGTTTCACAAATACTAGTGCTGAACCTTTTCAATTCTAATTACCAGCCATGGTTGCGTGTTGTATTTACATTGACGCTAAACATTTTGATATAACTCACATTGGCATATTTTGTTATTAATTGAGACAGAGAGAGAGAGAGAGAGAGAGAGTGTGTGTGTGTGTGTGTCTGAGTGAGAGTGATTATGATTATGTGGGGTTGTGATCATTTATGTGTCTGTTGTGTTTGTTTGTGTGTGCAATTTGTGTGTGTGGTCGTTCTGTACACCTTTATGTGTTTGGTGCGTGCGTGAATGTGTGTGCCTTTCCCCCCTCCGTGCTCGCGTGTGTGTGTGTGTGTGTGTGTGTGTGTATGAGCTGGAGACCAAATGGGTGCCGTGTATTGCAGAAACAATTCAAGTGCCTGAATTGCGAAGCCCTTGGAATTAATATGACTAAGAAAGGAAACTATTATCCAGTGTTGTGTTGCAGAAATCTATGTCAACATGTTTAATTAAGGGGAGATTTTCACATAGGTGGGTGTTATTTCTGGACCCCTTCTCTCCCATGTTTAGCCCAATCAGTTTTGAAATTTTAAGACGTTTGTTCCATTAGTTTAGCGATTTTAAAACCCTTCGCTTCATTTCTTTCCCAATTTTAGGACCATTCGTTCCATTTAGGTATCGATATTTTTCCTGGCGAGCGCTAGCTAGCCTGCAATTTAGGAGGAAATTTCAAGTTTTCTTTCATAAATTAACACTCAGTTCCAGTATCTTCGTTCATTGTGGGATAAAGGACACCAAGCGACAGGAGTTCTCGAAAAGGGGCTCCAGTTCTGACGTTATTCTTGACTTTAAGTGTGCTGGCTTAATAATCCGATAGGGTTAATAGCCTCTGAATTCGTATATTAACTAACTAACCAGAGGACACCTACCCCACATATTGTCTAAGAATAAGGCTCTAAGTTGTTCTCCCTCCCTCTACAGCTCGACAGTGACACTCAGTTCCAGTATCTTCGTTCATTGCAGGACGATCATATGCTTTTATTAATTTTTGCAATTACATTGGGGTTTGTAATGAAGGATTAATGGTAAGAACGGGGTGTTTGAAAATTAATAGAGGACACTTACCCCACATATTGTCTAAGAATACGGCTCTAAGCTCCTCTCCCTCCTTGTACAGATAGATCTACAGTGGCGGCCCTCCTCTTTAACAAACACCTACCTACCCCAACATGTCTAAGAATACGGCTCTAAGTTGTTTTCTCTCCTCCTACAGATCGACCGTGGCAGCCCTCCTCCTGAACAAACACCTGCACATCAACGGTATGACCCGCAGCTCCGTCAAGATCACCGACGACGCCCCCAGCTCCACCAAACGCTCGGGAGGGGAGGCGGACGGGGCGGAAGGTGGTGGAGGGGGGGAAGGGGACGTCAGGTAAGGAGTTATATAGGAATAGGGGCTAAGTCATTATGAAGGGGATACTTTTAGTTTTCTCCGTAGACCTCCATCAAGCTTTTAAAAATACCCTCAAAACCCCCCTTCGAGATAAATGTGTACACTTTTCGGTAGACAAATTTCTCGGCCAAAGGCCGATTCCTCCTAAATTAAAGACTCGCTATCGGTCGCCAGAATAATTATCGACGCCAAAAGGGCACAAAAGGTCTATACATTGACAGAAATGGGGCTAAACGTATTAACATTGCCAAACTAATAGGACGAACGTCTAAAAATACCAAAACTAATTGGTCTAAAAATGAGGGCGAATGGGGCCCGAAAACAAAACAACTTACATGAAATTTCCCCTTAAGTTAAACCATACAAAACCGACGGACTCGGTTTATGTAGAGGAAATAAGACTAGGCTATTTACCTCAAACAATACATATTATAGTTCAACAGATGGATAATTTAGTTCAGGCAATGGAAAATACATGTGGACACTGGATAATTCAACTCAACTCACTGGGTAACTGAACTAACTTATAACTATATTATTTAATTCAACGATGGGAAATTCAATTCCGTCAAGATTACCAGTTCCCCGCCAAAATTGTTCAGGGGATAAAGTCTGAGAGAGAACTTGTGTTTTACCCCGGAGGGCTAGTTTATTGGACATTCCACATCTCATCCTAGGAGAGGGTACCGTCAAAAAGATAATCTACAAAAGTTACCAATAATGTCCTCGTATCTCTTATACATGAGAGTAAGTTTTTATTTATCTGTGTTTGTTTTTGTTTGTTTTTTCAATTATCTACCTCCGGAAATAGACTTGAAGGCTTTACCTTATAATACAATTAATTTAGATAACTAGTTTAGTAAATATTTATCAACATATACATCTATATACTACATACTAATAAGTATACAAAAACACACACAATATACTGTATATATGGATATACACATACATACAGTACATACATGTATGTATGTATGTATGTATGTATGTATGCGTATATATATACCCGGTATATATATATATATGTATATATATATATTTAAATATATATATATAGAGAGAGAGAGAGAGAGAGAATTCACTCCGAAAAACATTGATGCTGAGGCTCAGACACCTGTGAAAACAACTAGTACCAAAGTATGAATCTAGCACCTAAGAGTAAGTGTCTATTTTTTGTTCTATGTGGATGAGGGAGACAAAAGGCAGAACTGTCTGTGACGAGTGCCACCCCCAGAGTTGAAAGAAAGACAGGGCCAAAATCAAGGAATGGTAGCTCGAAATTTCGAGAACATTATTTTTGCTTTGCCGCCAGCGCCCTTACTGTTACTGATATGTCATCCATAATGGGTGCAGACCTCAGAAGTGACTTGTGTTTATAATTATTAGTTTAGTTCAGATCGGCACATCAGTGAAGACGCAAAAGCTAAAAGTAATGTCTGTATTTTTTACAAAATTTCTTGACTTGTTCTGATCTGATCTATGATAATGGAAAACCTAGACCGCACTTCTATTGACCTCATCTGCTCTGATCTGCCTTGGCCGTAGTTGATTTATCCTGTTTTCACCTGATCTCTTATGACCGGTCCCAAGCAAATATACTCTGGCCTGGCAATGTTGTAATTTCAAAACGTGGCCTGTTCTGCCCTGACTTCCACTTAACTTCCACTGGGGGTTGCTTAACCTCAGTTGTATGTAAAATGCTAGAAACGGTCATACGAGACAGACTCGTAAATCACTTAGAGGAAAATAACATACTTAAAGATACTCAACACGGCTTTCGTAAAAAACGTTCCTGTTTAACAAACCTCTTAGACTTCTTTCACGATATCCTCAACCTCTACGATGAGAGTAAAGCTGTAGATATTATATACCTTGATTTTCAAAAGGCCTTTGACAAAGTTCCCCACAAACGTTTACTGCTAAAACTAAAAGCACATGGAATACAAGACGGTGTGTTGAAATGGATAGAAAATTGGCTCAGCAACAGAAAGCAAAGGGTAGTCATAAACGGTAAGGCATCTAAATGGACCAATGTAAGTAGCGGGGTACCCCAGGGATCGGTACTAGGACCAATTCTCTTTCTAATTTACATCAACGACATAGATGAGGGTCTCACCTGCAGAATCTCAAAATTTGCTGACGATACAAAAATTGCAAATAGCGTACTCTCAAAAGAACAAGTTGACGATATGCAACACAATCTAGATAAATTGTCATGTTGGGCCCAAATTTGGCAAATGAGTTTCAATGCGGATAAATGTAAAGTACTACATGTCGGATACCTAAATGAGAAAGCAAACTATTCGATGAATGGCACTCAGCTTAAGAATGTAAACAGAGAAACTGATCTGGGAGTAACAATATCGAGTAACCTAAAACCGAGTCAACAATGTTCAGAAGTTGTTAAGAAGGCAAACAAAATAATTGGCTTTATAGGCAGGTCATTTGAGCATAAATCCAAAGAAGTTATCCTAACCCTTTACAATTCCTTAGTCCGCCCTCTTCTGGAATACTGCGTTCAATCCTGGTGCCCTTATTACCAAAAAGATATAAACAAGCTAGAACGAGTTCAACGTAGAGTTACCAAAATGATACCTAGCCTAAAGAACAAACCATACGAAGAGCGTCTTAGAGAATTAAATCTATTTCCTTTAACCCAGCGCAGATTAAGAGGCGACTTAATTCAAGTGTTCAAAATCATCAAAGGCATCGACAATATGAACTGTAGTAAGTACTTCACTATCGACCAATCTAATTACACGCGGGGAAACGGTTGCAAAATTATTGGTAAATCTTTTAACTCGCACGAATCTAAGAATTTCTTCTTCAATCGAGTTGTCAACTTGTGGAATGGGCTTCCCCGAGACGTTATAGACTGCAGCACCGTTGATTCATTTAAATTCCGCCTAGACAAATATCTCGCATCAAACCCGCGACTGACTGCGTTTGTAAATGAATAACTTTATCCTCCCCTCAGTTACTAACCCATATGTCCCCTACTAACTTCCTAGTCCTGCCACGTTAGTGGCAGGGCAGTAGTTCCCTTTCCAATGTTCCCTTACCCACTCTAAACCACTGTTTGGACACTTGATCCTCAGTGTTTTGGAGGACAAGCAACCTAGAAGGGTCACTAGACCTGTTGTTGCTTGATTTCCTTTGTACTCCTTTGTACTCCTTTGTAACTGACCTGATCTATTCTGACCACTTCTGACCTGACTAAGGGTTTGAGTGACTGAACGATCATTCGCTAAGGAGAAACTGAACACCTTCCAGCATTTTGTGTTTTTGCTATTAGCAACCATTATTTAACACTGATGTATTTTCATGATTTACAGTATTGTCAACAAAGCAACAGGAGCAAATCTCAAGCTATTGATATTCAACTTGATGCATACTAAGATATTCATTAAATTTGGGCCAATATTGATACTACGACCTGTGGGTGATAATTGAAGGTTGCCATAAAGGCTATGCCAACTTGAATATACAATAAAGTATGTAATTAAAATAGGGTGAAAATGGTTGAATGTCTGATAAAAGTCTTTATCCCAAATGGATGAATAATAGACTATTAGATCTTCTAGGACAAAAGAGAGGAATATATAGAAAAATTAGGAAAGGCGAAATTCACCTACTTGCTTACTATCAGAATCTATCAAGACAGGTAAAAAAGGATATTAGGAAAGAAAAAAGAAATTATGAAATTAAGGTTGCCAATGACTCAAAAAATAATCCTAAAGCTTTTTACCAACTATATAAATCCAAGGTTAGAGATGTAATTGGTCCCCTTAAAACTTCGATAGGAGAAATTACAGAAAATTATTTAGAAATGTGCAGTACATTAAATAGTCAATTTCTTTCCGTTTTCACTAATGAAAATTTGGCACAATTTCCAAAAGTCCGTAAGGTATATAGCGATAGTATAGAAAATAGGTTAAGTACGGTTACTATAAGTAGAAATGATGTGCTTAAGGAAATTGACGCACTGAAACCTCATAAACCACCTGGTCCTGATGAGGTATATGCTAGAGTATTAAAAGAATGTAGGGATGAGTTAAGTTACCCATTAACATTGTTATTTAACAAGTCATTGGAGACAGGTATAGTTCCAGAAGCTTGGAAGCTTGCAAACGTAGTTCCAATCTTCAAAAAAGGTGATAAATCAATAGCATCCAATTACCGTCCCATTAGTCTTACATCAATCATAGGAAAGCTACTAGAGTCAATTATTGCTAGGAAAATGAGAAACCACTTAGATACATTTAATTTAATAAATTCTTCTCAGCATGGATTCACTCAGGGACGTTCTTGCCTTACTAATTTGCTTAGTTTTTTCTCAGAGGTATATGAAGCAGTAGATAATGACAAGTCATATGATATAATATATTTAGATTTCAGTAAAGCTTTCGACAGAGTCCCCCATGAGAGATTGATGAGAAAGGTTGCGGCGCATGGAATAGGTGCGGCGTTGTTGGGATGGATTAGGTCATGGCTAATTGGTAGGAAGCAGAGAGTCAGCATAAATGGTACGAAGTCAGAATGGGGAGCAGTCAAAAGTGGTGTCCCCCAGGGATCTGTATTAGGTCCTCTGTTGTTTGCTATATACATAAATGACCTTGATTTAGGTATAACTAGTAGGATAAGTAAATTTGCAGACGATACCAAAATGGGGAGAACAATTGATTCTGATAGAGATATAGAGTGCCTCCAAAGGGATCTAGATACCTTACACGAATGGTCAGTAAATTGGCAGATGATGTTTAACATTGACAAATGCAAGGTATTAAAGATAGGGAAGATGCATAAACAAAATTTAAAATATAAACTAGCTAATATGGAATTAGAAAACTCGAATTGTGAGAAAGATCTAGGTGTGTTTGTTAGCAATGATTTGAAGCCTAGACAACAGTGTATAAGCGTTCGAAACAAGGCAAACAGGATTCTCGGGTTCATCTCTAGGAGTGTGAGTAACAGAACTGCTGATGTTATCTTAAAACTTTAGTTGTCATTAGTGAGACCCCATATGGATTATGCTGTTCAATTTTGGTGTCCTTATTACAGAATGGACATAGATTCATTGGAGAGAGTACAACGTAGAATGATATAAATGATCCATAATATTAGAAATCTTCCGTATAAAGAAAGGTTGAAGAAATTAGGCTTACATTCGTTAGAGAGACGCAGAGTTAGAGGGGATATGATAGAGGTGTTCAAGTGGGTTAGTGGGATTAACAAAGGGGACATGACAAATGTACTAAAGCTCAGTGATAGCGAAAGAACTCGTACCAATGGTTTCAAATTAGATAAATTTCGTTTCAGAAAAGATATAGGCAAATATTGGTTTGGTAACAGAGTTGTAGATGGGTGGAATGGACTACCAAGTGCTATAGTGGAATTAACATCTTTCCCCGTAGAACTAGGGCAGCTGAGAGCGCCCAAGAATTTACACTTTCTCCTCCACAATGCAGAACTTCTGCTTGTCAAAATTAATTTATCCCTAGAACTACTACTCTTTGGAATTCACTTCCCTCGAATTGCTTTCCACAAACTTACAATCTACAAATGTTTAAATCCAGTTGTTACAAACATTTTATGAATGGAGGATGCCTTTAGGCACATGGACCTTTTTGTTTTATCTGTGTTTTTCCTTCCTCCGTTCATTGTCTTTAAAAAAAAAAAAAAAAAACGATAGGGAGCTTTAAGATAAAATTGGATAAGCATATGGACGAGAAGGGTTGGGTGTGAAGGGGGATCAGCAGGGTTGGGCCAATCAGCGCTCTGCAGACCCCCGTAATCCTGCGTTAATCTCTAACCGTTTTGGTAAGATGATCCTCAGGGTATTAGAGTGTTGAGCCTATAATTGGGCTTTGTAATTGGGGTTGTGTGGGACAGGGATCTGCCTTGCTTAGGCCAATCGGCTTTCTGCAGACTCCCATTTTCTTATGTTCTTATGTTCTTATGTTATTGAAAATGGATGAAAATAGGTGATTTGTTTTAAATTGTATATAATTCCTATGTTTGGAAATTGTTTTAACAATTTGGTGAAAAAAACGAACATTAGAAACGGAAAATTGATTAAAATGGTGACTTACCTCATAAGTAATTGGTCAAAATGGATAAAATATGGTATTTTTCAATGACGTGCTGGGGAAAATGAGGAAAAGATTTATAATATATAATTCATAGAATACCTGTAATTTAGCATATATATTGAAACGATTGGAGAAAAACATAGAAACACTAAACACAAGAAGCAAGAAAGTGGTAAATAAAATCAAGTTTGGCATGTTGATTATATCAAATACCTTGTTATTGGTTTGTGTTAAATGAACCTGTTAGTGTTGATTTCGACAGTGTAGCCCTGGAATGTGTGAATAAGTTCTGCTACCTGGGCGTTACTGTTTCCGACGGAGGTGTCGCTGAAGCTGGCTCCATTGCTAAAGTTAGAAGTGGCTGGGGAAAGTTTAGAGAGCTGCTGCCACTCCTGACCATGAGATGGCTCCCACCCCACATTAAAGGAAAGGTGTATACCTCGTGTGTTAGGAGTGCGATGACCTATGGCTTGGAGACGTGGCCGGTAAAAGCGGAGGATATTGATAGAATAGAACGGAATGAGAAGAGAATGGTGAGATGGATGTGTGGGGTTAATCTCAGGGACGGGGTATCGAGCGAGGAATTAAAAAGGCGTCTGGGCATTAGGAGTTTCAGTGAAGCGATACGCACGAGCCGACTTGGTTGGTTTGGACATGTGAAGAGAATGGATGATCAGAACTGGGTGAGGAAATGCCAGACTGTGAATGTGGGGGGAGCTGCACGTAGGGGTGGACCTAGAATGATATGGTATCAGGTACGCCGGTCCGATCTCAAAATAAAGAACTTGACAAGAAAGGCAGCCCTTGACAGGGCCGCCTGGAAAGCTGCCATTTAGGACATGAGACTGTAACCCCATTCCCTGTGGACAAAACAGTCTTTAAACTTGTGTGTATGTATGTATGTGATATTTCTATAAAGAGTAAATGGTTATGGTGTGCACTTTTAATAAACATATTATTTTATAATATATATATATTCTCTCAGCAGGATCTCCGGAGCCAGGGAGGGCAGCCTGGGAGTCCATAGCAACGGGGTGGCGGGGTTCGAGAAGTGCAACCTCAGCCCCACCGGCCACAACAACGCCCGTATGGACAGTGACGACTCCACGCCCACCCCCTCCCCAGGCAACACACCCGTATCGTCGCGGCAGAAGGGCGTCAAGAGGCGGTTTCTTGGGGTTGGCGTCAGAAAGAGTTCCGCCGGGGTGGGTCCTGATGGTATGGTGGCAGCAGTGGTGGCTCCGGACGCTAAGAAGAAACAGGCCTCACTACACAAGATGAAGCGGGAGAGAAAGGTTAGTGAGTGAGTATGTGAGTGAGTGGGAGAGTAAGTGAGTGAGAGAGTAAAGCTAGAATCACACGAGAGTTTTTTACCTGAAAATGTATCCTCAACACTGGTCTGGCAGCTTATTAGGTCAACTATTTATATATGTTTGTGACCTGAATTAATCTACCTTCAATCTAGTTTCTGATACCAGCACAAAAGATCCCGGGAATGTTTCCAGACAAATTTTGATCATCGAATGTTGACTATAAAAGGTCTATCGTGGGCTACCGTGAGGAAAAGTACACTGTTAAAAATATTCTGTTTTATGTTCAGTCACAGAACAGGCAGAAAACATTGACAATTTAATAACGTATTTGTTAACGGTCACAATCATGCATAGCCATAAATATTATTATTTTTGTAACTATTTTATTACTGCAATTTAGAGGTATTATACAGTTAAGATACCGTAATAATCAATGAAGTTTGTGAACATAATAATTTAGTTATTTACTGTTAATTTCATGGATATTTTTGAACAGTGTGAGAAAGGAGATTGAATGAATTGGTGTGTGAGTGAGTGGGAGAGTAAGTGAGCAGGGTACTGAGTGAGTAGGTGAGTAAATAAGAAGGTAAGTAAAGATAGTTCCAGGAGATTATCGTGAGTAAGATATTCAGCCCCATGAATGAGTGGCGGTGGTTGCTCCAGTCACCCCTCAAAATAACCCTAGTTACACAAGATGAAACTAGTGAAGCATGTCAGTGTGTGAAATAATGGTTATTTGTTTATTTGTTTTTCATATAAATATATTAGTTTAGAACTGAGACATGCATCCTGCTTCAGGGTGCTTGAGTATGAAGCTTTGAGATAGTAATACGTTCATTGTGGTAGTAGCAGCCTAGACTGTGGCAGTTTAGGTTTACTGTACATGCAGCAACTTATGAGAAGTGATGCTGATGCTTCCCTCGCAGATCCTAAATAGCTGGAGGTATAGGCTTGGATACGCAGATATGTCGTATGTTATGGCAAGGTAACAGACATTACAAACCAGCACATTAACAACTTATTCCTTGCCCACGACGTCATCATTTACTCATATTCTAGAAATTCAGATTATCATAAGTTGTATTACCGAGGTATTAATTTTTGTTTAAGCATTATTGACACTCAAATGTCGATGTTGGCATTTAGGACACTACGGTCAGGGAGGGATAAGGCGTCGTAAAGGTTCTATGTGTTCACTATGCTGCAAGTTGAAAGTGGCAGAGTGGGAAAGGGAGGAGTAATTTTCAAGATATGCCATTTTATCCAGAACATTAACAAATACTGCAGAACTGTGAGGCATCGATACCGCCTAAAACATCTCTGACATGTTCCGAGGGTCATGATTTGGAGTTGGGAGCAGAATCAACCAAGATACGACATAAGTTTTCGCTCAGGATTACACTACGCAGATGATTGAAACTATGAGACCCTAGAGTCTAGACTCTAGACCATAATAAATCAACCAAATCACCACCAATAAATCTCCACTATACCCTATTTCTTTTCAACTGACGGTAAATTGCAAAGTTTTCATCAAGATATATCAGTTATTTTGAAGATTGTGTAGTTAAATATGGTGCTAATTATATAAACTTGGTCTTGATATGATGCAGAGACATAGTGGTTTAATATTTCTCAATTAAATATAGAGAAATTAGCTGCCAAGGGATTCAATTTACCATCAGATGAAATGAAACAGCGTATAGTCAACCCGACCCGTGCTGTTAGGAGAGGTTTGGAAGTCGGTCCTGGTTTCGTTGGCCCTGGTTGATCTGGTTAGGGTTAAGGGGTGATGGTTCGTTTTACTGGACCCTCTTCTCCCTCGCCCTCACCTTTCGCCCAGTTTCGTTGTTAATTTTAAGATCTTTTGTGCCATTTAAGTGTCGATTTCCTCCTGGCGAGAGATAGCGAGCCTGTAATTCTAAGAGGAACCGACCTTCCGCTGGGACATTCTTTTTGTTTACCGATAAGTGTACACTATTATCTTAAAGTGTGGTCCAGGGATGTTTGATTTAAAGCTAGATGGAGGTCTAGGGAGGAAACTACAAAACAAATTAACATATTATACAAATATACCAAAAATTATCCACTACCCCCTTAAGATCTGCTGGATATAATGGTTCACTGGTTGAATCGATATGACCCCCCCCCCCCCCCACCCCTATGGCAGAACAGATGGTAACCCTATAAAGTTAATCCTCCTAACATATTACCTCACAATCATCCATCAAAGAACACAATAAAGTATCAGACAAAGCCGCTAGTTATCAGCGGGGCTTCGAAACCTTCAAGACTTTCATCTATTGTATTATGACTATGACTGCAGAATAAAGCCACTTACAAATTTGACTAATCTTGAATCACCTCTACAAGTTCAATTTTCCCTTTAAATACATCTAGTTATACCCTGATGCATGTCATTCCCTAAGTCTACTACTACTACTACTATAACACTACTACTACAACTACTACTACTACTACTCTCTCTCTCTCACGGTCCTGTTTTTCATTTACATTACCGATATCGATGAAGGGAAAAACAACACCATCTCCAAGTTCACCGATGACATAAAAATAGGAAATGCAGTCCTGACCGAAGAAGATAGAAATGCGCTGCAGTCTGATTTACACAAGATATCAGAGTGGTCTGAAAAATAGCAGATGCCGAAAAATGTCAGGTGCTGCAGGTCGGTAGCAGAAATATGAAATACAAATACGAAATGAATGGCCAACATATAAAAACAACAACGCTAGTAAAAGACCTAGGGATACTAATATCTGAAAACCTACAAACTTCCGACCAATGTATAGCAGCTGCAAATAAGGCAAACAGAGCATTGGGCTTTATTAAACGAAAATTTACATATAAATATGAGAACGTCATAGTGCCACTGTTCAAAAGTATGGTGAGGCCCCACCTTGAATATGGTGTGCAGTTCTGGTCACCTTATCTGAACAAGGACATTGTAAGACTCGAGTCAGTGCAGCGTAGAGCGACAAAGATGATACCCTCATTAAGAAACAAACCATATGAAGAAAGACTTAAACGATTGAATCTGTTGTCATTAAATAAGAGAAGGTTGAGGGGTTAACTTATTGAGTGTTTTAAGATACTGAAAGGCTTCGACAAAGTCAATAGAAATGCGCTATTCACATTCAATAATAATACTCAAACAAAACAAAACAAAAAGGCAAACCTAGATGTCACAAAGAGTTTCTTCACCTACAGTGTGGTGACAGAGTGGAATAAACTACCAGCAAGAATGGTGGCGAGCGACACAATAAAGGCTTTCAAGGAAAGGTTTGACCTCTATCTAGAGGGGGCTGGGGTGATGTAACAAAACAAAACACAAGTTTGTAAGGCCGGACTGCCTAGTATGGACCTCGGGGTCTGGTGTGGTCCGTGCATATATGTAACTCTCTCTCTCTCTCTCTCTCTCTCTCTCTCTCTCTCTCTCTCTCTCTCTCTCTCTCTCCATCATCCTTCTTCATCTCAGTTGATGTTTCCTTTTCCTTTTATTGCCGACAGACAGTTTCTCTCTTCATACGTACAGACGCCTGCAGAAGAATGTGGTACACTTTGTATTGCCCGAATAGGATCCACTGATGAACTATTTTGAAATATGGGCGCCCCTTTAACACAAGCCCAAATCAGTATTGTCCTTCAATCAATATTCATTATCATCACGTTACTTTATCATATTCTAGTGTATCAGGTGATTGTGCCAGTCATTGTACTTCTATATGTGTTTTTCCTATGTGTATGAAGGAGACAAAATGCAAAGCTGCCTGTAATAAGTGTCTCCCCGAAAGTTGAAAAAGTGATAGTTTGTTTATGTATTGGACAGAATTGTGGTGTGCGTGTTTAGTGTACTGAAATTAATAGGAGGAGGAGGTGTTTGTGAGAGCTAGCTGGATCACTCTCTGTGTAGATGAGACAAATGAAACATAGGTTCCAGCAACTCCTTATCACACGCCTCTGAGGCCTCCCCTGGTTACTGCCCTGCTTATTGTATATCTTTGTATTGTATATCATATTATTGTCACATATACAGTAGATTTCTTATGTATTATCTGAAATTTGTTTGTACATTTGATTCTACTCTACTCTCTCTCTCTCTCTCTCTCTCTCTCTCTCTCTCTCTCTCTCTCTCTCTCTCTCTCTCTCTCTCTCTCTCTCTCTCTCTCTCTCTCTCTCTCTCACACACAGACAAACACACATACACCAAACAACATTATTTTTCCCACTCTATATATTGCTCTCACACCACCTTTTCTTTTCTTCCCTCTATCATAATTGTAACGTATTGTCGTGCCCCTCCCCCTTTCATTTATCATCCACTTGTATTTATTTGTTTTACCAAAGTTTACTATTTTCATCTTTATCTTATTATCTGGTATTTTATCAATCGGTCCTATTATTTATTATTCTATTTTAATGAAGAAGACTAAAGACAAAGCTGCTCGTAACAAGTGCCTCCCCCAAATTTGAATGAGTTACAGAGCCAAAATTAAGGTACGTTAGAGTCAACATTTTTGGACACACGGAGCTTGAAGCAATTTAAGTAACAGGATGAGGGAAATACAGGTTGAAGGAGAGAGTTCCAAAGCTTAATTGCTGGGTAAACGAAAAGACTGGGAAACTCGGTTTACTCTTGGATTAGAGAGTTGGACAGAATAGGGGTGGAAATGTGTTGAAAGGCGGGTACCCCCCAATCTCCGTAAGGGAGGAGGTATGCACTGGAAAAGCCCTGAAGAACACTGATTATTGTAATAGCGGTAGGAGAATGAGATAGATGTAACATTGCAGTTTGTAGAGAGAGATTGTAGGGAATTAGTAAGAGGAATTGATTTGATGAGACAAAATGCTTTTGACTCTACCCTTTCGAGAAGTGCGGTATGGGTGGAACCTCCCAACAAAATGCGAACAATACTCGATACAGAGTAAGAAGCTTCACGAGGGTGAAGAAGCCACGGAAATGGTTGAGCACACCTAATTTCTAGAAAGCTGTTTTAGCAAGAGTGGTAATATGATCTTTCCATGAAAGGTCAGGAGGAAAAGAAACACTAAGAATACTGAGAGAAGATGAAGGGTTGATTGTGTATTGTAAGAGATAGTTGTGTGGTAGATTGTGACGGATAGATGGATGGAGAAATTGGGTTTTGGAAGCATTGAAAGTAACAAGATTTTCTCTGTCCCAATCTGAAATAGTGCATAGATCAGATGATAAGTGTGCTATGGACTTATCATATGAGTTTTTGAGTGATTGCATGCTGGGCCATTGTGGAAAATTAGTTGAATAGTGTAAGGTAGAGTCATCAGCATATAAATGTATAGGTCTAGAGGTACAGTTGACAAGATCATTAACAAATACTAGCAAGAGAACTGGAGACAGGAAAGAACCCTGAGGAACACCAGAGTTGGTAGGTTGAGGAAGTGACCGATGATCGTCCACAACTGTGGCTATGGAAATTAGAGATAAAGGCACAGATGGAGGGATAGAAACCGAAGGAGGGTAGTTTAGAACTTCGAGATTTGGGCCAGACTCTAAAGGCTTTCGATATGTTTAGTGCAATAGAAAAGGTCTTACCGAAGTCCTAAAAAGAGGATGGCCTAGAGTTAGTAAGGCAAGAAAGAAGATCACCAGTAAAACGGACCTTAAGGAAAGCATTCTGGTGATCTGAAAGTAGATTATGGGAAGAGAAATGCTTAACCTATCCGCGGTGAGACTCCGATTCGTTAAACGTCCTGAGGGGCGAAGGTACTCCATTAATTTCTGACGAAAATCGTCATTATCCGATAAATATCGTTATTACTTATTCATATACGCCTATTTTATGTTTAAATCTCGGTTCACACATACCCGTCTTGCGCTCCCGTCCTTCCCCGACCACCAAAAATTGTTGGACAGCATCAAACGGAGGACCTTGTGTCCCGAGTGGCCGCGTGTGGCCACGATGCCCGACCTCAACACGTCACCGCCCCGGCAGACGGCGCATGGACGGCGCATGGACGGCGACTTAGTGCCACGACCAGTCCCGTTGGACGGCGACCTAAGAAGTCTGTTTACGACCTGTCTGCGACGCACTGCGACGGAACTGTGACGGCACTGCGACCACAATACGATGGACGTAGTGTCGTCGGCGATGGCCACCACCATGAATATAAGAGAAAATTTGCACAGGTGTTGTGTGTGTGTGTGTGTGTGTGTGATCCTGTATCATTGTGTGAAGGCATGTAGGAGGGTATTGTTAATAAAGGATGTCCTTTCTGTGTAAAGGTAGGTATGGGTGAGGGTGTGGGTATGGGTATGGGTGTGGGTATGGGTATGAGTGTGGATGTAGGTATGAGAGTTGGTGGGTACGGGTGTGGATGTGGGTATGGTTATCGGTTGGATGTGGGTATGGGTGTGGATGTGGGTATGGTTATCGGTTGGATGTGGGTATGGTTATCGGTTCGATATGGGTATGGGTGTGGGTGGGTATGTGTATCGGTTGGATGTGGGTATGGGTGTGGGCGGGAACAGGTATGGATGTGGGTATGGCTATCAGTTGGATGTGGGTATGGGTGACGGAGGCTTGAGAAGTGAGACGGACCACACGCCACTCGCCCCTTTATGGATGCCAAGTGGCGGGAACAGGCGGGGTGCGCACGGCGTGGTCACGTGACGCGACGTTGCCACATCGCCTCTCAACTTTCAAATTTTTTGGTCGCCGACCACTCCCGTCTGGTGGCGTCTAGGCGGCGCATAGACGCCAACAGATGGTGTCTATGCGCCGACCAGTCCCGTGGGTGTCCCGTCCTATCCCGTTTTTTGGCGGTTGGCCCGTCCTGAGGGGTTTGTTTTTGCATACCAAAAGTGTCCGCCGCCTTCGCTGCCGCAGCCCGTGTTGTGGCGACACTGTAAGTTCATGAACCGACCATACCCGTTTATGTCGGCGTCCTTGCACGTTTGCATACAAATTCAGTGGTCGGGGAAGGACGGGAGCTCAGGACGGGTATGTGTGAACCGAGCTTAATATGAAGATAGTTACATGTTACAACAATAAAACAAGTGGGAATAGTATTTGGGGGGTGACAAACACGAAATATTGCCGAGCGGTTCTTTCATGGAGTTGACAGAAAGCGAAAGCACACCCTCCCTCCAGAGCGAGCTCTAGAGCGAGACTGGAGGTGTCAGGGCTACTCTCTCTCTCTCTCTCTCTCCTCCCTCCACACACCTCCCTTTCCACCTTGGAACCGGGTGGGGAGTTTTGGCGCCATAAATAAACCGATAATCACAGGAATAAGAGAAAAATGGGTGATAATTGAGGGGGGGAAAAGGGGTGGAAAGGGGGGAAGGGGGGAATTTGGACACATGTGCAGGAGTGATACGATGTATGGAGAGGAATTATCTCACATATTTACATATGCCTTTGTTTTGAGTGACAGTGGGATGTTTGGAAAGTTTTTTTTTAGGCCATGGCTCATATGAGGACGCTCTCCCTCCTAGGGTTCAGACTCAAATGAGGACGTTCGCCGTTTATGGATTAAGAAATTTTGAATTAACCCATTGAGCCCAAGCTGATTTATTATTGATTGACACTCAGAATCCAGGCATTTTGGCAAATTTTTATTTATTGCTGAACACATGTGGGATGGATGAAAAATCAAGGAAAACCAACATAAAACCACTCACCGAGGCCTGTAGCTGAAGGCTGGGTGGGTGATGTACGATGCAGTTTTTGAGTAAAACTCATTTACATCATGTGTGCCTCCACAGTTAGTAAAATAACATTAAGTATCACTGAATGTCATTGTAAGTGTAGTAACAGTGTTATAGATGTGTAAAGTCCAGTATTATTAAAGCCGTTAAGTGGCAAACCTCGCCTGCATCCTGGTTGCCATGGTGACCGGCGGCAATCTTGCTCCCGGACAATAACTAAACGCACGGACGAACGTACACACAGCCTGCGTGAAGTCCAGTGTTTACAATACCAAGCCTCGAGCATCCTGGTTTTCATGGTGACGGTCGGCCATCATATAACATTATGTACGAACGCACGCTAAGCCTGCCACCATGACTCTTGGTAAGCTTCATGGCTAGCTTACTCTCTCTTTCACTCTTCCACTGTTATCACGCTTTATTTTGGTCACGATTATCATATTGCGAGTGTCACTGTCACATATAATATGCAATCATTTATAGGCAGCTTATAAGTGTTCAAGGGTGTTATAGTCCCTGAAACACTGTGGCAATCACAGCCACATCACAGTCTGAGGAGGGGGAGGTTGAGAAACGAGTCTTAAACCACCAAGACTCTCAGATAAACTTCGTGGCTAGCCTACTTTCACTTTCACTCTTTCACTGTTACCGCATATTATTTTGTTTACGATTATCGTATTGCGAGTGTCACCGTCACTTATATTATGCGATAATTTATAGGCAGCTTGTAAGTGTTCAAGAGTGTGATAGTCCCTGAAACACTGTGGCAAACACAATCACATCACAGTCTGGGGAGATTGAGAAACGAGTCTATGAGCCACTGACAGTGGTGCCTTAACACAAGGAGCAATTTTTTTGGAACAATGGGATTTTCTCTATCTCCTCCAGTGTTGGCTGGTAATCCTCCTCAGACTATTCATCAGCTGATTCTGTAGTACTATCCTGGTAATAAAACACATCGATATTGCCTCCTCAACACTCACTTCACTGTGTGAGGTGTGAGGTGAGAGCTATGGAGTCAGACATGATGTATCACTCGAGAGGTATCGTGTACTGGCGCGCCCCGCCTCACGCACCTTCACGCCTATGCCCAGCTGTATTTGGAGAGTTGCCAACTACTGCTTTTGTTGCGTGGTATCCTAAAGTAGTTCCCATACGAATATCAACTCTTTACAAGCCCTATAACAAGGGTAAATTAGGGCGATAATAGTCATCGAAACATGTACGATGCTGAGGCTGAGCGTTACATACATAGCCATCGAGACATGTTCGACCCAGGAGCTCAGCGGGTTAAGGTTAGTTTTAAAATCTTTAGAGATGCAAGAAATGAGAACAATTGGACAATAGTTGTAGGGTTGAGAGCGGTCACATTATCGTACTGCTCACCTAAAGGTGAAGCAGGTTAGTGGATGGACTAGCTGCTCACCACTCTTGAAAAATAGTGCTTAAAATATACATAGAAGGCCAGACGGACCATAAGTTGAGTGGTCAATCCTGGGCTGGCATAGCTTGTTCTTGTCATGGGGGGACAGGTCCCTTTAGGGGCGTTTTGTGTATGGCCACCCTCATAATGGGGAGTAAATCGTCTGGCAGTAGTAAGATAGATAGATTGTTTCTTTACCTAAATAGAAAAATTCTTTAGTGGCTGACATTGTATTTAATGGTATTTTATTTCTGCTCCAATTCAAAACCAGGTTTCATAACTGGCCATGTAAATATATAAACGTTGTCACAATCAAACAATCAAAATACATATGGTAAAATGGTTGAAGTTCAGTCAATAGTTTCAAAGCTTAATTCTTATCTTAGATTCACATTCGAATGTAATCTGTTTGTAACTCATTTGTTCAAAGCTTCACTTACATGTGCGGTACTTCAACTACTTGTTATTTATCTTACTTGTGTTGAATCTAGTAATTTTGAAGGGACTGGTGTTCTCGAAAAGGGGCTCCAGTCCTGACGCTATTCTTGACTTAAATGTGCTGGCTAAATAATCCAGAAGGGTTAATAGCCTCTAGAGTCCTATTTTAACTAACTAACTAGCATTTTTCTGTCAGTTCATACCAGCAGTTCTCCCTGTTAACACCTCTTTTTTTTTTTTTTTTTTTTTTTTTTTCTATGTGAGTGACGGAGGCAAAAGGCAGAACTGCCTATAGCGAGTGCCTCCCCCAAAGTTGAAAGAGTGACAGGGCCAAAATCAAGGGACGTTCGAGCCAAAATGCCTGGACACACAGAGTTTGAAGCAATTTAAGTCATAGGAAGAGGGAAAGACTGATTGTGGGAGAGAGTTCCAAAGCTCAGCTGTTGAATAGAAGAAAGACTTAGAGTAACGTTTCACTCTTGCGTTGGAGAGTTGCACAGAGTAGTGGTGGGATTGTGTTGCAAGACAGGTACCACGTGCCCTACGTAGAGGAGGTGGTATACACTGGGAAAGCTCTGAGGAACACTGATTAATATAGTAGCGATAGAATAGCGAGAGATATGCAACATATTGCGGCGAAGAGAGAGAGATTGCAGAGAGTTGGTGAGTGGATGGGAGTTAATGATACGAAAGGCCTTCCTTTCAATTTTGTCTAGGAGAGCGGTGTGAGAAGAACCTCCCCACACATGTGAACAATACTCAATACAAGGACGCACTATGCCCCTGTACAGAGCAAGAAGCTGGGCAGGGGTAAAGAACCCCCTAAGGCGGTTGAGCACACCCAGCTTCTGGGAGGCTGCCTTAGCAAGATTGGTAATATGGTCCTTCCAACTGAGAGCAGAAGAAAAAAGAGACATCAAGAATATTGAGAGTAGATGAAGAACTGATTTTTGTAATGTTGAAGAATAAGGGATAGTCCGGAGGGAGTTCCTGATGGGTAGATAGATGGAGAAATTGGATTTTGAAAGCATTAAAGGTAACAAGGTTTTCTCTGCCCCAATTGGAGATAGTAGTTAGATCAGAATTTAAGTGTTCTATGGCTCCATTCTGTTTGTCGTTGAGGAATTGCTGGCTTGGGCGTTCTGAAAAACTAATGGAGTAGTGTAAGGTTGAGTCGTCTGCGTATGAATGGATGGGCGTTGAGGTACTATTGAGAAGGTCATTTATAAAAATTAGAAAGAGAATAGGAGATAGGACAGAGCCCTGAGGAACACCAGAGCTTATAGGGTGAGGAAGTGAGCAAAGGCCGTCCACAACCGTAGCTATGAAATGGCCGGAGAGGAAATTAGAGACAAAGGCACAGATGGAGGGATAGAAACCGAAGGAGGGTAGTTTAGAAATTAAAGATTTGTGCCAGACTCTATCGAAGGCTTTCGATATATCTAGTGCAATAGACAAATTCTCACCGAAGTCCCGAAAGGAGGATGACCAAGAGTTAGTAAGATATGAAAGAAGATCACCAGTAGAGCGACCCTTAAGGAAGCCATACTGGCGATCTGAAAGCAGATTATGAGAAGAGAAATGCTTAAGAAATTTGGAAGCAAGAATAGTTTCAAAAACTTTAGAAATACAAGAGATGAGAGCAATTGGACGATAGTCGGAGGGTTGAGAGCGGTCACCCTTCTTTGGGACAGGTTGAATGAGAACAAACTTCCAGCATGAAGGGAAGACGTTAGAGGATAGACAGAGACGAAAGAGATTGCCTAGGCAGGGAGTCAGCACGGAAGCACAGTTTTTTATTACAACAGGAGGAACACTGTCCGGATCGTACGCCTTATTAGTATTAAGCCCAGAGAGGTTAAAAAGTACATCTTTAGAAAATATTAGGATATTAGGCATAAGTAAGAGAGAGGAGGGTGGAGAGGGAGGTATAGCACCGGAATCATCCAAGGTGGAGTTTCTAGCAAAAGTTTGAGCGAAGAGTTTAGCTTTGTCAGAGGAAGAAGTGATAGTTATGCCATCAGAGTGGGAAAGGGGAGGGAAAGACGAGGAAGAGAAATTGTTGGAGAGGTTTTTGGCTAGATGCCAGAAAGCTTGGGAAGAGCTAGAGTTGTTTCTTGCTGAAGAAAGCCTTATGAAGATTAAAGGTTCCAGTATAGACTTCTCCTATATTACAATATGAACATGTCAAAATCCCAGAGAGAGAAAAACTAGGTATCGATTACAAAACCATGTTTACTGTTCAGGTTTCTTGTTGACATGCTGCCAAACGGCGTCATAAATTATGATATATGGCCGGTCACCTTCTGCTTCGTGAGTTAAGTTTATGATAATGTGAAGCTTCCTGTCCGTGAACACTAAAAAATTGAGTTTTTGTTTAATAGTTACGTAATGTGAGCGCCATTGAATCCACTGATGTAGAGAACGGGAGATTTATGTCAATACAACACAAAACAAAATTAATTATAATATTAATCACTACAATTAGAATTACTATTATTATTAATATAAATATTATTTTATCATTATTTTGTTTGTCATTATTATTATTTTATTATGAATATGATGATTATGATTTAATATTAATATTATTATTATTATTATTAGTATTAGTATTAGTAGAAGTAGTAGTAGTAGTAGTAATAATAGTAGTAGTAGTAGCCTAGTAGTAGTAGTAGTAGTAGTAGTAGTAGTAGTAGTAGTAGTAGTAGCCTAGCAGTAGTAATAGTAATAGTAGTAGTAGTAATAGTAGCCTAGCAGTAGTAGTAGTAGTAGTAGTAGTAGTAGCCAACACATCCAACGAAGCACGAGTGGACGTTAGTGCAAGAAGTTTTTGGACAAGAGCACAGCGAGCATTCTTTGACGTAAGAATATTCGACCCAATGGCCCATAGCTACAGCGGGCTGTCTCTGGAGGCTGCACACAAGAGGAATGAACAAGAGAAGGTCAGGGCATATGGGGAAAGGATCTTAAATATCGAACATGGCAGATTTACCCCACTAGTCTTCACCACATCTGGAGGGATGGGACCTAGGGCCCAGTGCTTCTATTCAAGGCTTGCAGAGATCATCGCAGAGAAGAAGAAACAGCCCAGGAGCCACGTTGTAGCCTGGATGAGGTGCCGTCTATCTTTCTCGTTGCTCAGATCAGCACTACTATGCCTGCGGGGAACAAGACTGTCTGCACCACAACCAGCGACGGTGGCAGAAGTGGACTACGAGGCAGCAGTGGCAGAGGGTCGCATAGGAAGGAGACTGGATTGAAGTTGCATGGTGTTGAATAGTAATATCTGATGCTTGTAAAATAAAATGTATGAACAATATTAAATAAAAACCAATGTAGTAGTAGTAATCCACGATGATGAGTCTGAGTGCTGACCCCGGAATAGTAAGTAGCTGAATGACTACCAAGTCGGACGCTTTGATGAGTGTTCTGACCTGGTTTAGGGTCCAAAGAGGGGATGCACAGGCTGAGTGGTAGTAGTAGTAGTAGTAGTAGTAGCCTAGCAGTAGTAATAGTAATAGTAGTAGTAGTAGTAGTAGTAGTAGCCTAGTAGTAGTAGTAGTAGTAGTAGTAGTAGTAGTAGTAGTAGCCTAGCCTAGCAGTAGTAGTAGTAGTAGTAGTAGTGTTATCAGGGAAAGGAGACAATTGGTAACTATATCAATGTAACCGTAACATTGGAGAGCTACAGTAACCTGGAGATCACCTCGTAAAACTCGTAACATTTATCTATATTATCTCCGCCACTCCCAACTCCCCCCCCCCCCCCCCACCCCACCACCCCCACCCTCTGTTATCATTATCTCCCGGGGGGTTACAGTCTCCCTCAAAAGTCATGTCCAACCTGTTTACTTTTAAGGAGGGTAACTTGTTTTTTTTTCTTTCTAGGTGTTGTATCTATTCGGCCCCATTTAACCTACTGTTTTAAGTCGTTTATCCCCATCCAGATGTTGGTTTATACCTGGCGAGCGATAGCGAGCCACTATAATTTTGATAGTGAGTTAGACAGCTGGCTAAATTTGTAATTTTTTGATAGAAAAATGTCTCCGGCAAAGCCGGATTTCTCCATAAAATACTCGCTCGCCAGGAAAAAAAATCGACCCCTAAATGGGGATAAAAATCTAAAAACAGTAAGCTGAATGGGGTCGAATGGATACAACCAAGAAAGAGAAAAAAACAGGTCAACCCCCTTAACTTGGGTCATCTTTCTAGTAAAACAAATATGAAAATCCTTAAGTCTTTCAATCAGATGTAGCTAATAAAAGTTTCGTTGTGACTTCCACCATACGATTTAATTTAACTTAAGAAAGACCTGTTAGAAGTAAAGGATTAATTTAGGTATTCTTTAACAATGTCATGCTTGGAGGTTCTTCCTAAGTTAACGCAAAATCCCTGTGGTTGGACCAATAACAATTATGTATATTGTCGTCTGAAATATTAAAGAACTATCACTCATTAATCAATCCTATATTGACTGTTACTGACTCTATCGTACCGAGAATTAGGCTCTCTATCACTCTTTCAGCTTTGGAGGAGACACTTGTGACAGGCAGTTTTTCGTGTTGAGAATGGTCGGTAACGCGTTTGACTGCTGATCAAAGGGTCAGCAGTTCAATCCCACCCTGTGTCATTGTTAGACGTCAAGCGTTTCGACCCTCACGACTAGCAATTCGTGGCAAAATGTCCAGTATAGAGTCTCTGTAACAAGGGCCCGCCCTAACCCTGCCAATCACGTGAGTGTACGGCGTTGAAAGCTGCATCATACAAAAATGCACATATTTATATATATATATACTGTATATATTATACATATATATAAATATATGTACCTTTATATATATATATATATATATAATTATATATACCTCTATATATATATATGTGTGTGTGTGTGTTTGTGTATGCGTGTGTGTTGGTGTTGTTAAGGAGTAGCTATTATTATATTAAGATTGGGCAATAGTTATAAATATGATAAAACAAAACTATTGACTGTGACTGTACAGCTACCATGACTTGAACAATAATAAAAGGTTAGTGTATATTATTAATGATAAAATAATTTATTATGTACCTACTTTAAGGGGAGATGTTTGTTTTTTTATTTTTTGCGCCCTAGACCTCCATCAAGCTTAAAAAAACATGCCCCCAAGATCCCCTTTGAGATGAATTTGTACATTTTCCAGTAGTGAATGTTCTGGTCGAAGGCCAAATCCTCCAAAATTGCAGGCTCACTAAAGCTCACCAGGAAAAAATGAACTCCTAGATGACACTGAATGTCTTGAAATTGGCAATTAAATTGGGCGAAATATCTAGTAATCACCAAACTAACATTGATATTAAAGATACATGCAATAATAATGTGGGTTTCTGATGGTTAACAAGTATGATCAATTATGTGTTATATATTTATCAATGTATTGTGATCGTATCTTAGCTGATAATTTTGCTAAATATTGATGGCCACAGCTCCAACTTCCTTTTAGCCTGAAACTCGCAAGTGGTCAATTGGGTCAAGTTTGTTTGCAGCCGTTTTTGTGAGCCGCCCCTAAAACCCGTGTTACGACCGGCACAACGAAATAAACAAGGGCACTTAATATTGGACTACAAGATAGGCTAGATCTGCAACAACGGTACGCTAATTCCAAACCCTCGAACTATTAAGCCGGTGAACAAAACACTTAAACCCTCCAGAGTTAATCTACTGGATAACCGGGTATCAATTAACTGGGTTAAGTGTACTTCTACAAAGGCTTTCCGGTGATGGCAAGGCCTACTCACAACAAGAGTAATTACGTTAATAAAAAGCTCTCAAGTAATAACAATGCTTAAATAAACTGTGACTAGATTTAATAAAAGATTATATGTTTACGTTATCTTTAGTGTGAGTCTGAACTCAACACTAAAACTCTTCAATGCTCTATGAAAACACTTGAAGTCTAGTCCTACAGCAAACAGATATGGAATCTTCTGAAAACGTCTGATGCTCTAAGATGCTCGTCGAATATAGAACAGGAATAATGCAGGGGGGCAGGACACCAAAGCGTGTATCTTAAATATACCAAAAAGTAGGGTACATATATATGGAAACAAGAGAGTGCAACAACTCTGTGACAGCACTAACAACAGCAACTCAAAAACAGTAATTCCTTAGCCAAAGTAACAGCCATACTGGGTTGTGCACTATGCATCAACCTAGGCTAAAACAATACGTGAATAATTGCTAAAGCATACGCGGTTAAAGTTAATAAACAAAATGCTGTCTTTCTTACTAATAAAGTCTAGCAGCAGCATAAAGGTACAGGGAGCCTAGGCAGAGTTCAAGCATGCTCGCAGCCTACTGTCTCCCCTGAACAGATTTCCCTTATCTTACGTTAAGTGACTAGGAGGCTCTCTTGGTAAGCATACGCGGTTAAAGTTAATAAACAAAATGCTGTCTTTCTTACTAATAAAGTCTAGCAGCAGCATAAAGGTACAGGGAGCCTAGGCAGAGCTCAAACATGCTCGTAGCCTACTGTCTCCCCTGAACAGATTTCCCTTATCTTACGTTAAGTGGCTAGGAGGCTCTCTTGGTAAGTCCAGATCTCAAGTATCTGGTCTTACCCTGGCGCTCCTCAAAGGTCAACAAAATGAGTTAGCAAGTATACAAGCAAGAGTAGGCAAAAGCCCTTCGCTTGTATACTGCTAAGCTCGCAAAGGAAAATATGCACAAGGGTGTACTACAGGCTACCTAGCTCCGTCGAAGTTGTACAGGCTCTGACTTGCCATATACATAACACAGACAACAACCAAAGATACCCTCCACAGTCTAGCATTAAATAGTAATAAAGAACAACCAAATAATTAGAAGCACCCAACAATATGAATCCATGTGACTATGATTCTAATAAACTCTAAAGCTAGTGCAAAACTTATATGTGAGAACAGGCGCTGGTAATACGACTGGCCGACTATGGAAGTCGTATGCGAGAACCAGAAGGGATGGGTAATTGAATAAAGATAAGAAGTATTGGAAAGAAGGAGTTCAGAGAGAGGCACAGCAGTAAAGGGGGTTAGATGTGGGACAGAAAGCGAGGGACTTGTAGGGCCGAGCGCGCGATACCATGTTCTGACGAGAGAGAAGGAGAGAAGTACTGAGTCTGGCCACCAGATGGCTCTGCGACCAATCACAGGCCGCTACGTCACATGACAAGCAGACGTCATATGCCATGCCAGGCCCGCCGTCCAATAGCGAGCGGGCGGGCCCACCGAGCGAGGAATGCACATGTACATACGCACACACACTGCCTCTTCGCTCTCCCCTCCGACTCTCTCTCTCTCTCTCACGTGCTGCATGTTATAATCACTAGCATGGATATAAAATACTTCTAAGTGTCACAGACAGGAATAAAGGCAAACACTGATCTGTCTGTGACAACATGAATACTAAGAAAGAAAGAATATCGTTCTATGATTATTATAGCCCATTTCACTGTCGTGGCGAGTGCTAGCGAGTCACCAGTATATTCTGGCAAGCTGGCCAGCGTAACACCCGTGACCAACGTGGACAATCGGTAATGTAATTAATTTGGTCTGCTTCTCTGTGAACCCTACTATATGGACTGAACCAACCAATCCAACTATAGGCCTACTTGGTTTCTTTTCAGCTGACGATAAATTGAATCCCTTAGCCGCTAATTTTTCGATACTTAACCCGGGAACTGCCGGGAGACTCTTAAGAGTTCCCCCGGCGGACTGCGGGGAGACTCTTAAGAGTCAGAGACAAAAAAAATCAACTTTTGACATCGAAAAAAAAAAAAAAAAAAAAAAAAAAAAAAAAAATTGGCCCCTGGGCCATGCAAAATCTCAGTCCTCTACCTCCCCTCCTTCCCCACTTTCCTCCTCTCCTTCAGTTATCACCTATTTTCCCTGTTATTCCCTTATTCTGAGGTATATTTTCGTAACATTAGAAACCCGGTTGCAGGGTGTGGTCATCACTGATAGCAAGCAAATGCAAAAGAGAGAGAGAGAGTATCGATCGACTGTGTCTCAGTGGCCTTGGGGGAAATTGGCGGGAAAGCAGCTTGCCTCACCCATACATTATACAACTCGCAGGCTATATCTTCGATTTTGACCATCCAAACGCTGTTTTCACTCGTTTCATTGTTGTTTCAGGTTAATACCTTTATAATCAACCCATAATAGGCGCATATGGATAAGTATTAATGCTATTAATGGTACAATGAATATTTTAGTGACGGAAACACCTCAAATACATGCGCACAGGGAGAGGTGTCTAATTACCCCCATGCGCACTTCAGAGGTTAAGGGAAAAATATGAAACTACTATATGTGTCTGTATCCTATAAATACCAAGATTATATAATTAGCACTACGGTATATTTAACTACAAAATCTTCAAAATAACGGAAAAATCTTGATAGAAACTTTGCAATTTACCGTCAGTTGAAAAACAAAATCAGAGTATAATAGTATATCGTTATTGTGCTAGGGACCTTTTTGGATTGCAGCCCTTTAGGTTTGTGGCCTATTGGATCCGCGGCTGATATTTGTCCAGTGGTTGTATGTGATGCTCGCTCTCTCTCTCTCTCTCTCTCTCTCTCTCTCTCTCTATATATATATATATATATATATATATATATATATATATATATATATATATATACCGTAGCACTAAAGTATACCATCCAAACATGCCAGTCTACGCTCACAACTCACCAGACATAGACTAAGCAATTAAATTGCTCGAACTGGACTAACCGGTTGAATTTATCTGAGCGGTTGAATTGGTATGAGCGGTTGAATTGGTCTGAGCAGTTGAATTGGTCTGAATGGTTGAATTGGTCAGAGCGGTTGAATTGATATGAGCGTTTGAATAGGTTTGAGTGGTTCAATTAATCTGAACGGATGAATTGGTCGGAATGGTTTAATTGGTCTGAGCGGTTGAAATGGGCTAATTGGTTGAATTGGTCTGAACGGTTAAATTGATCTGAGCGGTTGAATTGATCTGCGCGGTTGAATTGGTTTGCACGGTTGAATTGGTTTGAGCGGTTGAATTGGGCTTAACGGATGAACTGGTCTGAACGGTTGAATTGGTCTGAAGGGTTGGATTGGTCTGAATGATTGAATCGATCTGAACAGTTTATATATGCTGAGCGGTTGAATTGATCTGAACGCTTGAATAATACAGAATGGTTGAATTGGCTAATCATATACTGATGTGCACTGAATGTAGTCACCAAAATCCATTTAATTCCATTCATGCACTTTAGGGATGATGGCAAGCTTAATCCTTTCCGTGCAGTTGATGTTCTTTAGGTATGATGGCAAGCTTAATCCTTTCCGTGCAGTTGATGTTCTTTAGGGATGATGGCAAGCTTAATCCTTTCCGTGCAGTTGATGTTCTTTAGGGATGATGGCAAGCTTAATCCTTTCCGTGCAGTTGATGTTCTTTAGGGATGATGGCAAGCTTAATCCTTTCCGTGCAGTTGATGTTCTTTAGGGATGATGGCAAGCTTAATCCTTTCCGTGCAGTTGATGTTCTTTAGGGATGATGGCAAGCTTAATCCTTTCCGTGCAGTTGATGTTCTTTAGGGATGATGGCAAGCTTAATCCTTTCCGTGCAGTTGATGTTCTTTAGGTATGATGGCAAGCTTAATCCTTTCCGTGCAGTTGATGTTCTTTAGGTATGATGGCAAGCTTAATCCTTTCCGTGCAGTTGATGTTCTTTAGGGATGATGGCAAGCTTAATCCTTTCCGTGCAGTTGATGTTCTTTAGGTATGATGGCAAGCTTAATCCTTTCCGTGCAGTTGATGTTCTTTAGGGATGATGGCAAGCTTAATCCTTTCCGTGCAGTTGATGTTCTTTAGGTATGATGGCAAGCTTAATCCTTTCCGTGCAGTTGATGTTCTTTAGGGATGATGGCAAGCTTAATCCTTTCCGTGCAGTTGATGTTCTTTAGGGATGATGGCAAGCTTAATCCTTTCCGTGCAGTTGATGTTCTTTAGGTATGATGGCAAGCTTAATCCTTTCCGTGCAGTTGATGTTCTTTAGGTATGATGGCAAGCTTAATCCTTTCCGTGCAGTTGATGTTCTTTAGGGATGATGGCAAGCTTAACCCTTTCCGTGCAGTTGATGTTCTTTTGGTTATATTCTGGCTTCTATAGTCAATTTTTTTCAGCTAACAAAAGACCTCGAGTGATTAAAAGGCTACAGAGTCACAGACTATCTAAATTAACCCTTATAGCTACCACAAAGCCTTTCTAAGCTGCGTAGAATCGTCTAAATGTAGCGATAATAATATGTAAAAGACGTGATCCGTATTGAAAGAGTTAACCATAGCCATTAACTCCCTATTGTTCCAGTAGGGGTCATCCATTAACTCCCTATTGTTCCAGTAGGGGTCATCCATTAACTCCCTATTGTTCCAGTAGGGGTCATCCATTAACTCCCTATTGTTCCAGTAGGGGTCATCCATTAACTCCCTATTGTTCCAATAGGGGTCATCCATTAACTCCCTATTGTTCCAGTAGGGGTCAGCCATTAACTCCCTATTGTTCCAGTAGGGGTCATCCATTAACTCCCTATTGTTTCAGTAGGGGTCATCCATTAACTCCCTATTGTTCCAGTAGGGGTCATCCATTAACTCCCTATTGTTCCAGTAGGGGTCATCCATTAACTCCCTATTGTTCCAGTAGGGGTCATCCATTAACTCCCTATTGTTCCAGTAGGGGTCATCCATTCATAACTATTGTTACGCGGGAAGTCCTTAAGGGGACAGTGGTTATTGTTTTCGGTCTATTTATGTATATATTCATATATATATATATATATATATATATATATATATATATATATATATATATATATATTCTATATATATATATATATATATATATATATATATATATATATATATATATTTATATATATATTTATATATATCCTCGCTAGACCTCCATCAAGCTAATCAAAAAATACTCCCTAGACATAAAGATAGATAACTTCAAGATAACTTTTCATATATTGCGATAGAAAAATGTCCCGGTTTCTATTAAAATTAGTGGCCTGGTATCGCCTGTCAGGAAAAAATTGACACCTAAATGGCCCGAAAGGTCTTGATATTGATATAAAATGAGACGAAAGGCTTTAAAATCGACAAACTAATGGGGCTAAAGATGAGGAAGAAAGGGGACCAGAAAAACGCCCCATCTCCCCTTAGGTAAGCAGCTTCCCTCACAGTTTATGAGTATCGTGAAGATAAATACACAACTTATCAAGGACGTTACTGAGATGGTTTAACCCCTTCTGTACCGGTACTATGGCCTTTTAACTTTATTCTGGCTACTGTTAGACGATGTTATTCAGTTTAATAAGGGCCTCCAGCAATTGACAGGCTTCGAACGCTCTCACAACCCTTTTTACTACCTCCTATTCGTCTTAGGGGGGGGGGGGTCACCTGCTTTGTTTCTCTTTCTCCTTTCCTCTCTTTTTCTGGCTTTTATCCATTCGGCCCCATTCAGCCAACTGTTTTAAGACATTTATCCCCATCCAGGTTTTCGACATCTTCCTGGCGAGCGATAGCGAGCCAGCATTGTATAGGGAAATCAGGCTTCGCCGTAGACATTTTTCTATCGAAAAATGTACAAATTTAGCTTGCTGTCAAAACAAAAATATATATATATGCTGGCTCGCTACCGCTCGCCAGGAAAATATTAACACCTGGATTGGGGTAAACGTCTTAAAACCGTAGGCTGAATGGGGCCGAATGAATATAAGTAAAAAAGAGAGGGAGAGAAAGAGAAAACAAGCGAGGTGGGCTCCCTTAAACTGTACAAAGTCGCCTAAATATAGCAAGAACAAGATTATTGAGACGTCACCGGTACATAAGGGGTTAATTTGGAAGAGAGGGTCGGGTGTCTTCGGTTGTTGGTCAATAGTTAATAATATTCGTTGATAATAGTGTTGCAAATACAGTTACTTTCCCGCTACATCTAGAGGTATTTACTTCGATCTAAAGGAATTGTTTACATCTAGCGGCATTAATTCTAACGATATTATGGAAATTTGAGCCATTTCAGATTCATATTCTAGAGATTGTGGCATTATTCGAGCGATTTTCGGCCTTTATGTATTATCTAGTGGACTTTATTTGGTAACCCTGCTTCTGATACTGCACGAACATGTTGACATCGGCTCATCTCAATACTGTCAATTACTGTAGCTTTTGAGAATTACTGCTTGCGATCAAACAAAAAGACATGCAATAACAATAACATCATTTCCGCAAACTTTGCTTTGTGGAGATAAAAAGGAGATTTATGTAGTAATGTATGCTAAACAAAAAAACACACAAAATAAACGGGAGCGGAAAAAATTGTGCGCTAAGTTAAAGTAGCGTGAAATGCTAAGTCTATATGTTGAGGGTAAAACACGGTGTGTTGCAGACAGACATAATACTAAGTCTATATGTTGAGGGTAAAACACGGTGTGTTGCAGACAGACATAATACTAAGTCTATATGTTGAGGGTAAAACACGGTGTGTTGCAGACAGACATAATACTAAGTCTATATGTTGAGGGTTAAAACACGGTGTGTTGCAGACAGACATAATACTAAGTCTATATGTTGAGGGTAAAACACGGTGTGTTGCAGACAGACATAATACTAAGTCTATATGTTGAGGGTAAAACACGGTGTGTTGCAGACAGACATAATACTAAGTCTATATGTTGAGGGTAAAACACGGTGTGTTGCAGACAGACATAATACTAAGTCTATATGTTGAGGGTAAAACACGGTGTGTTGCAGACAGACATAATACTAAGTCTATATGTTGAGGGTAAAACACGGTGTGTTGCAGACAGACATAATGCTAAGTCTATATGTTGAGGGTAAAACACGGTGTGTTGCAGACAGACATAATGAAGAACAAGCAAGGGAGAATGTGTGTGTGTGTGTGTGTGTGTGTGTGTGTGTGTGTGGTTATATGTGTGAGCGTGTGTGTTCTGTATGTAATTATGTGTGGGTGCTCATGTATGATTGTGTTATTAGTTATTTTTACCAACTCCTATATATTCGGGTTTTTTTGTTCAAATATAAAGAATATCTTCCTCTAGAACTCATTTCTAAAATATTTTACTAGTTTGCATGTTCGAACTATAAAGTTCGATATGTCTGCGAAACTGAGTGGAATTTAACATCGAATTTCCGAACACAAGGACCGATCTGTCCGAACAGGTAAACCATTAATTTCCCCTTCTAATTCTGCTACCCGTGCATAATTTCGTGTGAACCCAGACTGGGGTGGAGCTTCTGTCTGAGTTCACACGAGTCATCAACCCCCTCACTGTGTTTACAAAACTGAATCATATGTGGTTAGTACTTACTGTTTTTCTATTAAATTAGATATCCCCCAATTATCTTTAATTAAATACAATACACTACTACACTCTAATTTACATGTTTCATGTTCTAATAGACACCTATTAATAGCATTATTATACGGTATCTTAATATATCACTTGCTTTAGTACAATATATTTTTGCGATTCTGTTCACTTCGATTATTAATTTTATGATTGCTAACACTTTATTGATTTACATATATATATATATATATATATATATATATATATATATATATATATATATATATATATATATACTGTATATATACTGTTTATAGGCTATATACTGTACATACAGTATAATACTCTATGCCCCTCTGGGAATTGAAACCTAGGCTATAAGAAAACAGAGTAATGGCTTTACAGACTGTGATACATTATATAATATAATAGAGAGAGAGAGAGAGAGAGAGAGAGAGAGAGAGAGAGAGAGAGAGAGAGAGAGACAGAGAGAGAGAGCATTGGGCACCGAGGGAGTGGGGAGGGGGGATAAGTCTATCTATCTATCTATTGCCTGACGCCGTGATCCCCGAAGGGGTGGCCACGAACGAACGGCCCCCATGCACCTCTGTCCCCAGTCAGTCGACGCCCCTCCCCCCAACCAGCACCGCCTTCGTTCATGTAGTTCCTCACTCCATCCTTCCACCTCATATTCGGTCTACCTCTCCCCCTCTGTCCCTCCACCTCGCTCTCGTACACCCTCTTAGTCATTCTCTCGCTTTCCATACGTTCCATATGGCCGAACCATCTCAAGTTGTTCCTTTTCACACTTTCCAGCACATCTACCTCCACACCACACCTCCTTCTTACTTCCTCATTAGTCTGTCTATCCCTCCATGTAACTCCGCACGCACTCCTTAAGTAATTCATTTCCACTGCTCTCACTCTTGGTCTGAGGGGGATAAGTAAAGATTGGAAAAGCCGAGAACAAACATAAAACGAGGAAGGCAGTCAGGTTGGTTGGTAGGTTTGTACGTAGGTAGGTTAGTAGATATATTAATAGGTGGGGTACTAGGTAGGTTAGTTGATAGGTTAGTAGGTAGGTTTGTACGTAAGTAGGTTAATAAAGAGGTTAGTAGGTAGGTTTGTACGGAAGTAGGTTAATAAAGAGGTTAGTAGGTAGGTTTGTACGTAAGTAGGTTAATAAAGAGGTTAGTAGGTAGGTTTGTACGTAAGTAGGTTAATAAAGAGGTTAGTAGGTAGGTTTGTACGTAAGTAGGTTAATAAAGAGGTTAGTAAGTAGGTTTGTACGTAAGTAGGTTAGTAGGTGAGTTATTTGTTTTGTTTAGTTGGAAGGTTAGCAGATAGGCTGGTAGATATGTTAGTAGGTATATTAGTATGTATGTTAGTAGGTAGGTTAGAAGATAGGTGATTTATTAGTTTCACCGATATATAATAGTATGTTAGTAGGTAGGTTAGAAGGTAGGTGATTTATTAGTTTCACCGATATATAATAGTATGTATGTTAGTAGGTAGGTTAGAAGGTAGGTGATTTATTAGTTTCACCGATATATAATAGTATGTATGTTAGTAGGTAGGTTAGAAGGTAGGTGATTTATTAGTTTCACCGATATATAATAGTATGTATGTTAGTAGCTAGGTTAGAAGGTAGGTGATTTATTAGTTTCACCGATATATAATAGTATGTATGTTAGTAGGTAGGTTAGAAGGTAGGTGATTTATTAGTTTCACCGATTATAATAGTATGTATGTTAGTAGGTAGGTTAGAAGGTAGGTGATTTATTAGTTTCACCGATATATAATAGTATGTATGTTAGTAGGTAGGTTAGAAGGTAGGTGATTTATTAGTTTCACCGATATATAATAGTATGTATGTTAGTAGGTAGGTTAGAAGGTAGGTGATTTATTAGTTTCACCGATATATAATAGTATGTATGTTAGTAGGTAGGTTAGAAGGTAGGTGATTTATTAGTTTCACCGATATATAATAGTATGGATGTTAGTAGGTAGGTTAGAAGGTAGGTGATTTATTAGTTTCACTGATATATAATAGTATGTATGTTAGTAGGTAGGTTAGAAGGTAGGTGATTTATTAGTTTCACCGATATATAATAGTATGTATGTTAGTAGGTAGGTTAGAAGGTAGGTGATTTATTAGTTTCACCGATATATAATAGTATGTATGTTAGTAGGTAGGTTAGAAGGTAGGTGATTTATTAGTTTCACCGATATATAATAGTATGTATGTTAGTAGGTAGGTTAGAAGGTAGGTGATTTATTAGTTTCACCGATATATAATTGTATGTATGTTTGTAGGTAGGTTAGAAGGTAGGTGATTTATTAGTTTCACCGATATATAATAGTATGTATGTTAGTAGGTAGGTTAGAAGGTAGGTGATTTATTAGTTTCACCGATATATAATAGTATGTATGTTAGTAGGTAGGTTAGAAGGTAGGTGATTTATTAGTTTCACCGATATATATAGTATGTATGTATGTTAGTAGGTAGGTTAGAAGGTAGGTGATTTATTAGTTTCACCGATATATAATAGTATGTATGTTAGTAGGTAGGTTAGAAGGTAGGTGATTTATTAGTTTCACCGATATATAATAGTATGTATGTTAGTAGGTAGGTTAGAAGGTAGGTGATTTATTAGTTTCACCGATATATAATAGTATGTATGTTAGTAGGTAGGTTAGAAGGTAGGTGATTTATTAGTTTCACCGATATATAATAGTATGTATGTTAGTAGGTAGGTTAGAAGGTAGGTGATTTATTAGTTTCACCGATATGTAATAGTATGTATGTTAGTAGGTAGGTTAGAAGGTAGGTGATTTATTAGTTTCACCGATATATAATAGTATGTATGTTAGTAGGTAGGTTAGAAGGTAGGTGATTTATTAGTTTCACCGATATATAATAGTATGTATGTTATTAGGTAGGTAGTTAGAAGGTAGGTGATTTATTAGTTTCACCGATATATAATAGTATGTATGTTAGTAGGTAGGTTAGAAGGTAGGTGATTTATTAGTAGGTAGGTTAGAAGGTAGGTGATTTATTAGTTTCACCGATATATAATAGTATGTATGTTAGTAGGTAGGTTAGAAGGTAGGTGATTTATTAGTTTCACCGATATATAATAGTATGTATGTTAGTAGGTAGGTTAGAAGGTAGGTGATTTATTAGTTTCACCGATATATAATAGTATGTATGTTAGTAGGTAGGTTAGAAGGTAGGTGATTTATTAGTTTCACCGATATATAATAGTATGTATGTTAGAAGGTAGGTGATTTATTAGTTTCACCGATATATAATAGTATGTATGTTAGTAGGTAGGTTAGAAGGTAGGTGATTTATTAGTTTCACCGATATAATAGTATGTATGTTAGTAGGTAGTTAGAAGGTAGGTGATTTATTAGTTTCACCGATATATATAGTATGTATGTTTAGTAGGTAGTTAGAAGGTAGGTGATTTATTAGTTTCACCGATATATAATAGTATGTATGTTAGTAGGTAGGTTAGAAGGTAGGTGATTTATTAGTTTCACCGATATATAATAGTATGTATGTTAGTAGGTAGGTTAGAAGGTAGGTGATTTATTAGTTTCACCGATATATAATAGTATGTATGTTAGTAGGTAGGTTAGAAGGTAGGTGATTTATTAGTTTCACCGATATATACTAGTATGTATGTTAGTAGGTAGGTTAGAAGGTAGGTGATTTATTAGTTTCACCGATATATAATAGTATGTATGTTAGTAGGTAGGTTAGAAGGTAGGTGATTTATTAGTTTCACCGATATATAATAGTATGTATGTTAGTAGGTAGGTTAGAAGGTAGGTGATTTATTAGTTTCACCGATATATAATAGTATGTATGTTAGTAGGTAGGTTTAGAAGGTAGGTGATTTATTAGTTTCACCGATATATAATAGTATGTATGTTAGTAGGTAGGTTAGAAGGTAGGTGATTTATTAGTTTCACCGATATATAATAGTATGTATGTTAGTAGGTAGTTTAGGTAGGTGATTTATTAGTTTCACCGATATATAATATAGTTGTATGTAGTTAGGTAGGTTAGAAGGTAGGTGATTTAGTTTCACCGATATATAATAGTATGTATGTTAGTAGGTAGGTTAGAAGGTAGGTGATTTATTAGTTTCACCGATATATAATAGTATGTATGTTAGTAGGTAGGTTAGAAGGTAGGTGATTTATTAGTTTCACCGATATATAATAGTATGTATGTTAGTAGGTAGGTTAGAAGGTAGGTGATTATTAGTTTCACCGATATATAATAGTATGTATGTTAGTAGGTAGGTTAGAAGGTAGGTGATTTATTAGTTTCACCGATATATAATAGTATGTATGTTAGTAGGTAGGTTAGAAGGTAGGTGATTTATTAGTTTCACCGATATATAATAGTATGTATGTTAGTAGGTAGGTTAGAAGGTAGGTGATTTATTAGTTTCACCGATATATAATAGTATGTATGTTAGTAGGTAGGTTAGAAGGTAGGTGATTTATTAGTTTCACCGATATATAATAGTATGTATGTTAGTAGGTAGGTTAGAAGGTAGGTGATTTATTAGTTTCACCGATATATAATAGTATGTATGTTAGTAGGTAGGTTAGAAGGTAGGTGATTTATTAGTTTCACCGATATATAATAGTATGTATGTTAGTAGGTAGGTTAGAAGGTAGGTGATTTTAGTTTCACCGATATATAATAGTATGTATGTTAGTAGGTAGGTTAGAAGGTAGGTGATTTATTAGTTTCACCGATATATAATAGTATGTATGTTAGTAGGTAGGTTAGAAGGTAGGTGATTTATTAGTTTCACCGATATATAATAGTATGTATGTTAGTAGGTAGGTTAGAAGGTAGGTGATTTATTAGTTTCACCGATATATAATAGTATGTATGTTAGTAGGTAGGTTAGAAGGTAGGTGATTTATTAGTTTCACCGATATATAATAGTATGTATGTTAGTAGGTAGGTTAGAAGGTAGGTGATTTATTAGTTTCACCGATATATAATAGTATGTATGTTAGTAGGTAGGTTAGAAGGTAGGTGATTTATTAGTTTCACCGATATATAATAGTATGTATGTTAGTAGGTAGGTTAGAAGGTAGGTGATTTATTAGTTTCACCGATATATAATAGTATGTATGTTAGTAGGTAGGTTAGAAGGTAGGTGATTTATTAGTTTCACCGATATATAATAGTATGTATGTTAGTAGGTAGGTTAGAAGGTAGGTGATTTATTAGTTTGATATATATAGTATATTACACCGATATATAATAGTATGTATGTTAGTAGGTAGGTTAGAAGGTAGGTGATTATTAGTTTTCACCGATATATAATAGTATGTATGTTAGTAGGTAGGTTAGAAGGAAGGTAATTTATTAGTTTCACCGAACATAATAGTATGTATGTTAGTAGGTAGGTTAGAAGGTAGGTGATTTATTAGTTTCACCGATATATAATAGTATGTATGTTAGTAGGTAGGTTAGAAGGTAGGTGATTTATTAGTTTCACCGATATATAATAGTATGTATGTTAGTAGGTAGGTTAGAAGGTAGGTGATTTATTAGTTTCACCGATACATAATAGTATGTATGTTAGTAGGTAGGTTAGAAGGTAGGTGATTTATTAGTTTCACCGATATAATAGTATGTATGTTAGTAGGTAGGTTAGAAGGTAGGTGATTTATTAGTTTCACCGATATATAATAGTATGTATGTTAGTAGGTAGGTTTAGAAGGTAGGTGATTTATTAGTTTCACCGATATAATAGTATGTATGTTAGTAGGTAGGTTAGAAGGTAGGTGATTTATTAGTTTCACCGATATATAATAGTATGTATGTTAGTAGGTAGGTTAGAAGGTAGGTGATTTATTAGTTTCACCGATATATAATAGTATGTATGTTAGTAGGTAGGTTAGAAGGTAGGTGATTTATTATTTTCACCGATATATAATAGTATGTATGTTAGTAGGTAGGTTAGAAGGTAGGTGATTTATTAGTTTCACCGATATATAATAGTATGTATGTTAGTAGGTAGGTTAGAAGGTAGGTGATTTATTAGTTTCACCGATATATAATAGTATGTATGTTAGTAGGTAGGTTAGAAGGTAGGTGATTTATTAGTTTTCACCGATATATAATAGTATGTATGTTAGTAGGTAGGTTAGAAGGTAGGTGATTATTAGTTTCACCGATAATAATGTATGTTAGTAGTAGGTTAGGTAGGTGATTTATTAGTTTCACCGATATTATAGTATGTATGTTAGTAGGTAGGTTAGAAGGTAGGTGATTTATTAGTTTCAGATTAGTATGTATGTTAGTAGGTAGGTTAGAAGGTAGGTGATTTATTAGTTTCACCGATATATAATAGTATGTATGTTAGTAGGTAGGTTAGAAGGTAGGTGATTTATTAGTTTCACGATAATAGTATGTATGTTAGTAGGTAGGTTAGAAGGTAGGTGATTTATTAGTTTCACCGATTATATAGTATGTATGTTAGTAGGTAGGTTAGAAGGTAGGTGATTTATTAGTTTCACCGATATATAATAGTATGTATGTTAGTAGGTAGGTTAGAAGGTAGGTGATTTATTAGTTTCACCGATATAAGTATGTAGTAGGTTCACCGATAGTAGTATGTAGTAGGTAGGTTAGAAGGTAGGTGATTTATTAGTTTCACCGATAAATAGTATGTATGTAGTAGGTAGGTTAGAAGGTAGGTGATTTATTAGTTTCACCGATATATAGTATGTATGTTAGTAGGTAGGTTAGAAGGTAGGTGATTTATTAGTTTCACCGATATATAATAGTATGTATGTTAGTAGGTAGGTAGAAGGTAGGTGATTTATTAGTTTCACCGATATATAATAGTATGTATGTTAGTAGGTAGGTTAGAAGGTAGGTGATTTATTAGTTTCACCGATATATAATAGTATGTATGTTAGTAGGTAGGTTAGAAGGTAGGTGATTTATTAGTTTCACCGATATATAATAGTATGTATGTTAGTAGGTAGGTTAGAAGGTAGGTGATTTATTAGTTTCACCGATATATAATAGTATGTATGTTAGTAGGTAGGTTAGAAGGTAGGTGATTTATTAGTTTCACCGATACATAATAGTATGTATGTTAGTAGGTAGGTTAGAAGGTAGGTGATTTATTAGTTTCACCGATATATAATAGTATGTATGTTAGTAGGTAGGTTAGAAGGTAGGTGATTTATTAGTTTCACCGATATATAATAGTATGTATGTTAGTAGGTAGGTTAGAAGGTAGGTGATTTATTAGTTTCACCGATATATAATAGTATGTATGTTAGTAGGTAGGTTAGAAGGTAGGTTTATTAGTTTCACCGATATATAATAGTATGTATGTTAGTAGGTAGGTTAGAAGGTAGGTGATTTATTAGTTTCACCGATATATAATAGTATGTATGTTAGTAGGTAGGTTAGAAGGTAGGTGATTTATTAGTTTCACCGATATAATTATAATAGTATGTATGTTAGTAGGTAGGTTAGAAGGTAGGTGATTTATTAGTTTCACCGATATATAATAGTATGTATGTTAGTAGGTAGGTTAGAAGGTAGGTGATTTATTAGTTTCACCCATATATAATAGTATGTATGTTAGTAGGTAGGTTAGAAGGTAGGTGATTTATTAGTTTCACCGATCCATAATAGAATGTATGATTGTAGATAGGTTAGAAGGTAGATGTATTATTAGTTTCACCGATACATAATAGTATGTATGTAGTAGGTAGGTTAGAAAGTAGGTGATTTACTAGTTTCACCGATATATAATAGTATGTATGTTAGTAGGTAGGTTAGAAGGTAGGTGATTTATTAGTTTCACCGATATATAATAGTATGTATGTTAGTAGGTAGGTTAGAAGGTAGGTGATTTATTAGTTTCACCGATATATAATATTGTATGTTGTAGGTAGGTTAGAAGGTAGGTGATTTATTAGAGTAGGTAATTTTATTAGTTTCAACCGATATATAATAGTATGTATGTTAGTAGGTAGGTTAGAAGGTAGGTGATTTATATTAGTTTAACCGATATATAATAGTATGTATGTTAGTAGGTAGGTTAGAAGGTAGGTGATTTATTAGTTTCACCGATACATAATAGTATGTATGTTAGTAGGTAGTGTTAGAAGGTAGGTGATTTATTAGTTTCACCGATACATAAAGTATGTATGTTAGTAGGTAGGTTTAGAAGGTAGGTGATTTATTAGTTTCACCGATATATATAGTATGTATGTTAGTAGGTAGGTTAGAAGGTAGGTGATTATTATTTTCACCGATATATAATAGTATGTATGTTAGTAGGTAGGTTAGAAGGTAGGTGATTTATTAGTTTCACCGATATAATAGTATGTATGTTAGTAGGTAGGTTAGAAGGTAGGTGATTTATTAGTTTCACCGATATATAATAGTATGTATGTTAGTGTAGGTTAGAAGGTAGGTGATTTATTAGTTTCACCGATATATAATAGTATGTATGTTAGTAGGTAGGTTAGAAGGTAGTGTTATTAGATATAATAGTATGTATGTTAGTAGGTAGGTTAGAAGGTAGGTGATTTATTAGTTTCACCGATATAATAGTATGTATGTTAGGTAGGTTAGAAGGTAGGTGATTTATTAGTTTCACCGATATATAGTATGTATGTTAGTAGGTAGGTTAGAAGGTAGGTGATTTATTAGTTCACCGATATATAATAGTATGTATGTTAGTAGGTAGGTTAGAAGGTAGGTGATTTATTAGTTTCACCGATATATAATAGTATGTATGTTAGTAGGTAGGTTAGAAGGTAGGTTAGAAGGTAGGTGATTTATTAGTTTTCACCGATATATAATAGTATGTATGTTAGTAGGTAGGTTAGAAGGTAGGTGATTTATTAGTTTCACCGATATATAATAGTATGTATGTTAGTAGGTAGGTTAGAAGGTAGGTGATTTATTAGTTTCACCGATATATAATAGTATGTATGTTAGTAGGTAGGTTAGAAGGTAGGTGATTTATTAGTTTCACCGATATATAATAGTATGTATGTTAGTAGGTAGGTTAGAAGGTAGGTGATTTATTAGTTTCACCGATATATAGTATGTATGTTAGTAGGTAGGTTAGAAGGTAGGTGATTTATTAGTTTCACCGATATATAATAGTATGTATGTTAGTAGGTAGGTTAGAAGGTAGTTTATTATTTCCACCGATCTATAATAGTATGTATGTTAGTATGTATATTAGGACGTCGGTGATTTATTATTTACACCGATATATAATAGTATGTATGTTAGTAGGTAGTAGGTTAGAAGGTAGGTGATTTATTAGTTTCACCGATATATAATAGGTATGTATGTTAGTAGGTAGGTTAGAAGGTAGGTGATTTATTAGTTTCACCGATATATAATAGTATGTATGTTAGTAGGTAGGTTAGAAGGTAGGTGATTTATTAGTTTCACCGATATATAATAGTATGTATGTTAGTAGGTAGGTTAGAAGGTAGGTGATTTATTAGTTTCACCGATATATAATAGTATGTATGTTAGTAGGTAGGTTAGTTAGAAGGTAGGTGATTTATTAGTTTCACCGATATATATAGTATGTATGTTAGTAGGTAGGTTAGAAGGTAGGTGATTTATTAGTTTCACCGATATAATAGTATGTTAGTAGGTAGGTTAGAAGGTAGGTGATTTATTAGTTTCACCGATATAATAATAGTATGTATGTTAGTAGGTAGGTTAGAAGGTAGGTGATTTATTAGTTTCACCGATATATAATAGTATGTATGTTAGTAGGTAGGTTAGAAGGTAGGTGATTTATTAGTTTCACCGATACATAATAGTATGTATGTTAGTAGGTAGGTTAGAAGGTAGGTGATTTATTAGTTTCACCGAATATAATAGTATGTATGTTAGTAGGTAGGTTAGAAGGTAGGTGATTTATTAGTTTCACCGATATATAATAGTATGTATGTTAGTAGGTAGGTTAGAAGGTAGGTGATTTATTAGTTTCACCGATATATAATAGTATGTATGTTAGTAGGTAGGTTAGAAGTAGGGATTTATTAGTTTCACCGATATATATAGTATGTATGTTAGTAGGTAGGTTAGAAGGTAGGTGATTTATTAGTTTCACCGATATATAATAGTATGTATGTTAGTAGGTAGGTTAGAAGGTAGGTGATTTATTAGTTTCACCGATATATAATAGTATGTATGTTAGTAGGTAGGTGATTTATTAGTTTCACCGATATAATAGTATGTATGTTAGTAGGTAGGTTAGAAGGTAGGTGATTATTAGTTTCACCGATATATAATAGTATGTTAGTAGAGTTTATTGTTTCACCTAATAGTATGTATGTTAGTAGTAGGTTAGGTAGGTAGGTAGGTTAGGTGATTTATTAGTTTCACCGATATATAATAGTATGTATGTTAGTAGGTAGGTTAGAAGGTAGGTGATTTATTAGTTTCACCGATATAATAGTATGTATGTTAGTAGGTAGGTTAGAAGGTAGGTGATTTATTAGTTTCACCGATATATAATAGTATGTATGTTAGTAGGTAGGTTAGAAGGTAGGTTATTAGTTTCACCGATATATAATGAGGTAGGTTAGAAGGTAGGTGATTTATTAGTTTCACCGATATATAATAGTATGTATGTTAGTAGGTAGGTTAGAAGGTAGGTGATTTATTAGTTTCACCGATATAATAGTATGTATGTTAGTAGGTAGGTGATTTATTAGTTTCACCGATATATAATAGTATGTATGTTAGTAGGTAGGTTAGAAGGTAGGTGATTTATTAGTTTCACCGATATATAATAGTATGTATGTTAGTAGGTAGGTTAGAAGGTAGGTGATTTATTAGTTTCACCGATATATAATAGTATGTATGTTAGTAGGTAGGTTAGAAGGTAGGTGATTTATTAGTTTCACCGATATATAATCGTATGTATGTTAGTAGGTAGGTTAGAAGGTAGGTGATTTATTAGTTTCACCGATATATAATAGTATGTATGTAGTAGGTAGGTTAGAAGGTAGGTGATTTATTAGTTTCACCGATATATAATAGTATGTATGTTAGTAGGTAGGTTAGAAGGTAGGTGATTTATTAGTTTCACCGATATAATAGTATGTATGTTAGTAGGTAGGTTAGAAGGTAGGTGATTTATTAGTTTCACCGATATATAGTATGTATGTTAGTAGGTAGGTTAGAAGGTAGGTGATTTATTATAGGTTAGAAGGTAGGTGATTTATTAGTTTCACCGATATAATAGTATGTATGTTAGTAGGTAGGTTAGAAGGTAGGTGATTTATTAGTTTCACCGATATATAATAGTATGTATGTTAGTAGGTAGGTTAGAAGGTAGGTGATTTATTAGTTTCACCGATACATAATAGTATGTATGTTAGTAGGTAGGTTAGAAGGTAGGTGATTTATTAGTTTCACCGATATATAATAGTATGTATGTTAGTAGGTAGGTTAGAAGGTAGGTGATTTATTAGTTTCACCGATATATAATAGTATGTATGTTAGTAGGTAGGTTAGAAGGTAGGTGATTTATTAGTTTCACCGATATATAATAGTATGTATGTTAGTAGGTAGGTTAGAAGGTAGGTGATTTATTAGTTTCACCGATATAATAGTATGTATGTTAGTAGGTAGGTTAGAAGGTAGGTGATTTATTAGTTTCACCGTATATAAAGTATGTAGTTAGTAGGTAGGTTAGAAGGTAGGTGATTTATTAGTTCCAACGATATATAATAGTATGTATGTTAGTAGGTAGGTTAGAAGGTAGGTGATTTATTAGTTTCACCGATATATAATAGTATGTATGTTAGTAGGTAGGTTAGAAGGTAGGTGATTTATTAGTTTCACGATAATAGTATGTATGTTAGTAGGTAGGTTAGAAGGTAGGTGATTTATTAGTTTCACCGATATAATAGTATGTATGTTAGTAGGTAGGTTAGAAGGTAGGTGATTTATTAGTTTCACCGATATATAATAGTATGTATGTTAGTAGGTAGGTTAGAAGGTAGGTGATTTATTAGTTTCCCGATATAATAGTATGTATGTTAGTAGGTAGGTTAGAAGGTAGGTGATTTATTAGTTTCACCGATATATAATAGTATGTATGTTAGTAGGTAGGTTAGAAGGTAGGTGATTTATTAGTTTCACCGATATATAATAGTATGTATGTTAGTAGGTAGGTTAGAAGGTAGGTGATTTATTAGTTTCACCGATATATAATAGTATGTATGTTAGTAGGTAGGTTAGAAGGTAGGTGATTTATTAGTTTCACCGATATATAATAGTATGTATGTTAGTAGGTAGGTTAGAAGGTAGGTGATTTATTAGTTTTCACCGATATATAATAGTATGTATGTTAGTAGGTAGGTTAGAAGGTAGGTGATTTATTAGTTTCACCGATATATAATAGTATGTATGTTAGTAGGTAGGTTAGAAGGTAGGTGATTTATTAGTTTCACCGATATATAATAGTATGTATGTTAGTAGGTAGGTTAGAAGGTAGGTGATTTATTAGTTTCACCGATATATAATAGTATGTATGTTAGTAGGTAGGTTAGAAGGTAGGTGATTTATTAGTTTCACCGATATATAATAGTATGTATGTTAGTAGGTAGGTTAGAAGGTAGGTGATTTATTAGTTTCACCGATATATAATAGTATGTATGTTAGTAGGTAGGTTAGAAGGTAGGTGATTTATTAGTTTCACCGATATATAATAGTATGTATGTTAGTAGGTAGGTTAGAAGGTAGGTGATTTATTAGTTTCACCGATATATAATAGTATGTATGTTAGTAGGTAGGTTAGAAGGTAGGTGATTTATTAGTTTCACCGATATATAATAGTATGTATGTTAGTAGGTAGGTTAGAAGGTAGGTGATTTATTAGTTTCACCGATATATAATAGTATGTATGTTAGTAGGTAGGTTAGAAGGTAGGTGATTTATTAGTTTCACCGATATATAATAGTATGTATGTTAGTAGGTAGGTTAGGTTAGAAGGTAGGTGATTTATTAGTTTCACCGATATATAATAGTATGTATGTTAGTAGGTAGGTTAGAAGGTAGGTGATTTATTAGTTTCACCGATATATAATAGTATGTATGTTAGTAGGTTAGGTTAGAAGGTAGGTGATTTATTAGTTTCACCGATATATAATAGTATGTATGTTAGTAGGTAGGTTAGAAGGTAGGTGATTTATTAGTTTCACCGATATATAATAGTATGTATGTTAGTAGGTAGGTTAGAAGGTAGGTGATTTATTAGTTTCACCGATATATAATAGTATGTATGTTAGTAGGTAGGTTAGAAGGTAGGTGATTTATTAGTTTCACCGATATATAATAGTATGTATGTTAGTAGGTAGGTTAGAAGGTAGGTGATTTATTAGTTTCACCGATATATAATAGTATGTATGTTAGTAGGTAGGTTAGAAGGTAGGTGATTTATTAGTTTCACCGATATATATAGTATTATGTTAGTAGGTAGGTTAGAAAGGTAGGTGATTTATTAGTTCACGATATATATAATAGTATGTATGTTAGTAGGTAGGTTAGAAGGTAGGTTAGAAGGTAGAAGGTAATCGGTACTAGGACCAATTCTCTTTCTAATTTACATCAACGACATAGATGAGGGTACATGTACAATGATCAAATCACGATACAAAAATTGCAAATAGCGTACTCTCAAAAGAAAAGTTGTCGATATGCAACACAATCTAGCTAAATTGTCATGTTGGGCCAAATTTGGCAAAATGAGTTTTCAATGCGGATAACATTATAAAGTACTACAATCGAGATACTAAATGAGAAAGCACACTATTCGATGAATGGCACTCAGCTTAAGAATGTAAACAGAGAAACCGATCTGGGGGGAGTAACAATATCGAGTAACCTAAAACCGAGTCAACAATGTTCAGAAGTTGTTAATAAGGCAAACAAAATAATTGCTTTATAGGCAGGTCATTTGAGCATAAATCCAAAGAAGTTATCCTAACCCTTTACAATTTCATTAGTCCGCCCTCTTCTGGAATACTGCGTTCAATCATGGGTGCCCTTATTACCAAAAAGATATAAACAAGCTTAGAACAGAGTTCAACGTAGAGTTACCAAAATGATACCTATCCCTAAAGAACAAAACCATACGAAGAGCGTCTTAGAGAATTAAATCTAGTTCCTTTAACCCAGCGCAGATTAAGATGTGACTTAATTCAAGTGTTCACAATCATCAAAGGCATCGACAATATGACTGTTAGGTAAGTACTTCACTATCGACCAATCTATTACACGCGGGGAAAACGGTTGCAAAATTATTGGTAATCTTTTAACTCACACTAATCTAAGATTTCTTCTTCAATCGATTGGTGTGGTGTTGTCAACTTGTGGAATGGGCTTCCCCGGAAAACGTTATAGACTGCATCACCATTTGATTCATTTAAACTCTGCCTAGACAAATATCTCGCATCAAACCCGCGACTGACTGCGTTGTTAAATGGAATAACTTTACTTTTTTCCCCCCCTCAGTTACTAACCCATCTGTCCATACTAACTTCCTAATCCTGCCACGGACATTAGTTCCAGGGCAGTATTTTCCCTTTCCAATGTTCCCTACCCATCTAAAACCACTGTTTGGACACTTGATCCTCAGTGTTTTGGAGGACAAGCAACCTAGAAGGGTCACTAGATCTGTTGTTGCTTGATTTCCTTTGTACTCCTTTGTACTCCTTTGTACTCCTTTGTAGGTGATTTATTAGTTTCACCGATATATAATAGTATGTATGTTAGTAGGTAGGTTAGAAGGTAGGTGATTTATTAGTTTCACCGATATATATTAGTATGTATGTTAGTAGGTAGGTTAGAAGGTAGGTGATTTATTAGTTTCACCGATATATAATAGTATGTATGTTAGTAGGTAGGTTAGAAGGTAGGTGATTTATTAGTTTCACCGATATATAATAGTATGTATGTTAGTAGGTAGGTTAGAAGGTAGGTGATTTATTAGTTTCACCGATATATAATAGTATGTATGTTAGTAGGTAGGTTAGAAGGTAGGTGATTTATTAGTTTCACCGATATATAATAGTATGTATGTTAGTAGGTAGGTTAGAAGGTAGGTGATTTATTAGTTTCACCGATATATAATAGTATGTATGTTAGTAGGTAGGTTAGAAGGTAGGTGATTTATTAGTTTCACCGATATATAATAGTATGTATGTTAGTAGGTAGGTTAGAAGGTAGGTGATTTATTAGTTTCACCGATATATATTAGTATGTATGTTAGTAGGTAGGTTAGAAGGTAGGTGATTTATTAGTTTCACCGATATATAATAGTATGTATGTTAGTAGGTAGGTTAGAAGGTAGGTGATTTATTAGTTTCACCGATATATAATAGTATGTATGTTAGTAGGTAGGTTAGAAGGTAGGTGATTTATTAGTTTCACCGATATATAATAGTATGTATGTTAGTAGGTAGGTTAGAAGGTAGGTGATTTATTAGTTTCACCGATATATAATAGTATGTATGTTAGTAGGTAGGTTAGAAGGTAGGTGATTTATTAGTTTCACCGATATAATAGTATGTATGTTAGTAGGTAGGTTAGAAGGTAGGTGATTTATTAGTTTCACCGATATATAGTATGTATGTTAGTAGGTAGGTTAGAAGGTAGGGATTTTTAGTTTCACCGTATATAATAGTATGTATGTTAGTAGGTAGGTTAGAAGGTAGGTGATTTATTAGTTCACCGATATATAATAGTATGGTTAGTAGGTAGGTTAGAAGGTAGGTGATTATTAGTTTCACCGATATATAATAGTATGTATGTTAGTAGGTAGGTTAGAAGGTAGGTGATTTATTAGTTTCACCGATATATAATAGTATGTATGTTAGTAGGTAGGTTAGAAGGTAGGTGATTTATTAGTTTCACCGATATATAATAGTATGTATGTTAGTAGGTAGGTTAGAAGGTAGGTGATTTATTAGTTTCACCGATATATAATAGTATGTATGTTAGTAGGTAGGTTAGAAGGTAGGTGATTTATTAGTTTCACCGATATATAATAGTATGTATGTTAGTAGGTAGGTTAGAGGTAGGTGATTTAAGTATGTATGTTAGTAGGTAGGTTAGAAGGTAGGTGATTTATTAGTTTCACCGATATAATAGTATGTATGTTAGTAGGTAGGTTAGAAGGTAGGTGATTTATTAGTTTCACCGATATATAATAGTATATGTTAGTTAGGTAGGTTAGAAGGTAGGTGATTTATTAGTTTCACCGATATATAATAGTATGTATGTTAGTAGGTAGGTTAGAAGGTAGGAGATTTATTAGTTTCACCGATATAATAGTATGTATGTTAGTAGGTAGGTTAGAAGGTAGGTGATTTATTAGTTTCACCGATATATAAAAGTATGTATGTTAGTAGGTAGGTTAGAAGGTAGGTGATTTATTAGTTTCACTGATATATAGTATGTATGTTAGTAGGTAGGTTAGAAGGTAGGTGATTTATTTGTTTCACCGATATATAATAGTATGTATGTTAGTAGGTAGGTTAGAAGGTAGGTGATTTATTAGTTTCACCGATATATAATAGTATGTATGTTAGTAGGTAGGTTAGAAGGTAGGTGATTTATTAGTTTCACCGATATATAATAGTATGTATGTTAGTAGGTAGGTTAGAAGGTAGGTGATTTATTAGTTTCACCGATATATAATAGTATGCGAGTATGTTAGGGGGGGGTGGGGGGTTAGTGTGCACCCTAGACCTATATTTAAGCTTAACAACTTCCACAAGAGATACATTTATACATTTTTCCAGTAGAAAAATGTCCTGATCGAAGGCTGATTCCTTGCCAGCAGAAACCGACATGTAAGGTCTTAATATTGACAAAAATGGGATGGAAGGTCTTTTATCGTCAAACTAATGGGGCGATAGATTGATACATTAATTGGTTGGTAGGTTAATTGGTAGGCAGTTTAATTTATATGTAGGTAGGGTGCTAGGTTGTTTAGTAGGTTTTTTGGTTAGTAGGAGACTATATTTTGGTAGGTAGGTTGGTTAGTAAGATGGTAGAAGTGTAGGTAGTTTGGTTGGTAGTCGGGAGGATAGGTAGGTTGGTCAGAAGGTAATTTGGTTTGTAGGTAGGTAGGTAAGTTAGTAGGTAGGTTGGTTGGTAAGATGATAGAAGTGTAAATAGTTTGGTTGGTAGTCGGGAGGATAGCTAGGTAGGTAGGTTGGTCAGTAGGTAGGTAGGTAGGAAGGTTGGTTGGTAAGATGATAGAAGTGTAGATAGTTTGGTTGGTAGTCGGGAGGATAGCTAGGTAGGCAGGTTGGTCAGTAGGTAGCTTGGTTTGTAGGTAGGTAGGTAGGAAGGTTGGTTGGTAAGATGATAGAAGTGTAGATAGTTTGATTGGTAGGCGGGAGGATAGGTAGGTAGGTAGGTTGGTCAGTAGGTAGCTTGGTTTGTAGGTAGGTAGGTAAGTTAGTAGGTAGGTTGGTTGGTAATATGATAGAAGTGTAGATAGTTTGGTTGGTAGTTGGGAGGATAGGTAGGTAGGTAGGTTGGTCAGTAGGTAGCTTGGTTTGTAGGTAGGTAGGTAGGAAGGTTGGTTGGTAAGATGATAGAAGTGTAGATAGTTTGATTGGTAGGCGGGAGGATAGGTAGGTAGGTAGGTTGGTCAGAAGGTAGCTGGGTATGTAGGTAGGTAGGTAGGAAGGTTGGTTGGTAAGATGATAGAAGTGTAGATAGTTTGATTGGTAGGCGGGAGGATAGGTAGGTAGGTAGGTTGGTCAGAAGGTAGCTTGGTTTGTAGGTAGGTCAATTAGTAGGTAGGTAGGTTAGTAGGTAGGTTGGTTGGTAAGATGATGGAAGTGTAGATAGTTTGGTTGGTAGGAGGGTGGATAGATAGGTAGATAGGTAGGTTGTTTAGTAGGAGGGTAGGTATTTAGGTAGATTAGTAGGTTAAAAGGTAAGTAGATAGATTATAGGAAGCTTAGAAGGAGCATGGGTATGTAGGTAACCATTATTGTCCCTGTTTTAAATCCTGACACGTCATAAAAATACCCTTACTGTTTTCAATAAATTAGCATTGTACTGTATAGATATACCCATATCTAAACAAATGCTATGGGAACAGTGCCTAATAAGCAAACGGCTCAATAGGTGGTGTTTGAGAGAGAGAGAGAGAGAGGTGTTCGAAATTGTGAGATGAGACAGCGATACAGTGGCTATGCAACTTTGATAATTCAGAGTTGCAACGGGCCTTGAGAAGACAATCAAGTGTTGACACCCAAATAGCTTGAGAAAGGCTTCAGATGAAGTTCAAAACTCGGTGGGGACGCCGCACACTGGCTACTTGACTCTCCCACAAACTCATCCTGGTTATAATTATATCCACCATCATATTGAAATTTCGTGGGGCTTTAAAACCCAGGGAGGTAGGCCCAACTGCAGTCACGAAACCGGTAACAAATCTCACTAAAATATAAAGAATGAAATCCAAGGAATATAGTATACAATATATACATTAACATGTCAATAAACTAGGGCTTCAAACTATATATTTTTTTCTATGTGAGTGAGGGAGGCAAAAGGCAGAACTGCCTGTAGCGAGTGCCTCCTCCAAAGTTGAAAGAGTGACTGGGCCAAAATCAAGGGACGTTCGAGCCAAAATACCTGGACACACGGAGTTTGAAGCACTTTAAGTCATAGGTAGAGGGAAAGACTGATTCTGGGAGAGAGTTCCAGAGCTCAGCAGTCGAATAGAAGAAAGACTGAGAATAGCGTTTCACTCTAGGGTTGCAGAGTTGAGTTGCACAGAGTAGGGATGGGATTGTGTTCAGGACGGGTACTACGTACCCTACGTAGAGGAGGTTGTATACACTGGGAAAGCTCTGAGGAACACTGATTATTGTAGTAGCGCTAGAATAGCGAGAGAAATGCAACACTGCAGCGAAGAGAGAGAGATTGCAGAGAGTTGGTGAGAGGACTGTAGTTAATGATACAAAAGGCTTTCCTTTCTACTTTGTCTAAGAGTGCAGTGTCAGAGGATCCTCCCAACACACATGAACAATACTCAATACAAGGACGCACTGTGCCCCTGTACAAAGCCAGAAGCTAAGCAGAGGTAAAGAACCCCTTGAGACGGTTGAGTACACCCAGCTTCTGGGAGGCTGCCATAGCAAGACTGGTAGTATGGTCCTTCCAAGTGAGAGCAGAAGAAGAAGAGACACCGAGAATATTGAGAGAAGATGAAGGATTGATTTTTGTATTGTTGAAGTGTGATGGATAGTTCTCTGGAAGTTCCGAACGGGTAGTAAGATGAAGAAATTGGGTTTTGGAAGCATTAAAGGCAACAAGGTTTTCTCTGCCCCAATTGGAAATAGTAGTTAGATCAGAAGATAAGTGTTGCATGGCTTCATTACGTTCGTCTTCGAGGGATTGCTGTCTGGGGCGTTCTGGAAAACTAATTGAGTAGTGTATGGTAGAGTCGTCTGCGAATGAATGGATGGGACTGGAGGTACAGTTCAGAAGATCATTTATGAAAATTAGAAACAGAATGGGAGATAGGGCAGAGCCCTGAGGAATACCGGAGTTGATAGGATGAGGAAGTGAGCAATGACAGTCCACAACCGCAGTTATGGAACGGCTGGAAAGGAAATTAGAGACAAAGGCACAGATGGAGAGATAGAAACCGAAGGAGGGTAGTTTAGAAATTAAAGATTTGTACCAGACTCTATCGAAGGCCTTTGATATGTCTAGTGCAATAGTGAAGGTCTCACCGAAGTCCTGAAAGGATAGTAAGATATGAAAGAAGATCACCGGTAGAGCTCTGACGATCTGAGAGCAGATTATGAGAAGAGAAATGCTCAAGAAATTTGGATGCAAGAATAGTTTAAAAAACTTTAGAGATACAAGAGATGAGAGCAATTGAACGATAGTTGGAGGGTTGTGAGCGGTCACCCTTCTTTGGGACAGGTTGAATGAGACCAAACATCCAGCAAGAAGGGAAGACTTTAGAGGAGAGACAGAGACGAAAGAGTTTGCCTAGGCAGGGAGTCAGCATGGAAGCACATATTTTAAGTACAACAGGAGGAACACCATCCGGACTGTATGCCTTCGTAGTATTAAGCCCAGAGAGGGTAGAAAGTACATCTTTAGAAGAGATTAGGATATTAGGCATAAGTAGGAGAGAGGGGGGTGGAGAGGGAGGAATAGCACCGGAATCATCCAAAGTGGAGTTTCTAGCAAAAGAAGTGATGGTTGTGCCATCAGAGTGGAAAAGGGGAGAGAAAGACGAGGAAGAATAATTGTTGAAGAGGTTTTTGGCTAAACGCCAGAAAGCTTGGGAAGAGCTAGAGTTGGATAGTTCAGTGCATTTATTATTGATGAAGGAGTGCTTGGCAAGTCGAAGAACAGATTTGGCTTGATTCTGGGCAGAAACATAGGAAGAATGAGATTCTAGAGTTTTAAGGTGTTGGTTCCGTTTGAATGCTTCCTCCTTGTTGCGGACAGCAGTATAACAAACATGAGTAAACCAAGATTTGTTTGCATTAGACTGAGAGAAAGAAAATGGATTATGATGGACAGTATACCATTTTAGTTAGCTAAGGTGTGGTGGCTATAGTTTCATATCATGGCCAAGATGTGGCGGCAACTGCGCTGCAAAGTAATCCTGCAATGTTGTACAAAATAATGTCAACGTTCAAATGTTGCTGGACAAAATGCTCGTACAAATCCACATCAGTAAACCAAAGTTAGTGTTCCGAAAGACGTACTTTAGTTAATGCAGTTGATGTATACTAAGCACGTAAAGGATGTAAGCAAGTAAAATACAAAAGTACAGTCGTCAGAATAAGTTTTTTACCTACCAGTGATATTTTGTATGCAAGTATTACATATTGCTGGTAATAGTACAACAGCTTGTACAAAATATGGAAAGGAACGTTATTTTTCAAAATGTAAATGTATTAGTTTTATTTTCACAATGAAAATGATGGAGTGGTAAAGAACATATTCTGACGACTGTGCTTAGTTGACAAGCCAAGGATCTAATTTTGGAGAAAACGGAAAACACGAAAAATATACCACAAACAGTTTGATTATGCAATGTAAAACACATTGACTACAACGATAATTCACAATTTGTTTAGATCAAGTTGCACACAGTTTAGAAAACTTTGATAATATGGCACTCATTCTGAAAACATGTCTACCAGGTATCAGAAATCTAACACATAGATCGGAAAAGGTAAGAACAACATTATGTAGGACGATATTTTCATTGATGATCAATGTTAAGAACGGGGTGTTACTTATAATATGTGTACGACATTTGTTATTGTTTATATGTATGTTATATTGCACACGGACATGTTGTGGTGTATAATGTTTGTAGATCAATAAAGATATGCTCCAGGATGTGGGACAAGATATAATTACCAATGTAAAAGTCGTTGGAATAGAGTAAGTAACTAAATATAAACACTAGCGAGTAGGCAAGTAGCCTTAGTTATTTTTGTTTTAATTTAATTGAGGGTAAATTACCATGTCCCCATCTAGAATACTTGTCTGTTGTGAAGATTTGTAGTGAAATATGTTTGATAATTATGAAAACTTGGTAATAATATGATGTAGAGACTAGACACATACAGTAATGTTATATATTTTCAGTTAGGATAAATACATGAACTGCTAAGGGATTTAATTTTCGCCATGTGAATCAAATAATAGTAAACAAGAAAGCATAAAGCCCTTAAAAGGACGAGGGGGGGGGGTCTGGACCCTTTTCTTCCTAAAGTTTAGAGCCATTCGTTTTGAAATTTTAATATGTTTTCCCCATTAGTTTGGCGATTTTAAAACCTTTCGGCCCATTTAGGTGTCGGGAGCCTGTAATTAGTGAGGAACTGCCCTTCGGCCAGCATTTTTCTGACAAAAATGCTCAAGCTTATCTCGAAGGGGGGTCTTGGGGGTATCTTTTAAGCTTGATGGAGATCTAGGGAGGAAACTAAAAAACAAAATAATAATAAATACATAAATAAATAAACCAATATATAAAAATGTCTCCCAAAATTATAGAAAAAGCGCGAATAAGTAAAGAAGCACTCCTGTCGGTACGGTATGTTAGTGGAAATGACAGACAGCTCTGGGTGTCTGTAAGTAGGACAGTAGAACATGGATACTTACGCTGTTGACAGGTAAGTAGAAAAGTTAATAGTTGAGGAGGTAAGTTTGGAGCAGGAAGGTGTTTTACGAGGTCTAGGGGTGGGAGTATATGGGTGGAGAGAGAGAGAGAGAGAGAGAGTTACAAGGCGTTACAAGGAATAGTTAGTATCTCAGAGACTTGCTGTCCATTCCGAGGAGATACTCGAAGTGGAAGGAGAAAGAAACTGTTTAGTGCACTACACTCTTAACACACTGGTTTTACCTTCTATAACAACACTAAGTCTTGTGTACAGAAGTTCGTCCTTTTCAACATTTTGATGTGGAGGCCTGTACACCAGAACAATCCTATAAATAGAGTTACCTAGATTGAGGTCTACTCCAAGCAGTTCATGTTCTGACCTGACCTTTCAGTCAATTGGGTTTAGAAAATCTCTGATGTACAAAAGAATTCCGGCCCCTTCCTGCATGGTTCTGAATTTGTGGAACATTCTATATCCAGGTATTTCAAATTCCCCAACATAATCTCTGGTGTCACTGTGAATCCAGGATTCAGTGATAGCCACTACATCGAAGCATTCTGTAAACAACAATGCCCGAAGTTCTGAGAATTTATTCCTAATTGACCTGGCATTAAATAATACTACCTTAAGGGGATTCAGGTTTATCTTAGAACCCCCTAGCTTACCCCGTTTCCCGAAGAGAAGGGGGTCTCTGGAGGTAGTGCATTTTCTTGCACACTATTTCTCTGTACACTATCAGAGGTGTTGCAATTCCCTATGTTTGGTGAATGCTCACCTGAGGTAGAAGAACCACTATCTATGGTTCAGAAATTGGCAACTGAGGTGTAGAGCCTAGAGGGAGTTGCGAGGCATCTCTCAATCTATTGGGGAACTCTGCCATTTGTTGAGAGGTATTCCTACTCTCAGAGGGACGAACTCCTTCTTTTGTGGGACCTCTTTTTGGAAGTTTGAGATCAACTGCTGGTGAGGGTTTGTTCTTTTCCTGCTGGGAGATGCTTTCTATTTATTGTTGCTTGCCCCCAGCAAGCTGTAAAGATGGTGATTTAGGAAATCACCAAGTTTGATTTTACCGCTAGTGCTTAAGTGCACACCGTCACAGAGGTAGAGGTAGCGCTTCCCATAGAACTCGTCAAATAGGTCCACAAATCTCACCCCTTTCTGGATACATACAGTATGTCAGCTAACCTACCATTTAAGCCTATTGCTTTGCTGGTAGCAAAATCCCCTCCATACATCCTAGGCAAAATACCAAGTATCATGTCTCAGTCTGTCTTGAGTCGGAGCTCATCAAGCAGAGTCATGATCTCTCCTAATATTGACTCTGGCACCAATTTTATTTCTTTTGAGAAACAGGTCATTACCAATGACCTGGGCTATTATTGCCATCCCCTTGGTCTTGGACCAGACTCTCTCCACTTCCTTTGTAATCTGGAAAGTCCTTGCACCTGCGAGGCTCTTCACCTTTGTCACATCTCGGCGAAACTTAACAAAGTGAGACTCTTGGCCTTTGACCTGAGAATCCCCAATCAAAATTGTTTTTGTCTCCTTGTCACTAACGAGACCAAACCTGCTTGACATGTTTAGTTTGGTCCCTTTGTGGTTTGAATGATGCATAGTAGGCTTAACATTTCGCTGCCCACTCTGCACTCGACGATCCTTTTTCCTCTATTCTGTGAGGACTTAGGGAAGTCATACTGACTTTTGGCATGGTCTAGAAGACTGAATCTATTTGATGTGTTAACCTCATATTCCTGTCTGTTTTTTTCTTTTTTCTTTTTGTATGTGGCCTCTCTCCAAGCATAGCGAGGGTCACTAGCACTAGCTGGAATCGCAGCCTCTTCTGTAGTTGCTACTTCAATTGTTGCCTCCTTGAATGGCACTACATTCTTATTTTGCTTAATTGCACCTCCATAAATTGTGCTGGTGTTTGAAGGAATGGGTGCCACCCTCTCAATAGCTTCAGTTCTAAGGTTATTTATTACCTTTTTCAACTCTTCTATTTCTTTTCTACCTTCAGAAACTTTGTTCTTTAGAATTGTATGTTCTGTGTCTCTTTGCTTTAATTGTTCCTTAATCCCAGCTACCTCCTTCATGAGCTTGCCTTCTATCTCACAGAAGAGACAAAGACTATCATGTTGGATGCTGGCATATGCACCTTCTTTGAAGTCGATGCACCACTTTAGCTTCTTGCACTTAGCGCAAGTTGCTTTGAGTTTTGCAGTACTAGTAGCTGACATGGTTTTAAATTTGTTCTAACAGTTCATATATTTTGTAAAGGCTTCTAACTTCAAGGAAATCTAATGACCAATACAATGCTATAAAAAGGGGGTTGGTGGTCAATTTTTCCCGCATCCGCATCCGCATCCGCATCCGCCTATTCGTCAATGGTGTTCATTCTGTTCTAGAATCTGACTTCGTTATGCCTGCCACACTAAACCAAAGGTCTCCCCGAGGTCAGACAGTCCCAACGTGCCGCAGCTCCCAACTGAGCAGCACTCGTGTCCTAAAGACACTGATTTTCCGAAAGGAGTGACAAAGATAGCTTGAATCCTTACTAAGTACTACTAACCACCTTCAAACGGCCAGAATCTAGAATCAAGTGATCAAGGGATATTACACTTATTCCAGTAGACAAACCCGGGTATTTTAGTTGGCCTGGCAACCAACATTGTGTGGTGTGTCTTTTTCTTCTGCTCTCACTTGGAAAGACCATATTACCAGTCTCGCTAAGGCAGCCTCCCAAAAGCTGAGTGTGCTCAACCGCCTCAAGGGGTTCCTTACCCCTGCGCAGCCACTTGCTCTGTACAGGGGCACAGTGCGTCCTTGTATTGAGTATTGTTCACATGTTTGGGGAGGATCCTCTCACACCGCACTCCTAGATAAAGTAGAAAGGAAAGCCTTTCGTATCATTAACTCCCATCCACTCACCAATTCTCTGCAATCTCTCTCTCTTTGCCTCAATGTTGCATCTCTCTCACTATTCTATCGCTACTACAATAATTAGTGTTCCTCGAAGCATTCCCAGTGTATACCACCTCCTCTACGTAGGGTACGTAGTACCCGCCTTGCAACACAATCCCACCCCTACTCTGTGCAACTGTCCAACCCAAGAGTGAAACGCTATTCTCAGACTTTCTTCTATTCAACTGCTGAGCTCTGGAACTCTCTCCCAGAATCAGTCTTTCCCTCTTCCTATGACTTAAATTGCTTCAAACTCTGTGTGTCCAGGCATTTTAGCTCAAACGTCCCTTGATTTCGGCCCTGTCACTCTTTGAAATCTGGGGAAGTCACTCGCTGCAGGCAGTTATGCCTTTTGTCTCCCTCATTCACGTAGAAAAAAAGAAAAAAAAAAGAAGAAGGCACTCTCCACATCCTCCTCACCCTACGGAAATTAGCTGTACATGAAAACAGTTGAAAGTTAATAACCTTGCAGTGCTTGGAAATATCCTAAAATAATGTACAAAAAAGTTAGAAACGGAAAGGAAATGTCATGATTACCTTCATCTTTGTTTTTCCTTCTGCTCTCTTCAACCGAAACCCGTGTTCTTTTTTGCCAGGTTGTCAATAATCATTGTCTACTCCAAACCAACTTCTCTATGGTGTGAGTCTACTCTTTTATTAAATGTGTCAATTGAGCCACTGCCTATAACTTCATTAGGGAGCTTATTCCACTCAATAATTATACGTGGGGCTGTTCGGCCAGGCAGCATAGGGAACGATTACTACGGCTAATGCGGGTGATGGCATTTTTAGTTGTATCTAGCTTTGCTGTTTTGCCTATTAGTGTTAATGTGTTCCCTCCTTTGGAATTATCTTTCTTTATCTTAAATAGATTATTGGCATTTATGTTACTAAATCCTTTTAGAACCTTGAAACACTCTATCAGCTGCCGCCTTATTCTCCCATTCGTAAGTGAAAACATAAATTATCTTAAGGGGAGATGGGTCGTTTTTTAGGTCCCATTTCTTCCTCATGTTTAGCCCCATTAGTTTTCAGATTTTAAGATGTTCGGCCCATTAGTTTGTAATTTTGTATATTTGTACTTGATATTGACAGATAACTTGAATTTAAAGGCGTTAATAGGGTTGGGTGGTGGCTGATAACTGCCGTGTTTGATGGAGGAGCAATAATGGTTTGGTGGTTCTCACAGGTAAGCCACGGTAGCCTTGTCCGTTTCTTAGCCATTAATGTGTGACTTTAACCTCAAGACAATTTTTTATTAAGGTGACAGTTACAAAGTGGTGTACAATCTATCTTATTCTAGTTACATTCAGGGACAAGTGGCTTACCTCATGACACAGGGACAAGTGGCTTGTTTCTACACTTTTGGTAATGCACTATATTGACGAAAATTAGGGGACGGTGTGAAAAAAGCTGTGTCAAAATATCATACTGATCCAACTGTTTGTTAATAAATTATTCCCGAAAAACGATGCCACACGGCCTCTGAAACCCATAGTAGGTACAGCACAAATTCCATCCCGATAATATCTTCCCTTTAACATATCAGGATTCAAACCCGGTGTACCAGTCTGCTTTTTCCCCCGTCCGAAATTTCCCCTTGTGGGAAATCTGGCCCAGGATAAATTTCCCCCGGGGGGAATTTTGGCCTAGGATATTATTCCCCCCTCTTGGCCAAAATTCCCCCCCACCCACCCGGTTATATGGTAAGTGTATCAATGACTTTAACATTACTGAAACATCAAACAATGGCTCGACCATCACAACAAAATTACTAACATAACATTAGGTTAGGTTAGGTTAGGTTAGGTTAGGTTAGGTTAGGTTAGGTTAGGTTAAGTTAGGTTAAGTTACGTTAAGTTAGGTTGGTTTGGTTAGGTTAGGTTAGGTTAGGTTAGGTTAGGTTAAACAGTCTTTCAATAAAGTCATTATGTCAACTAATGGTTCCGATATAAGGGGGGGAAAATAGCCAAGAGGGGGGAAAAATATCCTAGGTCTGAAATTCCCCCCGGGGCAAAACAGCCCAGGCCACTTTTCCCGGGGGGAAATTGAGCCTAGGCTACTTTTCCGGAGGGGAAGTTCAGTCAGGGGGGAAACATTTCCTGCTACACCGGGTCCATTGGATTACCTGTCCAGTGGCAAGACCAGTCCATCACACCTCCGTATGTATATACTCAGGCACATACCCCATTTCTGGGGGTGGCTAACACGATACAGAACCCGAACAGAAACAACATTTAAAGTTCCTATTCTCAGGGTCCTGGACCACTTTCGCGTTCTTTCGCCCGTTTCTCTGTCTCGTCGAGTAGGATAATTATACAAGGGAAGGGGGATTCCTAGCCCCCTGTCCCCTAAAGGAAAAGTAGGACAGTAAAAGAGACAGACAGAAACAGCTAAGGTTTGGTAGAGGATCCCAAACCACACTCTGGATAGGACCAGCCATCACCCAGGTAAATAAGCTTTGTAAATACCAAGAGTCGCATGGTGTGTGTGCTCTCTCACTCTCTCTCTCTCTCTGCTTTCTTTAAATGCACCCATGGGATCTTTCTCACACACACTTTCTTTTTTCTCAACTCACACTTTTTCATTTCCGTCCCTGGTTCCCTTTCCATTCCAAGACTGACTATCTCTCTCTGTCTCTCTCTCTCTCTCCCTCTCTCTCTCTCTCTATGTCTATTACTCTGTCTGTTCATTGTTCTCGCTTTTGGTTATTATTTGTTCTAATGTTTAACAAAAGCCCCGTTGTACACTCGCTCCAAGAATTATCTGCACCCCTACCCTGATGATCTGGTGTGTACAGCTTGGTAGTATAGGTTGTAGGTCGTAGGTAGTAGGTCTTAGGTAGTATAGGTAGATAGTAGTATAGATGGATATAGCTACAGGTAGATATGCAAACCCTACCAAGCTGTACACACCAGATTATCAGGGTAGGGGTGCAGATACCTTTTGGACCGAGTGTACCTCATTACTTAAGGGGAGAATTTTACTTATAAGAGTTTTTTTCGGGACTCCTTTCGGCCTCATGTTTAGCCCATTTGTTTCGAGATTTTCAAACGTTCGCTCCATTAGTTTTGACGAATTTAAGACCTTTCGACCTATTTCTGTCAATTTTGAGATCTTTCGTGCCATTTAGGCGTCAATTTGTTCCTGCCGAGCGATAGCGATAGCGTAATGCATGAATGCGAGGAATTTCGGTGTGAGTATCCTAGGTTCGAGTCCTTGGAGTGCCACATGTATATGTTGATTTCAAAATTGAGTTTAGAAGTAAAGTTGGTTTGTGAAAACAAATATAATTAGGAGGAATCGGCCTTCGACCAGGACATTTTTCTATCGAAAAATTTACAAATCTATCTTGAAGGTGGGTCTTGGAGGTATTTTTGTTAAGCTTGATTGAGGTCTAGGGAGCAAACTAAAAATATCCCCTTAAATCTCATGTTTACCTGTTCTCCTTACTAGTTCATCCATTCTACTTTACTTACTACTTCATGTTTACCTGTTCTCCTTACTAGTTCATCCATTCTACTTTACTTACTACTTCATGTTTACCTGTTCTCCTTACTAGTTCATCCATTCTACTTTACTTACTACTTCATGTTTACCTGTTCTCCTTACTAGTTCATCCATTCTACTTTTACTTACTACTTCCATGTTTACCTGTTCTCCTTACTAGTTCATCCATTCTACTTTACTTATACTTCATGTTTACCTGTTCTCCTTACTAGTTCATCCATTCTACTTTACTTACTACTTCATGTTTACCTGTTCTCCTTACTAGTTCATCCATTCTACTTTACTTACTACTTCATGTTTACCTGTTCTCCTTACTAGTTCATCCATTCTACTTTACTTACTACTTCATGTTTACCTGTTCTCCTTACTAGTTCATCCATTCTACTTTACTTACTACTTCAATGTTTACCTGTTCTCCTTACTAGTTCATCCATTCTACTTTACTTACTACTTCATGTTTACCTGTTCTCCTTACTAGTTCATCCATTCTACTTTACTTACTACTTCATGTTTACCTGTTCTCCTTACTAGTTCATCCATTCTACTTTACTTACTACTTCATGTTTACCTGTTCTCCTTACTAGTTCATCCATTCTACTTTACTTACTACTTCATGTTTACCTGTTCTCCTTACTAGTTCATCCATTCTACTTTACTTACTACTTCATGTTTACCTGTTCTCCTTACTAGTTCATCCATTCTACTTTACTTACTACTTGTCTTCTATCGCTCTTCCTTTTAAGGGGAAGTTTTTGGGGTTTTTTTTCTAGACCCCTTTTTCCCTCTTTTTTAGACCCATTATTTAGCCCCTCCCCTTATCCACCCCCATAGTGTACTAAAGGTAGCGCCAGCGAACTTGACAATAATCTTGACCCTCTAAATTCTTATAACTCAAAATGAATGAAAGCAATCAAGCTGAAGTTTCTATCATTTGGGAAGAGTCCGCCAGGAAATAAGTGTGGATATTTACAGCCAGTTTGCTCTAGGCCCTTTTGAGTTACAAAGAGGTCAGGGATCGAAATGGTTGTCAAGTTCGTTGGCGCTACCTATACATGTGTCTATAGTTTTATTTTGTTCTTACTATTCTCATCCTTTTCTGTCTCCTCAACTCCTATTTTGTCAACCCTTTTTTTATTTATGTATTGCTTGCACCCTAAACCTCTGTCAGGCTTTACAAATATACCCCCAGAACCCCCTTAAAGATAAATTTGTACATTTTTCGATAAAAAAAAATGTCCTGGCCGAACGGTCCCTCTTAAATTACAGGCTATCGCTCGCCAGGAAAAAGTCAACACCTAAATAGCACGAAATGTCTTTATAATAGATTAAAAAATGTATAACAAAAATGGGGCAATATATCTTAATATCGCCAAACTAATGGGGCCAACTTCTTAAATTCTCAAAACTAATAGGACAAAACATGAGGGAGGAGGAGGTCCATAAAAAGAAACCCTCGCCTTAATGGGCCAGTTTTCTGGACTACTTTCTCCCTCATGTTTAGCCCCATTAGCTTTCAGATGTTAAGATGTTTGCCCCATTAGTTCGTCGATGTTAGGACCTTTCGCCCCATTTCTTCGTCAATATTTAGACCTTTTGTGCTAATTAAGCGTCAATGTTGTCCCTGGCGAACGATAGTGAGCCTGTAATGTTGGAAGGCCTTCGGCCGGGACATTTGTCTACCGAAAAATGTACAAATTAATCTAGAAGGGGGATCTAATGGATTTTTTTTTTTTTTTTTATTTGATGGAGGTCTAGGGAGGAAACTAGAAAACTAATGAATACATGCAAAAGTCGCCCACAAAGTGAACCATGCCCCCTTAAACCACCTTAGTCTACTGTAGTATCACTTTCCGTAATTGGGAGATGGGCGTGTTATTTGCTTATTTACATATTGTTTAATTATGTTTTAGTTTCCTCCCTAGACCTTAATCAAGCTTAAACAAAAAACCTGCCCATGACTCTCCTTCAAGATAAATTTGCACATTTTTCGATACGGTCCCTTTTAAAATAAAGGCTGGCTATCGCTTGCCAGGAAAAAATCGACACCTACATGACACGAACACTCTATTGACAAAGAAATGTAGTGAACAGTCTTAAAATTGCCAAAATAATGGGCGGATGTCTTAACATTTGAAAACTAATGGGTTGAACATGAGGAAGAAGGTTGGCCAGAAAAAAGACCCGTCAGACTGGCCGTTTGTTTGGTCTATTGATTCATTTATTCATATAGTTTTTTAGTTTCCTCGCTATACCTCCATCATGCTTAGATAAACACCCCCTAGACCCCCCTTCAAGATAAATTTGTACATTTTTCGGTAGAAAAATTTCCCGGCCAAAGGCCGGTTCCTCTTAAAATTGCAGGCTCGCTATCGCTCGTCAGGAAATAATCGACACCTAAATGGCACGAAAGGTCTTAAAATTGACAACGAAATGGGGCGTAAGGTGTTAAAATCGCCAAACTAATGGGCCGAACGTCTTATAATTTCAAAACTAGTGGGGCTAAACATTAGGGAGAAGGGGGTCCATAAAAATGGTCTGCCTCCCCTTAAGCTTTGTCTCTTTTCTGTGCACTTTGTTCCGTTCCTCTTAACCCTTTACGGTCTAGCAGGAAGGGTTGTAACTATCGCAGGAGGGATTGTAGGCTGGGACACTAATATAAACATAATTATGAGATGATATTATAATCATAATATGTAAGGTATGTGTATTAAGACAGTGAACGTTATAGTTGGTTAGGTGTGATGATAAATTAGTAAATTACCTATATCCAGTAATAGTTCAATACATATTAATAGATAACATAAATTACCTATATCCAGTAATAGTTCAATACATATTAATAGATAAAATAAATTATGGTCATATAAATGTATGAAAATATTGTAGTTGGTAGTGGAAGAGTATAAAGTTAATGGACGTAATTATTGTGAAGGTTATTATTTGTCTACCTAATAATGCACACGCTTATCCCGATGTAGGGGCTTGGGAGTATTTGTTATCTAAGATTATGGAGGAAACTATATAATTATATATAGATTTATATATATATATATATATACATACACACACACACACACACACACACATATATATATATATACTGTATACCGGGTATATATAATTATATACTGAGAGACTAGAAACATTTAGTGGCTCACGTGTATTTGTGATATATTCTCAATATTTGTAACTCTCATGCTTTGTGGGTTAGAATTAAATGAAATCAATTTCTACCCGAGTTGCGTCGGGACACTCAAAAATCCGTGTATGGTATTCTGGAAATATGGATCCTACAACTAGGTTTGAATTGAAATATATTCGCCTAGTGGGTTTCCCTTCTCCCTAACATAAATAGGATAGAAGGCTGAGTGTCTTTTAGACTGCCGTGGTGTAATTGATTAAAGCGTCGGTTATCATCCTGATGGTCGATGGTTCGATCCCCACTGAGAGACTAGAAATATATATATATATATATATATATATATAATTATATATTAACAAACATAACAAAACAAAAATCTGGCGTCGTATCTCATTTTCCCTCGCTCCAGCGATATACTTCCAGCCAATTTTGTTCTGAGTCCTTTACCATTCTCTCTCTCTCTCTCTCGCTCTCGCTCTCGGTCTCGCTCTCGCTCTCTCTCTCTCTCTCTCTCTCTCTCTCTCTCTCTCTCTCTCTCTCTCTCTCTCTTCTTTAGCTTCTTCTGACTGCATTAGAAGTGTAATTAATTAGTCATTATTCCACATGGAGTATCTTTAATAAACCATGCTGTAATAACATTCCACATGGAGTATGTTTAATAAACCATGCTGTAATAACATTCCACATGGAGTATCTTTAATAAACCAGGCTGTAATAACATTCCACATGGAGTATGTTTAATAAACCATGCTGTAATAACATTCCACATGGAGTATCTTTAATAAACCATGCTGTAATAACATTCCACATGGAGTATCTTTAATAAACCATGCTGTAATAACATTCCACATGGAGTATCTTTAATAAACCATGCTGTAATAACATTCCACATGGAGTATCTTTAATAAACCATGCTGTAATAACATTCCACATGGAGTATCTTTAATAAACCATGCTGTAATAACATTCCACATGGAGTATCTTTAATAAACCATGCTGTAATAACATTCCACATGGAGTATCTTTAATAAACCATGCTGTAATAACATTCCACATGGAGTATCTTTAATAAACCATGCTGTAATAACATTCCACATGGAGTATCTTTAATAAACCATGCTGTAACATTCCACATGGAGTATCTTTAATAAACCATGCTGTAATAACATTCCACATGGAGTATCTTTAATAAACCATGCTGTAATAACATTCCACATGGAGTATCTTTAATAAACCATGCTGTAATAACATTCTCCCTGGCAATTCATTTCACACTTTATCAGCATTATTATTTTTCCTTTACACGTGTTTTCTCTTCTGTGATTTTCTCTTGTGTAGTTGATTTTAACCCTTCTGTAGCATCAACGCCTTTTTAATTTTATTCTTGCTATAGTTCGACTATTTTGTGCAGTTTAAGAAGGATCTGTGGTGGTGAAAAGAGTTAAAGGAGATATTTCGAAGCCTATTAATTGCTGGAGGCCCTTTTTATATTGAATATAATCGTCTAATAGGAGCTAGAATAAAATAAAGTGGACGTCGCCGGTACAGAAGGGGTTAACATGTATTATCCATTATACAGCTATTTCTATATTATAAGCCAATAAAACAAATTAACGGGCGCAGTTATCAGAATAATAATACATACATAACACAAACAAATTATATTAAAGATGGAATTTCGCTTTAAGTACAAAGCTTGACTGTTGTTTGGTGGAAATAATGTTCACGTCTTATGGTTTGTATATACAGTATTATACTATATAGCTTTCATTTCCGTCCCCGGTTCCCTTTCCATTCCAAGACTCTCTCTCTCTCTCTCTCTCTCTCTCTCTCTCTCTCTCTCTCTCTCTCTCTCTCTCTCTCTCTCTCTCTCTCTCTCTCTGCAATAGTCTCGTCTGCACTTAATGAATTACTTACAAATTGTATTTAATTAATCTTTCTTCCACATCGAGTAACTTTAATCAACCATGCTGTGATAACATTCTCCCTTTCAATTAATTTTACACCTTACCAGTATTATTTGTATTCCTTTACACTTGTTTTCTCTTCTGTAATTTTCTCTTATTTAGTTGAATTTAAAAATTGTGTTTTCTATGTGAGTGAGGGAGACAAAAGGCAGGACTCCCTGTGGCGAGTGCCTCCCCCAGAGTTGAAAGAGTGAAAGGGTAAAAATTAAGGGACATTTGAGCCAAAATGCCTGGACACACGGAGTTTGAAGCAATTTAAGTCATAGGATGAGGGAAAGACTAATTCTGAGAGAGAGAGTTCCAGAGCTCAGCTGTTGACTAGAAGAAAGATTATATAGCTATTTATACATTATAAGCCAATACAACAATTTGACAAGGAAAATGATCAGACTAATAATAGCTAGAATACATACATACATAACAAAATACATATATAGTTATAGCTAGAATACATACATACATAACAAAATACATTTATAGTTATAGCTGGAATACATACATACATAACAAAATACATATATAGTTATAGCTAGAATACATACATACATAACAAAATACATATATAGTTATAGCTAGAATACATACATACATAACAAAATGCATATATAGTTATAGCTGGAATACATACATAACAAAATACATATATAGTTATAGCTAGAATACATACATACATAACAAAATACATATATAGTTATAGCTAGAATACATACATACATAACAAAATACATATTAGTTATAGCTAGAATACATACATACATAACAAAATACGTATATAGTTATAGCTGGAATACATACATACATAACAAAATACATATATAGTTATAGCTAGAATACATACATACATAACAAAATACATATATAGTTATAGCTAGAATACATACATACATAACAAAATACATATATAGTTATAGCTGGAATACATACATACATAACAAAATACATATATAGTTATAGCTAGAATACATACATACATAACAAAATACATATAGTTATAGCTAGAATACATACATACATAACAAAATACATATATAGTTATAGCTGGAATACATACATACATAACAAAATACATATATAGTTATAGCTGGAATACATACATACATAACAAAATACATATATAGTTATAGCTGGAATACATACATACATAACAAAATACATATATAGTTATAGCTGGAATACATACATACATAACAAAATACATATATAGTTATAGCTGGAATACATACATACATAACAACATACATATATAGTTATAGCTGGAATACATACATACATAACAAAATACATATATAGTTATAGCTGGAATACATACATACATAACAAAATACATATATAGTTATAGCTGGAATACATACATACATAACAAAATACATATATAGTTATAGCTGGAATACATACATACATAACAAAATACATATATAGTTATAGCTGGAATACATACATACATAACAAAATACATATATAGTTATAGCTGGAATACATACATACATAACAAAATACATATATAGTTATAGCTGGAATACATACACACATAACAAAATACATATATAGTTATAGCTGGAATACATACATACATAACAAAATACATATATAGTTATAGCTGGAATACATACATACATAACAAAATACATATATAGTTATAGCTGGAATACATACATACATAACAAAATACATATATAGTTATAGCTGGAATACATACATACATAACAAAATACATATATAGTTATAGCTGGAATACATACATACATAACAAAATACATATATAGTTATAGCTGGAATACATACATACATAACAAAATACATATATAGTTATAGCTGGAATACATACATACATAATAAAATACATATATAATTATAGCTAGAATACATACATACATAACAAAATACATATATAGTTATAGCTGGAATTTCGCTTTAAGTACAAAGCTTGACTGTTGTTTGGTGGAAATAATGTTCACGTCTTATGGTTTGTATATACAGTATATATATTTTTGTCTATTGCTAAAAGGAGTCTTGTGTCCATATTTTTAATAATTTATATGAAAACCGCCATGTAATTAGCTCCAGTATGTAATAGTTTGTGAAAATAGGTTAGAAATTCCATTTTAAGTAAACTTCTTTAAACATTATCACATGCGAAAACGTATACAGATTATACAGATTATACAGTATACAGATTATAGCTTCTCTACTATTTGTCATTATGGCTTAGCTTACCCATTTTACTATCGTTAAATTTACTAACGTATTGCCATATTGTCATGTGTACTTGATACTGAGGCAGAGAGGAGCCACATTTATCGATTTGGCTTATATTATTAATCTCTGTATGATTTTGTATTATGCTGCCGGAGTGGCCATATTTACCCTCGTATCTACAGCGAGTGGGGTCCACGAGAATGGTGGGAGGCTGGACCACCAGGGAACCCTCACAGTTAATGGACATTCAATAAACAACTAGCTTCATTTAACGTGCTATTTTTTCGTAATGGAAGCATTCTCTTAATTGAATTGATTGGAAAGTACTTTGTCTGTTTGATGTAATTAACGCTAGTAGAAAACAACTTTATTTGATTGATTGTATATTCGAATTGTTAGGATGACCTATGAAGAGGTTGAAACATACTATACTCTACGCAAATGTTGTCGTATATATATATATATATATATACTGTATATATATAATATAAATATTTATATATATATATATATATATATATATATATATATATATATACTATATATATATATATATATATATATATATATATATATATATATATATATATATATATATATATATATATATATATATATATATATATATATATATATTATATATATATATATATATATATATATACTGTATATATTAATTGTATTTGTCTTTGTTTAGTAATATTGTCCATCAATATGCTTTGCCGGTAATTACCCATGTTATCTCCCCCTCTATCTGTACACCTCACTTCCTCCTCCTTATCTTACCGGTGCAATGTTTTTCTGTTTCATATTCGGGTCACACTTTGGTTTAATTATTTCTCCTCGTTACTCATTCACACACACACACACACACAGACGCGCGCACACACACACAAACACACACAGACGCGCGCACACACACAAACACGCACACACACACACACACTTACACAACAAGAAGAGTTCACCAGTGCTCATCCATGTTCCTCTTCCTACCTGCTTGCTAATTGGGCCACGTGCAAAAGTTATACAAAGCTTGCTTCTGTGAATCCGTCTGCAACACAAATGCTCAACGACTAAGAGTTGGGAGCAAGGAACCTCACCTTAAGGGGAGTAAGACCGTTTCTCTGGACCTCCTTCTCCCTAATGTTTAGCCCCACTAGTTTCGGCCCATTAGTTTGGCGATTTAACACCTTTCGCTCAATTTCGTTGTCAATGTTAAGACCTTTCGTGCCATTTAGGTGTCGATTATTTCCTGGCGAGCAATAGCGAGCCTGCAATTTCAAGAGGAACCGGACTTCAGACGGGACATTTTTCTACATAAAAATGTACAAATTTATTTTGAAGGGGGGTCCTGGGGGTGTTTATCTAAGATTGATGGAGGTCTAGGGATGAAACTAATGTAATATATGAATAAATGAATTAGTAGACCAAACAAACGGTCTGCCTCCCCTTAACACTTGCAATAAGACTCACCACCTGCAATTAGCCTCTCCAGATTGGTTTTTAATAATAATAATGATGATAAATTTTCTTTCTAAAGGAAGCCCTTCTTGTCTGGTCGAGGTGACCCATGACATAAATACGAAAACACCGAGAGAAGTAATCATAAAGGGAAAAGAACACAAACAAAGCAAGACTGACATTCATACACCTTCACACTTCTTTCATACACCTTAAAAACAAAGCAAGACAGACATTCATACACCTTCACACATCTTTCATACACCTTAAAAACAAAGCAAGACAGACATTCATACACCTTCACACGTCTTTCATACACCTTAAAACCAAAGCAAGACAGACATTCATACACCTTCACACGTCTTTCATACACCTTTACCCTGGAACACTATCGCTCCAAAAGTGAGATATTCATGTATCACTGTTGCAAATTTGCAACTGCCACTTTAAAAATCCATATCTCCATAATCATTTGGTATTTTTCATTATCCTTCCTACACAACATTAATCTATAATTCCTTAGTATACTCTCAGGTTTAAGGCAAAAGTAAGTTATTCTATCATATTTAACCCCTAAAGATCGGGGTCGGACTTAAGTCCGATACGAGAAAATTGGACTAAATGACGGGATCGGACTTAAGTCCGTGGGCGTATTCTCGCCCTAATTTAGCTGGAAAACGAAATTTGGTGGTCAGGCGGTGTACTACAAGGACCCACCCACACATCCCCACTGCGTGACCGTGACTCAGTGACCCTCAAGCAGCCATAATGGAAGGTCAAGATTTGCCCGTGTTCGATTCGGTGGCCGCCATCCCTAGTGCGTCGCGCCACCCTACTAACCACGCCTGGCTTACCACCCAGGAACTAGATATCATGCTGAACTCTTCAGAACTTTCTAATAAGCTGTTGGATGAAACCGTCGAAGGTCTGGGTGAGAGTTTTGGTAGTGTGGATGACTCGGAAGACGAAAATAACCCGATCATAGGCTTTCACCCCAAGCTTAATTTGCGTGGGGTGGATGTTGTGGTTGATATTGGACAGACCCTTGAGCAAATTGGAGACGTTCCTGACGAAGAACATACTGGTGTGGGTGTTGGTAAGTACAATTTACATTTTATAATTGCTTGAAAATGTGATTGCAAGCATTTTATCACCTTACGAGCGGCTGGTGGAGTATATTTCACTGTGCCGCCCAGCGTTTTTTTTTTATTACCCTAAATGGGGTTGTTTCCGTGCTCTTTTTCATGCATAAACAAGACCCAGAGCGTAATACAAGTATGTATCCCTGAAAGGGCCTAAATTGAGCTTTCCAATGACACCCGAACCATCCTTCTACGATCACTGGTTGTCTTTCAACGATCGTGCAACACGAGTGCAAAAACTCTAAAATACGGTAATTTCCTTATATAATTCCCTGTGTGGTGAGCGGTCTTGAGGTAATTTATGCTCCTAATCACCGCTCCGCTCTCTCTCAGAGCACATTACGTCCTCAAAATTGCACTCTACAAGAAATTTCCTTTGCATTTTATAGCGTTAAAATTATATGCAGGCGTTCAGTAAATTTCTTACGGTAATACAAACAATGAAAGATTGAATATTTGTGCTTGGCATTATATGATTGTGGGGAACAGATGTAGGCCTACCGTATATATTATTTTTTCATATATATGATACATAATTATGTAACATTGTTATATTATCACGACACTCTCTCTCTCTCTTGTCTCTTCCTCTCTGGGTCTACCTATAAATTTATAATTGCATGTGACCTTGAAATTGCTTGATAGTTTGATTGCAAGCATTTTATAGCGTATTATTTGCAGGCGTTCAGTAAATTTCTTACGGTAATACAAACAACCAAACAACGAAAGATTGAATATTCGTGCTGCACATCCCTCATACGAAATACCATTCCCACCGTATAGAGAGAATACAGAAACTGAACTGAAGAAAGAGTGAAAAAGATATAATAATACAGAAATATTACAAGCAAATAAATGAAATAGAGAGATTAGTTAGAGAAAATAATAATGAGAATTACATATACGGATGAGGAAGAGAGAAAGGGAGCGCGAGAGAGGGAAAGCGAGCGAGCCAGAGAGAGAGACAGACAGACAGGAGGAGTGAGAGAGATTAGAGAAAATAATAATGAGAATTACATATACGGATGAGGAAGAGAGAGAGAGAGACAGAGCGCGCGCGCGCGCGCGCGCGTGCGAGAGAGAGAGAGAGAGAGAGAGAGAGAGAGAGAGAGAGAGAGAGAGAGAGAGAATACAGAGAATACAGAAATATGGAGAAATAAGAGAAAATAAGACCGATTACCGAAGGAATAGTAGACGCGCGAGGCCGAAGTCAGGCCAAAGCGAACGCAACCGAACGCGCCCGGGAAATAGACCAAAAAGTACCTCCTCTTCCTCACCTCTTCCCACCCTCCACACTAGCTCATAACATCTATAATAGACTTATATGGGGAGACGAAGAGTTGCTCTTTCCAAAAATGATCGTTTCGTTTGCATTGGAGCCATAGTAACGGCGCTAGGGCGAGTGAAAGTGAGCGAATATTTCGAGATTATGCCCGCTGAGCGGTACAGTGTAAAATACCTTACCACCCGCTAAATAATGGTTAATTAACAAAATATATATAGCCACAATATATTCAAATACCAGCATCAAATGTGAAACTTTTGCAAAATTGGAAATATTTCCTATCAGGTTGCAGAGCCTCTAGTCCAGCGTAGGCCTACCCTACCCAAACCAATATGGCCGATCCTGTTAGATTAGGCTTACATGCATATAAGGTCGAAATATCATAGACTTAGTTACTATATAATTATGGCTCACAATCTGCCTAAATATGCAAGTATTGCATAAACACAAAAGGTACTTACTTCCTATCGCGGTTGCACCAATGCAACCGGAAAACTTGCTGAGCTGGAGCTGGAGCGGCATAGGTCTCCTCACCATCGAGCCATGATCGAGGCATGCCTCAGACTGCCCTGGCCAGTCCGAGAACCAAGATATTGCCCGCCAGGGTTGAGTGGCGCGAAAATAATCGTTTTTGCGCATGCGTTGGTTGCACAAATACAACCTCGATAGTGCACCAGGGTTAAAAACAAAGCAAGACAGCCATTCATACACCTTCACACGTCTTTCATACACCTTAAAAACAAAGCAAGACAGACATTCATACACCTTCACACGTCTTTCATACACCTTAAAAACAAAGCAAGAGAGACATTCATACACCTTCACACGTCTTTCATACACCTTAAAAACAAAGCAAGACAGACATTCATACACCTTTACACGTCTTTCATACACCTTAAAAACAAAGCAAGACAGAGATTCATACACCTTCACACGTCTTTCATACACCTTAAAAACAAAGCAAGACAGACATTCATACACCTTCACACGTCTTTCATACACCTTAAAAACAAAGCAAGACAGACATTCATACACCTTCACACGTCTTTCATACACCTTAAAAACAAAGCAAGACAGACATTCATACACCTTTACACGTCTTTCATACACCTTAAAAACAAAGCAAGACAGACATTCATACACCTTTGCACGTCTTTCATACACCTTAAAAACAAAGCAAGACAGACATTCATACACCTTCACACGTCTTTCATACACCTTAAAAACAAAGCAAGACAGACATTCATACACCTTCACACGTCTTTCATGCACCTTAAAAACAAAGCAAGACAGACATTCATACACCTTTACACGACTTTCATACACCTTAAAAACAAAGCAAGACAGACATTCATACACCTTCACACGTCTTTCATACACCTTAAAAACAAAGCAAGACAGACATTCATACACCTTCACACGTCTTTCATACACCTTAAAAACCAAAGCAAGACAGACATTCATACACCTTCACACGTCTTTCATACACCTTAAAAACAAAGCAAGACAGACATTCATACACCTTCACACGTCTTTCATACACCTTAAAAACAAAGCAAGACAGACATTCATACACCTTCACACGTCTTTCATACACCTTAAAAACAAAGCAAGACAGACATTCATACACCTTCACACGTCTTTCATACACCTTAAAAACAAAGCAAGACAGACATTCATACACCTTCACACGTCTTTCATACACCTTAAAAACAAAGCAAGACAGACATTCATACACCTTCACACGTCTTTCATACACCTTAAAAACAAAGCAAGACAGACATTCATACACCTTCACACGTCTTTCATACACCTTAAAAACAAAGCAAGACAGACATTCATACACCTTCACACGTCTTTCATACACCTTAAAAACAAAGCAAGACAGACATTCATACACCTTCACACGTCTTTCATACACCTTAAAAACAAAGCAAGACAGACATTCATACACCTTCACACGTCTTTCATACACCTTAAAAACAAAGCAAGACAGACATTCATACACCTTCACACGTCTTTCGCTCATATCCCTATTGTCTTCCTATAACTTTGGTAATGAGGCCACAGTGATGGGCCGGTTTTCGGGACCACTTTCTCCCTCATGTTTAGCCCCATTAGTTTTCGGATGTTAAGATGTTTGCCCCATTAGTTAATCGATTTTAAGACCTTTCGCCCCATTTCGTCGTCAATAATTAGACCTTTCGTGCTATTTCGGTGTCGATTTTTTCCCTGGCGAACGATAGTGAGCCTGTAATGTTGGAAGAACCGGCCTTCGACCGGGAAATTTTTCTACCGAAAAATGTACAAATTAATCTAGAAGAGGGATGTAATGGATTTTTTTTTTTTTTAATGTGATGGAGGTCTAGGGAGGAAACTAGAAAATAATGAATACATGCAAAAATCGCCCAAAAGTGAACCATCCCCCCTTAACACAATCCCTCCACAAGTGTTTGGTCAGTGTCATTGGCCAGTTCCTCGTCCTATCCCATATACCACTTCGCTCTGATGCACTTTATCTTGTGCATGCCCTTTACTCTCCTGGAGTCTCAAATTGAGCGTCTTTCACACCATCTCTCCATATTCTCCTTGGTTTACCCCTCCCCTTACACCTTCCACCCCTGCTTTGTAGATTGTCTTCGTCGTTTTCTCTGTGCGTTACTGATTAGGCCTATCTAAATTATTATGCGCAAACCACTACAATAATGTTTAGTTTGCTCTCTATAGTAAACATCACTCTCAATTTACCATTGTTAAGCTCAAGTTGTACCATTTAACACAACTTGTTGTCTGGTCCAACTACTTTGCCGTTATGATAATGTAAGAGAACAAACTATCAGGGACACCACCAACAGGCACAGTTTAAGTTACTTTCAGTCAGAACACTGCCATCGTAATATATGTTTAGTTTATGTAATAATAATAATAATAATAATAATAAACGGTTTATTAAAGAATGGCAGCCTCATGAGCTGAAAATACACATTTTACAATTTAGTGGATGAACATGAGATGTACAGATATGAGGATGGTAAGCTTAGTTTACAAACAAAATAAATAAATACAATAATGATGCATGTGCAGAATACAAATTATCATAAAATAACCATGAGAGTAAGTGATATACAGTACATTTACACATTTATTAACTTACTCATATACAGAACATACGTATATACACGTACGTGCGCACATACATATACATACATATATAGGAACATAAGAACATGCAGTAAGTGTGCACATGTCCGTATACACAAACGCTCACGTATGCACACAGACATACATACATACAGAAACTGTTTTGGTAAGTGAGGTAAAGAGGGTGCGGGTACTACAATGGGAGGTTAATCCTCGGTAGTGGTGTGTGTGTGTGTGTGTGTGTGTGTGTGTGTGTGTGTGTGTGTGTGTGTGTGTGTGTGTGTGTGTGTGTGTGTGACAGAAGGCGAAATATGGAAGAGCTGGGCGTTCTATTGTTAAGGGTGGAAATACATGGATGAAGATACGCGAACACTTAATAATAGATAATGCTTATGCATAGATTTATAATCAGAAGTTGCGCTAGTGAGCAATATGTTCTCGCTCATATGTACGTATATTTACATACATATGTAATGTGTGTATGTGTGTATGTGTGTATGTATGTGTGTATGTGTGTGTGTATGTGTGTTACTCAGTTACTTGTTCGTCAAGGGGAATTCACGCAATGCGAGCTAAGCTCATTATTATCGCGCCTCCTTAACTGGGAATGTATTGCGTGAAATGCATGGTAAGTGTTTATGTATCGTTGGAATGGCTGTGGATGTGTGTGTAGTCTGTAATTTAGCCAATTGGCGACATCTGGATACGAAGGCTTAGGGTTAATCTGTACGGTACCATTCTCACTACGGTACCAGTCTCACCCGAAGGCTTAGGTTGATCAGTAGCTTAGGTTGACCAGTACGATACCCATCTCACCTTGTAACCGATCACCAACCCCAGATGGGACGTCACAACTTCGTCCACTTATACCAGGTTCCTATTTATACTGCTAGGTGAACAGAGGCTACACCGTTAGGAGACTTGCCCAAATGTCTCTTCCCAGCCCGGGTCTCGAACCCGGGACATTCTGGTTGTGAGCCAGACGCGCTATCAGTTACGCCACGGTGTGTGTGTGTGTGTGTGTGTGTGTGTGTGTGTGTGTGTGTGTGTGTGTGTGTGTGAGTCTGTGTTTTACAACTTCAGTATGGTGACACAAGTTAACAATAGTTTTGGCTAACATTATACAGTTTTGCTCAAATTTGGAAGGACCTCAAACAGTCAAAGAGGTATCAAAGTATGCCTATTTTAAACGTCAACAGGTCATACAGAAAATGACTAATATCGCCTAATAATAATAATCTCTCTCTCTCTCTCTCTCTCTCTGTCTCTCTCTCTCTCTCTCTCTCTCTCTCGCTCTGCTGTATGTTAGCTCTGCACGGCCAGTCTTTGGAACCTCTTGGCTCGGAAGAAATCGATGGTTGGATGAATGAGCAAATGAAGAAAGAAAATTGGGGAAGGGTTAGAGAGGGGAAAGCAATCTGAAAAAGAAAGAAATGTAAACACAACATTTGTCTGCATTAAAATGAATATAATATATACATATCGAATAATGTGCATGAAGAAGGTTTTGCAGGGGTTGAAATTGGAAAGCGTAATGTGGCAGAAAATAAGAGAGAGAGAGAGAGAGAGAGAGAGAGAGAGAGAGAGAGAGAGAGAGAGAGAGAGAGAGAGAGAGAGAGAGAGAGAGAGAAGTTTAAACCTGCCAGTACAACATAACTATATTTTACAGTATAACTCTTACTAACGAGAACTGACGAGCTCTCCAGTGAACAGAGACCTCAAGTCAAAGGAGTACAAAGGAAGTCAAGCAACAACAGTTCTACTGACCCCTCGAGGTTGCTTGCCTTCGAAAGCACTGCTGTTCAAAGTGTACAACAGTGGTTCAAAGTGGGTAAGGGACAGAGTGGGCAAGTCCTGATTTAAGGGGGGTGACCTTCTTTTTTTTTATATCGTTTTCTCTTTTTCTTTGGCTTTTATCCATTTGACCCCATTCATCCAACTGTTTTAAGACATTTAATCCCATTCAGGTATCGATTTCTTCCTGGCGAGCAATAGCGAGCCACCATTGTATGGAGAAATCCGGCTTCGCCGGAGAAATTTTTCTATCGAAAAGTAAAATTTTAGCCTGCTGTCAAAAATGTGGTTAAAAATTTGCTGACTCGCTACCGCTCGCCAGGAATAAAACAGACACCCGGATGGGGATAAACGTCTTAAAGTAGTAGGCTGAAAGGAGCCGAATGGATACAACCCAGAGAGAGAGGGGGGAAGAGAGAGACAAAAACGAGGTGAACCCCCTTAGTACCAGGTGGGGTGTATATCAAGAAACCGTACACAATACCTGCACTAACGTCAAAAGCTTTGGATAGAATATTGCACAGATCCCTTGTTTCTAACTATACTCCGACAATGTTTATCCCTCCATCTATGCCTTAACCCCTTCTTTATCGGCGACGTCTTTTTAATAGTATTCTAGCCATATTTATAAGGTTTCGTGCAGCTTAAGAAGGGTCTGTGGTAGTAAGAAGGGTCACGTGAGATAGTTAGAAGCCTGTTAATTGCTGGAGGCTCTTTATAAACTGAATAAAATAGTCTAATAGTAGCCAGAATATAATTAATAACATGTCGCCGGAACAGAAGGTGTTAATCTCCAATTTTCTTCTTGACCGTTCCATAGCTTTGGTTGTGGACGGCCATCGCTCACTTCCTCAACCTATTAACTCAGGTGTTTCTCAGGGTTCTGTCCTATCTCCAGCTCTATTTCTAATAATCATTCTCGATTGTCTCAACTGTACCTCTAGTCCTATCCATTCCTATGCCATTGACTCTACCTTACTTTATTCAACGAGCTTTGCTTTTTTTTCTATATTTTTGTTTTGTTTTCTATATTCCAACTACTCCCTCTTGGGCATAGGCTGAGAGCCTTTACACTACACCGCTGAACACCACGGTGAGGCCCATGAGGTCTTGTTCCAGTCTAGGGAGTGAGACATGCGAAGCACCCCGGCTCGAAGCAACTCCACCTCTGAAGCCGCTTCGCCTCTGCGCTTCACCGTCTCAGCCCCCACACACGGACCCTCACTCTCAGAACGCCACCTATTGAACAATTAACTCACTAGGCATTGCCCTCCTGTAACATATTTTGAATAAGGGCATATTCATAAAATGCTATTTAATCAGCGAACAGTGAGGGTATTTTTTTCGCATTTCGGTGTGCTGTGGTAATGCCCTGAAACTAGGTACAGCACAAATTCCATCCCAATAATATCTTCCCATTGACATATTGGGATTCGAATCTGGGTCCAATGGATTACCAGTCCAGTGGCAAGACCTCCCCTTGCATGGAGGAGACAAATGGCAGGTTGCCTGTAGCGAGTGTCTCCCCCAAAGTTAAAAGAGTGACAGAGCCAAATTCAAGCGACGTTGGAGTCAGAATACCTGGACACACAAAGTTTAAATTAGTCTAAGTCATAGGATGAAGGAAAGATTGATTGAGAAAGAGAGTTCCAGTGGTCACTTGTTGAGTAGAAGAAAGATTTTTGTTTTGCTAATTCTTGGGTTGGAGAGCTGGACAGAATAGGAGTGGGACTGAAAAGCAGGTGCCTCGCACTCGCCGCAAGGGAGGGGGTATACACTGAGAGAGCTCTGAAGAACACTGGTTGTTGTAATAGCGATAGAAGAGTGAAAGAGATGGAAGATTGCAGCGTGTAAAAGAGATTGTAGGGAACTAGTAAGAAGAGGCGAGTTGATGAAGTGAAATGCTTTTGATTCTACTCGTTCAAGAAGTCCGGTATCGGTGGAGCCTCCCAACACATGCGAACAATACTCAATATAGGGGTGCACTGTGCCCATGATACAGAGCAAGATGAGCGTGGGTGAAGAACTCGCAGAGACGGTTGAGCACATCTAACTTTTGGGAAGCTGTTTTAGCAGGAGTGGTAATATGATCTTTCCAAGAAAGGTCAGATGAAGAAGATACACCAAGAATGTTGAGAGAAGATGAAGGGTTGAGTTGTGTGTTAATGAAGAATAGTTGATAGTCTTGTGGAAGATTGTGATGGAGAGATAGAGGGAGAAACTGGGTCTTGGAGGCATTGAAAGCGACAAGATTTTCTCTGCCCCAATCAGAAATAATTGAAAGATCAGAAGATAGGCATTCTATGACCTCACCACATTTGATTAGGAGTGCTTGCACGCTGGGTTGGTGGGAAAAACTAGTTGAATAGTGTAAGGCAGAGTCATCATCATATGAGTGGATAGGAATAGAGGTATAGTTGAGGAGATCATTGATAAAAATTAGCAAGAGAATTGGAGACAGGCCAGAACCCTGAGGAACGCCGGAGTTGATAGGTTGAGGAAGTGAACGATGGCCATCCACAACTGCAGCTATGGAGCGGTCTGAAAGGAAATTTGAGAAAAAGGCACAAATAGAGGGATAGAAACCGAAGGTAGGTAGTTTGGAAATTAACCCTCGTCTAGCGGGGGGTTTTGGGCTTATTTGGGCATATTCAGGCCCTCCTGAATGATAAATCAAGTATCTGCATGAAAGGAAATGTATTCAGCAAAAAACTAGGCGTTAAAAGCTTCAAAATGAGACCAGAACGAGCTACGTAGCACTCGTGGTTCTCATACAGTGGTACCAGTACCATGGGAGTTTAGCGTATAGCGGTATATTTTTCCCAGCTATGCTCACTACTGGCTACACTGCCGGCCTCTCGAGAACACAGGGAGGGTGAGTCAGTGGGCGGCGGTAGGCCCTGGGAGTCGGACGTGTGGCCCGCTGCACCCCCGGCCATGCACTAGATTATAACCCTTTAAAAGCCATAATAATCCTCCTAACTTGCTGCAAATTGGTGCCCGGCTATAGCCGGGCACCGCTCTTTAAGGGTTAAAGATTTGTGCCAAACTCTATTGAAGGCTTTTAATCTGTTTAGAGCAATAGAAAACGTCTCACCGAAGTCCCGAAAGGAGGATGAAGAAGAGTTAGTAAGATAGGCAAGAAGATCACCAGTAGAGCGGCCCTTAAGGAAACCGTACTGGCGATCTGAAAGTAGATTATGGGAAGATAAATGCTTAAGAAATTTTGAGTTAAGAATAGTTTCAAATTTTTTTGAGATGCAAGAAATGAGAGCAATTAGATGATAGTTGGAGGGTTGAGAGCGGTCACCCTTCTTTGGTACAGGTTGAATAAGAGCAAACTTCCACCATGAAGGAAAGACATTAGAGGATAGACAGAGCCGAAAGAATTTTGCCTAGGCAGGGAGTCAGCACGGAAAACAGTTTTTGAGTACAACAGGAGGAACACCATCCGGTCCGTACACCTTCTTAGTATTAAGGACCACGATGAGGCAATAGCACACTTATCTCCTGATCTAACAACTATTTCCATTTCGAGCAAAGATAAGCAGGTTGCTTTCAATGCTTCCAATATCCAATTTCTCCATCTATCCAAAAGTCATAATGTTCCACTCGACTATCCTTGACTCTTCATCAACACACAACTCAACCCTTCGTCCTCTCTCAATATTCAAGGTTTCTCTTTCTCCTTTGACCTTTCTTGGAAAGACTATAATACCACTCTTGCTATAGATTTTTCAGTGTAAACCCCCTCATTTACGGAGAGTGGGTGGCACCCATCTCATTTCCACCCATTTTCAGTCCAACGCTATTTCCTAAGACTTAAACTGCTTCAAGCTCCCTGTGTCCAGATTGTTTACTCTAACATACCTTGAATTTGGCTCTCTGTCACTTTTTCAATGTGGGGCAACACTCGTTACAGGCAGCTTTGCCTTTCGTCACCTTTCATATCAAAAAGAAAAATAATAACCTTTAGGTCATGAGTATATGCTTGCCAAATTATAGTTCAATATATCAGCTGGCTAATAATATATTATGAGTCCCGCAAAACCATCTTAATCCTAATATAATAGCCTTATAGTAGCCATATATATATATATATATACAGTATATATACCGGTATATATATATATACTGTATATATATATATATATATATATATATATACAGTATATAATTTTCTTCTTTTTTTCTTTTTCTATATTCCAACTACTCCCTCTCGGGCATAGGCTGAGAGCCCGCACACTCCACCGCTGAACACGGCGAGGCCCGTGAGGTCTTGTTCCAGTCTAGGGAGTGAGAAATGCGAAGCACCCATTCACGGCTAGAAGCAGTCCCATCTCTGAAGCTGCTTCACCGTCTCATCCCCAGACTCGGACCCTCACTCTCAGAACGCCACCTATTGAGCAATTAACTCACTAGACATTGCCCCCTTTTAGCATATTTTGAATATGGGAATATTCATACAGTGCTATTTAATCAGTGAACAATAAGGGTACTTTGGGGGGCATTTCGGTGTGTTTTGTGGTAATGCACTAAAACTAGGTACAGCACAAATTCCATCCCAATAATATCTTCCCATTGACATATTGGGATTCGAACCCAGATCCATTGGATTACTAGTCCAGTGGCATGACCACTCCGCCACACCTCCCCTAAATATATATATATATATATATATATGTTAGTAAAGCCAGGTAATAAATTTTCTTTAATACATACGAGGTTGAAAGAAATGGCAATTTCTGCGTTGGAAATTTTATTATTCAAAGTTTCCAGGTCTCTCCGACATCTCCAGCACCATCAACCACCATCTTGAAAAATGGTACACCCAAAGCCCTCCCAACATTGACCCCCCCAATGAAATTAAGATCTTCTACCGCAATTATATGTCCTCTGAACACAAAAATGACGAGGCCGTCTTAAAAGAAATAATCTCCAAGCATGTCCACCCAACCAACCCGGAAAACAAAATCAAATTAATAATTTATTACAAATCCCCAAGACCTCCAACCTCGTTCTCCGCAACAAACCAGCCTCCACCAAGATAAAGAGCCCGATGACCGACGATCACGTCATTTACCAACATACCTGTAATTATGAGGACTGTGGACCTCATTCCTATATTGGTATGACGCAGACTCGTCTTTCACGTCGGTTAACTCTTCACCTTCAGGCTGGAGCCATCAAAGACCACTATCTCACCCCTAACCACCCTCACCTCACACGCAACGAGTTAGAGAAACACACCACCATACTCGATAAAGAAAGTGACCCAAGGAGATTACCTATACTCGAAGCTTTATATATCCAAGCCTTACATCCCAACATCAACAACCAAACTCTGGACCTTCAGATCCTTCCTTCTGCCAAAAGGCACTACCCTACAGGACCTAACACCCCTCCTCGCCCCCCGGTGCCCTTGACGCAGCCCCCCGGGCTACCTCCTTCAGCTTCGTCTTCTGCAGGCGCCACACAACTTAGGCCACGCCCCTCGACACGACACGCAGCCAATCAGCTTCGACCCCACCTATCGACCACCATCCCGCATCCAGTGCGCATGCGTGAAGCGGTTAACCCCTTTCTCTCCTAGTTTACGCTTCCACCAATAGCAGACTTTTGCCCCCTGTTTTCCGCCTCCTCTGATCCTCCACCCTCTATATATACCCTTCCTGTTTACCTTTTATATCATTCCTTCCTTACTTGATAATGCTGGTTGTCCAGTGAAACGCGTCGTATATCCTGTATCATCATGTACATTTATGTAACCCTGTACCACCATGAATTTTGCTCATCTCCTTCATCTACTTCCTGCCACCCAGCGAAAACTCATCAGAGACCTGGAAACTTTGAATAATAAAATTTCCAACGCAGAAATTGCCATTTCTTTCAACCTCGTATGTATTAAAGAAAATATATATATATATATATATATTATATATATATATATATATATATATATATTTATATATATATATATATATATATATATATATATATATATATATATATATTTTTTTGTTAATACATACGAGGTTGAAATATATATATATATATATATATATATATATATATATATATATATATATGTTGTCACCTCTACAATTTTGTCCTGATATATTAACCACCAGATTCTTGTTTCTGGCTGTATCTATAAACAAATAAAGAGAGCGGGGCTCCCTATAGAAGAGTGTACTATAAGGGCCGTGTGATGTATCTCATTCATCTCCCTCGGGCTGACGTCATATAATGGGGAAACACGTAGTCTCTCTCTCTCTCTCTCTCTCTCTCTCTCTCTCTCTCTCTCTCATAAACTATTTTCTGAAACAGAGGATATTACTTATGCAAAGCCGAGTGGCACTAAAAATAAGTGTGTGTTTTTTTTTCCCCACCTGCCTTACGAAGCTAAGCTGGTTTACCTTTATGTGTGTCTCTGTGTGTTAAACATATAGGTGGGGTTGATAGTGTCTGTGTCTGTGTTTGTGCTTGACATATAGAGGGAGTTGATAGTGTGTGTGTCTCTGTCTGTGCTTGACATATAGATGAAGTTGATAGTGTGTGTGCCTGTGTGTGTGCTTGACATATAGATGGAGTTGATAGTGTGTATGTCTGTGTGTGTGCTTGACATATAGATGGAGTTGATAGTGTGTGTGTCTGTGTGTGTGCTTGACATATAGATGGAGTTGATAGTGTGTGCGTCTGTGTGTGTGCTTGACATATACAGTAGATGAAGTTGATAATGTGTGTGCCTGTGTGTGTGCTTGACATATAGATGGAGTTGATAGTGTGTGTGTCTGTGTGTGTGCTTGACATATAGATGGAGTTGATAGTGTGGTGTCTCTGTCTGTGCTTGACATATAGATGGAGTTGATAGTGTGGTGTCTCTGTCTGTGCTTGACATATAGATGGAGTTGATAGTGTGTGTGTCTGTGTGTGTGCTTGACATATAGATGGAGTTGATAGTGTGGTGTCTCTGTCTGTGCTTGACATATAGATGGAGTTGATAGTGTGTGTGTGTCTGTGTGTGTGCTTGACATATAAATGGAGTTGATAGTGTGTGTGTGTCTGTGTCTGTGCTTGACATATAGATGGAGTTGAGAGTGTGTGTGTCTGTGTGTGTGCTTGACATATAAATGGAGTTGATAGTGTGTGTTTCTGTGTGTGTGCTTGACATATAGATGGAGTTGATAGTGTGGTGTCTCTGTCTGTGCTTGACATATAGATGGAGTTGATAGTGTGGTGTCTCTGTCTGTGCTTGACATATAGATGGAGTTGATAGTGTGGTGTCTCTGTCTGTGCTTGACATATAGATGGAGTTGATAGTGTGGTGTCTCTGTCTGTGCTTGACATATAGATGGAGTTGATAGTGTGTGTCTCTGTCTGTGCTTGACATATAGATGGAGTTGATAGTGTGGTGTCTCTGTCTGTGCTTGACATATAGATGGAGTACAAAGGAGTACAAAGGAAATCAAGCAACAACAGGTCTAGTGACCCTTCTAGGCTGCTTGTCCTCCAAAACACTGAGGATCAAGTGTCCAAACAGTGGTTTAGAGTGGGTAAGGGAACATTGGAGAGGGAACTACGGCCCTGGAACTAATTTCCGTGGCAGGACTAGGAAGTTAGTAGGGGACAGAGGGGTTAGTAAATGAGGGGAGGATAAAATAAAGTTATTCATTTACAAACGCAGTCTGTCGCGGGTTTGATGCGAGATATTTGTCTAGGCGGAGTTTAAATGAATCAACGGTGCTGCAGTCTATAACGTCTCGGGGAAGCCCATTCCACAAGTTGACAACTCGATTGAAGAAGAAATTCTTAGATTCGTGTGAGTTAAAAGATTTACCAATAATTTTGCAACCGTTTCCCCGCGTGTAATTAGATTGGTCGATAGTGAAGCACTTACTACAGTTCATATTGTCGATGCCTTTGATGATTTTGAACACTTGAATTAAGCCACCTCTTAATCTGCGCTGGGTTAAAGGAAATAGATTTAATTCTCTAAGACGCTCTTCGTATGGTTTGTTCTTTAGGCTAGGTATCATTTTGGTAACTCTACGTTGAACTCGTTCTAGCTTGTTTATGTCTTTTTGGTAAGTGTCTTTAGGTAAGTTGGAGTTGATAGTGTGGTGTCTGTGTCTGTGCTTGACATATAGATGGAGTTGATAGTGTGTGTGCCTGTGTCTGTGCTTGACATATAGATGGAGTTGATAGTGTGGTGTCTCTGTCTGTGCTTGGCATATAGATGGAGTTGATAGTGTGTGTGTCTGTGTCTGTGCTTGACATATAGATGGAGTTGATAGTGTGGTGTCTCTGTCTGTGCTTGACATATAGATGGAGTTGATAGTGTGGTGTCTCTGTCTGTGCTTGACATATAGATGGAGTTGATAGTGTGGTGTCTCTGTCTGTGCTTGACATATAGATGGAGTTGATAGTGTGGTGTCTCTGTCTGTGCTTGACATATAGATGGAGTTGATAGTGTGGTGTCTCTGTCTGTGCTTGACATATAGATGGAGTTGATAGTGTGGTGTCTCTGTCTGTGCTTGACATATAGATGGAGTTGATAGTGTGGTGTTTCTGTCTGTGCTTGACATATAGATGGAGTTGATAGTGTGGTGTCTCTGTCTGTGCTTGACATATAGATGGAGTTGATCGTGTGTGTGTCTGTGCTTGACATATAGATGGAGTTGATAGTGTGGTGTTTCTGTCTGTGCTTGACATATAGATGGAGTTGATAGTGTGGTGTCTGTGTCTGTGCTTGACATATAGATGGAGTTGATAGTGTGTGTGTCTGTGTGTGTGCTTGACATATAGATGGAGTTGATAGTGTGGTGTCTCTGTCTGTGCTTGACATATAGATGGAGTTGATAGTGTGGTGTCTCTGTCTGTGCTTGACATATAGATTGAGTTGATAGTGTGGTGTGTCTGTCTGTGCTTGACATATAGATGGAGTTGATAGTGCGGTGTTTCTGTCTGTGCTTGACATATAGATGGAGTTGATAGTGTGGTGTCTCTGTCTGTGCTTGACATATAGATGGAGTTGATAGGGTGGTGTCTCTGTCTGTGCTTGACATATAGATGGAGTTGATAGTGCGGTGTTTCTGTCTGTGCTTGACATATAGATGGAGTTGATAGTGTGGTGTCTCTGTCTGTGCTTGACATATAGATGGAGTGGATAGTGTGGTGTCTGTCTGTGCTTTTTTTTTTTTTTTTTTTTTTTTTTTTTCTATGTGATTGAGGGAGGCAAAAGGCATAACTGCCTATAGCGAGTGCCTCCCCCATAGTTGAAAGAGTGACAGGGCCAAAATCAAGGGACGTTCGAGCCAAAATGCCTGGACACACGGAGTTTGAAGCCATTTAAGTCATAGGAAGAAGGAAAGACTGATTCTGGGAGAGAGTTCCAGAGCTCAGATGTTGAGTAGAAGAAAGTTTGAGAGTAACGTTTCAATCTTGGGTTGGAGAGTTGCACAGAGTAGGGGTGGGATTGAGTTGAAAGACGGGTACCACGTGCCCTACGTAAAGGAGGTGGTATGCACTGGGATAGCTCTGAGGAACACTGATTATTATAGTAGCGATAGAATAGCGAGAGAGATGCAACATTGCGGCGGAGAGAGAGAGATTGCAGAGAGTTGGTGAGTGGACGGGAGTTAATGATACGAAAGGCCTTCCTTTCAACTTTGTCTAGGAGAGCGGTGTGAGAGGAACCTCCCCACACATGTGAACAATACTCAATACAAGGGCACACTATGCCCCTGTACAGAGCTAGAAGCTGTGCAGGGGAAAAGAACCCCCTAAGGCGGTTGAGCACACCCAGCTTCTGGGAGGCTGCCTTAGCAAGACTGGTAATATGGTCCTTCCAAATGAGAGCAGAAGAAAAAGAGACACCAAGAATATTGAGAGAAGATGAAGGGTTGATTTTTGTATTGTTGAAGAATAAGGGATAGTCCGCTGGGAGATCCTGACGGGTAGATAGATGGAGAAATTGGGTTTTGGAAGCATTAAAGTTAACAAGGTTTTCTCTGCCCCAATTGGAAATAGTATTTAGATCAGAATTTAAGAGTTCTATGGCTTCATTACGTTTGTCGTTGAGGGATTGCTGGCTGGGGCGTTCTGAAAAACTAATGGAGTAGTGTAAGGTTGAGTCGTCTGCGTATGAATGGATGGGAATTAAGGTACAGTTAAGGAGATCATTTATAAAAATTAGAAAGAGAATAGGAGATAGGACAGAGCCCTGAGGAACACCGGAGTTTATAGGGTGAGGAAGTGAACAATGGCCGTCCACAACCGCAGCTATGGAACGGCCGGAAAGGAAATTAGAGACAAAGGCACAGATGGAGGGATAGAAACCGAAGGAGGGTAGTTTAGAAATTAAAGATTTATGCCAGACTCTATCGAAGGCTTTCGATATGTCTAGTGCAATAGAAAAAGTCTCACCGAAGTCCCAAAAGGAGGATGACCAAGAGTTAGTAAGATATGAAAGAATATCACCAGTAGAGCGACCCTTAAGGAAGCCATACTGGCGATCTGAGAGCAGATTATGAGAAGAGAAATGCTTAAGAAATTTGGAAGCAAGAATAGTTTCAAAAACTTTAGAAAGACAAGAGATAAGAGCAATTGGACGATAGTTGGAGGGTTGAGAGCGGTCACCCTTCTTTGGGACAGGTTGAATGTGAGCAAACTTCCAGCATGAAGGGAAGACGTTAGAGGCTTGACATATAGATAGAGTGGATAGTGTGGTGTCTCTGTCTGTGCTTGACATATAGATGGAGTGGATAGTGTGGTGTCTCTGTCTGTGCTTGACATATAGATGGAGTTGATAGTGTGGTGTCTCTGTCTGTGCTTGACATATAGATGGAGTTGATAGTGTGGGGTCTCTGTCTGTGCTTGACATATAGATGGAGTTGATAGTGTGGTGTCTCTGTCTGTGCTTAACATATAGATGGAGTGGATAGTGTGTGTGTCTCTGTCTGTGCTTGACATATAGATGGAGTTGATAGTGTGGTGTCTCTGTCTGTGCTTGACATATAGATGGAGTTGATAGTGTGGTGTCTCTGTCTGTGCTTGACATATAGATGAAATTGATAGTGTGTGTGTCTGTGTCTGTGCTTGACATATAGATGGAGTTGATAGTGTGGTGTCTCTGTCTGTGCTTGACATATAGATAGAGTTGATAGTGTGTGTGTCTCTGTCTGTGCTTGACATATAGATGGAGTTGATAGTGTGGTGTCTCTGTCTGTGCTTGACATATAGATGCAATTGATAGTGTGTGTGTCTGTGTACTCACCTAAATGTAGTATACAGGATTTGAATTTTTAGGCTCGTATTGTCCCGCTTCCCATTTGTTTTATCAATTTGTTTTTAACAATTTGGATATTCCCCGCACCCACCACTTCATCATCCAGCTGATTCCACATATTAACAGCTGATTCCACATTTGGAAAGCTGTATTTCCTCACCTCTCCCTTACATCTGCCTATCTTTAACTTGCAACTATGTCCTCTAGTCCTCCCTTTATCCCCTTCGATAAATTCCTCCTTGTCTATCCTTTCCCATCCCCTAACACATTTATACATCATAATCATATCCCCTCTTTCTCTTCTTTCCCTTAGAGTTGGCAAGTTCAAATTATCTAATCTCTCTTCATATGTCTATTCTCTTAGTTCTGGGATCATCTTAGTTGCAGCTCTCTGTACTTTCTCCAACTTTATTATATGCTGTTTAAGATGGGTTCACCACACCACTGCTGCATATTCCAATTAAGGTCTCACCATTGATGTTATAATGTTCACTAGGATCTCTTCATTCAAATAGTCGAATGCTATTTTCACTTTATTCAACATGTCATAAGCTTCTCCCACTACTTTGTTTATATGACTCTCGTGTGAAAGATCTCCCTGCACTATAATGCCCAAGTCCTTCTCTATCTCAGAGGGGTTAATCATGCATTCTCCTAGTATATATTTCCAATGAGGTCTTCCTCTACTCACCCCCCCCCCCTCTCTTCCATCACATGACATACAGTATATCTGTGTTACAATCGAATTTCCACATCTTGCTACGTTGATTAATCTTATCCAGATAACTCTGTAGCTCTCTACAACTGTTTTAATCCAATATATGCTTCATAATCTTTGCATCATCTGCAAACATATTCATGTATGCACTTATTTATTTTGGCATGTCATTTATATAAACCAGAACTATTATGGGGGACAACCCTGCTCCCTGTGGAACTGCACTTGTAACATCCTTCCATGTTGATAATCTGTCTTTAATCACGGTTCTCATCTGTCTTCCCTAGAGATAGTCCTCCATCCATTTCAACAAATTACCTTGAACCCCTCCAAAATTCTTCAACTTCCATCTAAGTCTACTATGAGGTACTCTGTCAAAGGCCTTCTTTATATCAAGCTACACACAGTCCACCCATCCTTCTCTCGCCTGTAGTATATCTACTACCCTGTCATGAAAGCTCAACAGATTAGTAACACATGAAGTTCCTTCTCTGAATCCAATTTGTCTTGTACTAATGAAATCATTGTCTTCCACGTACTTTTCTTAATAATCTTTTTTTAATCATCTTTTCTTAATAATATGCTCACACATTTTACAAACAACACTTGTCAGCGACTCTAGTCTATAGTTTAGCGCCTGCTCCCTACTCCCACTTTTGTAGATTGGTACTATAATAGCCCTTTTCCAGTCTAGATGAAATTTTCCAACTTCAATAGTGTATCTAATTATTTCATATAAAGGTTTTACCAATTCATCAGCACATTCTTTCAAAATCAATCCTGCTATATTGTCTGGGACCATAGATATTTCCTCGCATCTAATCGCATCATTAGTTCTAATAGTTCCTCTGTTTAGAAGATAATATACCCGAGTTTTTCTTAATGACTTGCTTCCTGTTTCCTAATTTTGACATACTCGTTTCTTAGCCTCCTATATATATTCAAGGTTTGTTCATTTCTACTCCTTCTAACTATGTTCCATGACTGATTTATCTTATCCCTAGTTATTCTACACTTATCATTGAACCAGTATTTTATCTTTTCAGTCTTATTTCCTTGTTTTGGCACATACCTGTTTACAGTATCATCATATTTGTGTTTAAACACACTGTATTTCTCATAAACATTGTCTTTCTGTTCAATTTCACTCCAGTCTGTACACCTGATGCAACATTTTAATCAATTAAATTCTGCTTTCCCATAGTTCAATCTGTTTTCTTATTGTTCTACTTTCTCTAGCATTAATGGATAGCCCATCAGGAATTCCATTTATATTAACACATGATCACTATTTCCCAGCGGAGGTAGGTATATAGTATTTGTAATCATATATGGATATCTGATAAACACAAAGTCTAATCAAGACGATTCACCTTTACCCCTTCTTCTTGTGTTTTCTTTAATATTCTGAATTCGCAGGATTCTGTAACCAAGTCTAATAGTACATTCCCCTATGGGAACTCATATTACTACCTGCGTCTCCCTCCTCCCAATTAACCTTTCTACAATTAAAATCCCCTACCAATATTAACTCGTTGGTTCTGTTAATTAATGTTTACATAGTGTTGACTACCTCATCTATTAATCCTTGGTATTCTTCCTCTTCCCAGGTCCTCGTATATGGTGGCATATATGCTACCGCAATATCAGTGTTTTAATTATATTTATGAATCGCCTTCACTGCTATTATTTATGCTTTATTATATTTTTGTATCTATCCCCCCTGGGGGTAAGGGATTAGAATATGCCCCACGTGCCTTCTGCTTGTGTGTCGTAAGAGGCGACTAAAGAGGTTGGGTCGGTGGGCTTGCGACCCCCACTCGGAAACAAATACATAGCAACGATGAACGAACAATCGGCCTCGGATGCGGACGGACCCTGTGTTGACGAACCCCGACCGACTATGGACAAGCCTACGGACATTCTGAGAATAGGGACATAGAATGTGAGTGGCATGAATGATGGCACAAAAGAGAGAGAGGTACTGGAAGTGTTAGTGAATGCCAGGCTGGATGTATGTGGAATGACGGAGACCAAATGGAAGGGTACAGATGTGAGAGAGTAGGAGTGTGGAATGGGTGTGTGTGCTGGAGTGAGTGAGGGAGCAGCGAGAGAAGGTGCATGTTTATTTGTAAGTAACAAATGGAAGGAGTGTGTAAGAGAATATGGGTCTGTGGGTTCAAGGATTGTGTGGGTGAGAATGAAAGTAGGAATACAAACGTGGGTGATTGTGTGTGTGTATGCTCCGACAGAGGATAAACGTGTAAGAGAGAAAGAGGAGTTCTGGGTGAATGTGGAGGCGTGCCTGGATAAGTTTGACAAGAACGAAAAAATATTTCTGATTGGGGATATGAATGGTAAAGTGGGTGATAGGAAAGTTGATGGAGTGGTGGGAGGGTGGGGGTACCATCAGAGGTGAATGGGAATGGTAGTGCACTTGTGGACGTATGTGTGGGGAGGAGGTTGTGGATAGCCAACACCTTCTTCCGACACAGAATGAGACACAGGTACACATGGAAAGTGGTGTGGACGATGAAGGATAAGACAGTGGTGGAACGAAAGTCACTGATTGATTAAATATGTGTGGATGACAGAATGAAGAAATTTGTGATGGATGCTAGGGTGTATAGGCCGTATTGGAGGGGGTCTGTCTGATCATTATGTAGTAGTAGCTAAGGTTAGGATACAAAATAAGTGGGTGAGGAGAGCTGGAGGGAGGCGAGAGGAAGGTGGAATGGTGAGGAGGGTGGAGAGGCTACAGGAGGAGGAAGTCAGGGAAGAGTACAGGAGAGCAGTAGAAAGACGACTAGGTGGGTTCGACCTGGAAGATATGGAGGAAGTGGAGGAGATAAGCAAGGTGTTTAAGGAAGAGGTCTGTGCAGCATGTGAGGAGATGTGTGGAGTGAGGAGAAGAGGGAGGGGAGTGAAAGGTACAGCATGGGGACAGAAGAGGTAAAAATAGCTGTGGAAGATAAGAAGAAAGCGTATAGAGAGTGGTTGGGTAGTAGAGGGAATGAAGATTTGGAGAGGCAGAAACGAGCGAGGTACGTGGAGAGAAAGAGAGTGGTGAAGAGAGTAGTGAAGGAAAGTAAGAGAAGAGTAGATGAGGAATTTGGAAGGAATCTGAGTGTAAAATGGAGGGAGTGTAAGATACTGTTCTGGAAAGAAGTCAAGAAAGTTAGGGAAGGTAGCAAAGGAAACAGTAAGAGTTTGAAAGATAAGAATGGGAGAATGCTAGCCGAGAAGCAAGAGAGAGTCGAAAGATGGAAGGAGTACTTCAACGAGTTGCTAAATGTAAGGAATGAAGAGCCAGCAAACATAGTTGGATGGGGTATGGGAGGGAGAAGAGGAGAAGTAGTGAAGGAGGAGATGGGGATCAGGAGGTCAGAAGTGTGGGAAGCCATGAAAAGAGTGAAGTTGGGGAAAGCACCAGGAACAGATGGAGTGTGTGGGGAAATGTTGAGGTATGGTGGTGAGATAGTGATCGAATGGGTATGGAAAATGTGCAAACTAGCATGGGAGAAGGAGAATTCACCCGATGACTGGAAGACTGGCGTAATATTCCCCCTATATAAGGGCAAAGGGGAAAGAGAAGTGTGTGGTAACCATCGAGGAATATGTCTTTTAAGCGTAGTAGGGAAGGTGTATAGTAGGGTAGTGATTGAGAGAGTGAGAGTGAGAACGGAGAAATGGATAGGCGACGAGCAGGGAGGTTTTAGGAAGGAAAGAGGATGTGTAGATCGGATTTTTACCCTGAATTGTGTTGTGGAGAAATATCTGGAGAAGAAACAAAAGGTGTATGTTGCCTTTATGGACTTGGAGAAGGCCTATGACAGAGTGGATAGAGAAGGCATGTGGTAAGTACTGAGAATATACGGAGTAGATGGCAAGTTGCTGAAAGCAGTGAAGAGCATGTATGAGGGTGCAAAGGCGGCAGTACGTGTGGAGAATGAGCAGAGCGAGTTCTTTGATCTGAGTGTTGGGTTGAAACAGGGGTGTGTGATGTCCCCGTGGTTGTTTACTGTATATATGGGTGGAGTCATGAAAGAAATACTAGGAAGAGCAGTGGATGTTGGTGTATCGCTGAAAAGGGAGTGAAATGAGTGGAAGCTGCCTATACTGCTGTTTTCGGATGATACAGTTCTGATGAGCGATAATGAATGGGAGTTGCAGGGTCTGGTAAATGAGTTTGGAACAGTGTGCGGATAACGGAATTTGAAGGTAAATGCCGGGAAGAGCAAGGTTATGGTCTTCGAAAGGGGTGAAGTCACAGAGTGTGAGGTGAAGTTGAACAGCCAGGCTATGGAGATTGTCAGCTCTTTTAAGTATCTGGGCAGTGTGTTGAGTAAAGATGGGACTATGGATGAAGAAGTGCGGGAGAGGGTGCAACAGGGGAAGAGGGTTGTAGGAACGTTGAAAGCAGTAACAAGAAATAGAGTGGTCAGTATGGATGTGAAGAAGTCCTTGCATGACAGTGTGGTATCCCGACACTAACTTACGCCAGCAAAGCATGGACGTTCGGGAAAAGACTCCGACCAAGTGTGAGAGCGGTGGAAATGAGTTACTTGAGAAATGCGTGCGGAGTTACATGGAGGGATAGACAGACGAATGAGCAAGTAAGAAGGAGGTGTGGTGTGGAGGTAGATGTGCTGGAAAGTGTGAAAAGGAACAACTTGAAATGGTTCGGCCATATGGAACGTATGGAAAGCGAGAGATTGACTAAGAGGGTGTACGAGAGCGAGGTGGAAGGACAGAGAGGGAGAGGTGCACCGAGGGAGAGGTGGAAGGATGGAGTGAGGAGGTATATGAATGAAGGCGGTGCTGGTTGGGAGGAGGGGCATCGATTGACTGGGGACAGAGGTGCATGGGGGCGGTTCGTTCGTGGTCACCCCTTCGGGGATCACGGCGTCAGGCAATAGATAGATAGACTTAACTTTTAATTTATTGTGTGTAATGATTAATACTCCTCCACCCATCTTGCCCTTCCTATCCCTTCTCCACAAATTATGATTATCCCATCTCATCACTGCCATACTCACATCTTTATTTAATTTTGTTTCACATAAACACATTATCATGGGCTTTCCTTGTCTTATGAAGTCACCAATCTCCATGTTTTTCAATCAAACCATCCACTTTGCTATAGATCAGTTTACAGTTGCTACTTTTATATTTTATACTTTGTTTTCTTTTCCTCGTTTTTAATACGTCTTCTTCGAAAACTCCCCCATCTATTTCTCCTCCCTCTCCCCCCCCCCCCCCTCCCTTCAATCCTCTCGTCCTCCCCCTCCTCCTCACATACCATTGCTTCACTATCCCGTCGATATTTCGATAGAAAAAATGGTTCTTATCTACTTCTGACCTGTTATCGTTTTTTTTCTTCATTTATTTTGTTATTTCTCTCATATTATCGCACTCTTCTGTATTTAAGTCTTTCCTTGATATAACTTTAGTGTATTTCCCTTCCTGGCTCAGTTTCCAACTATTCCTCAATACCTCTTGTGCTGGTTTCGTAGACTTGAATCTAATTATAATAGACCTCCTCTTCCCCTTCTTATATCTTCTCAACCTCCAACTATCTTCCACCTCCTTCTTCCAACCTTCCTTTTCTTCTCTGTCCAACACCTCTAACATGTCGTCAACCTTCTTTAATTTCAGCAACTTTCCTGTAATTTCTGTCCATTATTTCCTCCTCCACTTCTCCAAACATCATCACACGACAAGGAAGGATACTTCTGAAAAATGGACTCCATCCTCCACGACGAGACAAAATTCCAGAGGATATCCCGAAACCCAACAGACGAAATCAAAAGGAAGGCGAACACCATCATTACTACCATCAACGCCAAGGCAGACGGAATCCACCTCAAGAAACTCGTCAGTGAATTTTCTCCAGGGTACGCATACGGCACCATAAAAACCCACAAGCCGGAAAATCCTCTCAGACCTATAATCTCCCAAATCCCGATGGCGACATACCAAATAGCAAAGACCCTAAACAACACAGCCCATTCTCCGCCACAGATTTCGTAGAAATCCTCTGTGATGCCCCATTAACCGATGACGACCTAATCGCTTCACTCGATGTAGAAAGCATGTTCACAAATTAATGTACCAGTAAATAGGATGATCAACATCATCCTACGTCGGGTGTACTACTCCCCTACATCCCCACCTTTAGACATCCCTGAACAAGCCCTTCATATGCTGTTGGAGCTATGTACCAAAGAAGCCCCCTTCACCTGCCCCCGAGGTAACATGTATTGACATATAGATGGTGTGGCGATGGGCAGCCCCCTTGGTGTACTCTTCGCTAACTTCTTTATGGGCACCATCGAAGAGGACCTCCTAGCAACCCACCACCCCTCCATCTACTGCCGTTACGTTGACGACATCTTTGTGCGGGTGAAGGACCTCGACGAACTACGAGAACTTCAGCAATGCTTCATCACAGCATCAGGGCTCAACTTCACCTATGAAGAAACTACTGAAGGGAAACTACCTTTCCTAGACGTCCTAGTTACCAAACACAACATAGACTTTAAAACAACAGTCTATACGAAGCCCACGAACAATGGATTCTGCCTTAACGGCAAAAGTGAGTGCCCCAAAAGATACCTTATCTCCACCATCTCAGCCTACGTCAGGAGGGCACTCTCTCACTGTTTCTCCTGGCGAGACACTCACCTTGAACAAAGCCGTCTTACACAAGTTCTCATCAACAACGGCTACTCCAACTTGGACGTTGACAAAACCATCAAAAATCACTTAGAAAAATGGTACAATAATGAAGCCCCCAACACCACCAGCCCCAAGGACATCAACATTTACTACAAAAACTACATGTCCTCTGACCATAAATCAGACGAAACAGTCGTAAGAAATATCATCCTGAAAAACGTCCTGCCCACCAACACTGACAACAAAATCAAACTGATTATAAATAATAAATCTCTCAAAACCTCCCAACTTGTCCTACGTAATCGCCCTGCAAACGACAAAAAACAACTGAGTCTGGACCATGTAGTATACCAACACTCTTGTACCCACGGGGACTGTGGACCCCGTAAAGTGTATATTGGCATGACCCAGACCCGCTTAAGCCGCCGTCTTACCATCCATCTACAATCTTGCTCTATCAAAAATCATTACAACACCCCAGGCCATCCCAAACTAACTCGCAAAGACCTAGAAGCCAGCACCTCTATAATAGATATAATGAACCTGAACCTAGACACCTCCCCATCCTTGAAGCCATCTACATACAGACCCTCAACTCTACACTAAACAACCAGACCTTGGACCTACAAATTCTCCCCACAGTGAGGAGAACCTACCCATACAGATATCAAGAGGAAAATGGCGACACCAACAGCAAGCATCCCGCACCCTCCGGTCAAAGCCCCACTGAGGATGCCCGGGTGTCCAGCCAGCCAATCGACAGACGAAGTGCGAGGTTAGCAGCAGCCAGCCAACCACGACCACCGACTAGCTCCGCCCACCTGAGCAGAAACAGTGACGCGTGATCCGAGAATCCCATATATAAGCCCCCCTCAACACTTATGCTAATGTGGCAACCCTGGCCAATGGGGTTGGCAACGCTGGTTTAAATCAGCGAGGTTAAGCAACGTGGGGTCTGGTTAGTAGTTGGATGGGTGACCACCTGGTACCAGCACAGCAGTTGTTGGGTAGGTATGGTGGCCCTCCACCAGCACAGTAGTAGCTGGATGGGTGATTGCACCCGGGACCAACATTGATCAGATGGTTGCCACACATACATGGGGTGGGTGAAATTTCCCTGGCTTGCCACCAGGGTCCAAGTAACCTAGGAGTGTTGAACAAATTCCATTCCCTGTGTAGTTCCGTCTCACTCAGACGAAAATGAGGACCTGGAATCGTTGTGGCTCAAATGAATTCAGGGACCTGATTGGTGGCTTCCTGCAGCCAATCAACACACGAGACTTTAGAACTTGGTTAGCCACCAGGATTGCTCAGTGGTCATTGGGCTGGCCTTCTCTCGTGTTCGCCTCGTCCCACCCATACGTAAAACTGGGTACCTAGAGTGTAAAACCGGCCTTGGCATGGTCGTATCCTGGGGTAAATTTGATTACTTGTCTCATCATTTCTATATTCTCCGTTCATAAGTGTCTGTCTGTCCTGCCTGTCCCCCTATCCTAGCCCAAAACACAATTCACGCAGGTTGGGACAAGCCCCGACGCCTTCATCTCCTACTACAATTCACTTCCTCACCCCCTACTACTTCCTCTGTCCCAACTCTAGTATTCGAGGCATTGGGGTGATCAAATTGTGTATTACTTGTCTCATCATTTCTATATTCCTCCGTTATGCTAATCCGAATCAACTGTGTAAACATGACAAATGAAGTAGTCGAAATGTTACAACAAGCAACTACAACCCAAGAACCCTCTGAAAACTAAGGTACTCTCCTACATCTACTCAATGAACAACAACGGAAGATTGCGAGAGATATTGAATCCTTGAATAAACAATATTTTAATGCAGAATATGCTGTATTATTTAATCTCACATGTCTTCAAGAAAAAATATATAATAATATATATATATATACTATATATATATATATATATATATATATATACCGGTATATATATATATATAAATATATATATATATATAACGAAATATAGTTGATTGACTGAGTTCCATTCTATCTTAGCTACCGAGGCAGTGCCTTACTCGTCCATATCCACATCTACCTCATTATCAGCCGCCTCTCTTCGCTTCTTCCCTTATTCCACCTCGACAACATTATAAGCTCGTTTTCCTTCTCCTCCTACACAGCCTCCTACTGGTCTTCCTTCACCTCCGTATCTCAACGCCTCCGTATCGTCTATTTTCTCATGTCAACTCCCTTTTCTGTAGCTCTTCATATCAGCTACTTCTTCATAACTCATTCATTTCACCTACCCTTCTTCCAACTCCTCACCTCAACTCTCCGCCGTCCACTTCCTCATCTTATTAATTTGTTCTCTCCATCCTCCTCCTCCTCCTTCTTCTTCAACCTCAACATCTCAACTCCTAATTCTCCTCTTCGTCCTCCTCCTCTTCCACCTCCTCATCTAAACTCCTCCTCCTGCTCTTCCTGGAGTGGTCATTGGGAAACCAAACTTTCTCTCCCCTCCTCATTTATTTTTAACTTTTTTGTTATGATAATTTTCTCGACAAAATTTGTTTTGCCCAAGGTAGCAAGGACACAAATGTTCAGAGTACATCAAGATAACCACCAATTGGGGACATAAATTAAACGATGGAACATTCGAAATTATCATCACAGGGATCATTCATTACAGGTTGGCCAGAAATCGTGACCCATAGCCTCTGTAACTCAAAAAAGGCTAGAGGTAATGCGCTGTAAATTTCCACACTTATTCTCTGGCTGACCTTTCATAAATGGTGGGAAAATGAGCTCGTACTTATAGTCGTTTGTGAGTTATAGAGGTTACGGATCAACATTTTTGGCCTACCTATAATGAATGTGCTATAATTATTAATATGAATAATACAACATCGGATGACAAGAATAACGTTTGCACAACTAAATAGCATTAAATAACATGATAATAAAAATGGTGTCAGTTTATAATGTTCGTAGCATTGATTCATTGTTAAGCATACCGCAACAGTTTTGATCACGCATTATTAAGCATTTAAGGTGTTAATATATGACTATAAATAATACATCCACACGAAATGTAAGTTCTTAAAGTAATTGAAATATATGAAACATTTGATATTAATGTAGCCTGAAAGTGTTTGCGTAGTAGTAAGAACATTGCAATCTCATCACTGCGACTTGTGGAATTATATATTGTGACATGTCTTTCTCAAATATATCTTGTGTTGCCAAAACAATTATATGTGCCCAATCCGGTAAAATAATGATATTAAAATAAATAAATAATAATAATAGTAATACTACTACTACTACTACTACTAATAATAATAATAATAATAATAATAATAATAATACAAATAATCTTCAGGACTTTTATTACGCGCCATTTTCTCTCTAGCCCTCGCTCCGAGATTCAGTAGGCTAAACACAAAGAAGTGCAAAGGAAGTCAAGCAACAATAGGTCATACTAGACAATAGTGGGCATACTATATTACTGATAGACTATTTTTCCATCTCCTTGCTCAAGGGCGATGGTACCAACCAATCAGTATAATATAATATGATCAGGTGAGTGGCTATATAGGACTGAGCTCATAACTACAAGGACGCTAGTCGAATACAGGAAAGATATAAGACGAAAATGAAGGATATACTAAATTGTGATTCCGAATTTGCAATATGCGAGCTATCTCGAAAGAAATCGAATTTGCGTCTTAATATTAATTTCGTACATATCATATGATCTTGGGGCCTCATTTAGATAGTTCTAGGAGTCAAAATGGTCCATCATGTTTGTAATAGAGTGTACTTAATTCAAGGACTTTTATAAAGCCCACGATGTCATAAAAATAAGCTTGCTGTGTTTATCACATTAGTACCCTACAACTTATGCAACTCATAACATTTAAGTACATTCCTGAGCACCAATAAGGCTACACCCATTTAAATATCTGAACCTTTAAGGCCAATCTTTGAAGCATTTGGGATGTGTCTCGTGGACGTTCGATACTGATTTGAATAGGTGATATCATGCTCATGGCTGTTCTTAGTTTGTCCAACTATTGGCAGAAGCTGTTAATAATTGCATGGCCTGCCGTCATCTGTTAGCTTGTCTAGAACCATTGTACAGTTCCAGACAATAGTCTCTTGGTTGGACTTGATGATAACGTTAAATTAAACGTAAAGGAAAGAGAGAGTAACAGATATATATATTGTAGAACGATAGTTCCTGCTCGAGACACTCAGGCTACCTAATTTGTATTGCTTTTCTCTCAACGAACATTCATACACTTTCATTCTATCACATTCACACTTTTTGCAGTTATACATTCACAAATATGATCCCTGAGAGGAACAATGAACAAGGGACTGGAGTTCTCGAAAAGGGGCTGCAGTCCTGACGGTATTCTCGACTTACAGTGTGCTGGCTAAATAATCCAGAAGGTTGATAGCCTCTGAAGTCCTATATCAACTAACTAACCTGAGAGGAGAAGTGTTTATGACTCCGACTGTACAGGAGGAGGCAACATTGACGGTATGTTCTGGGTGACATTGGTCCGGTGTGTTTTTCCCAAGAGACTCCCCCCAAAGGTATAAGCCAATAAAGGGAACGCGGAATCAAGGAAAATCGATGACAGCCTGATGTGTGTGTGTGTGTGTGTGTGAGGAAAGTAGATAAGGTGTTCTTTATGTATGTTTATCTGTACTGTAGGTGTGTGTATGTGCATATAAATGTATACTAATATAAGATTATATGACAATTAAATCCTGCTATATACTTGTTTCACTGGATAAAGATTCGTTTATATAAATGTGCGTGATAGTATGTATGTGTCATTAATTTTATTCTATTGTGATTTAGAACAATATATGAACTACATTTGTTTAACGCCTTACGAGCGGGCCCGTCAGTAACTTCTACTACCCGCCAAGCAGGTGGTTTTACCCTAAATGACCTTGTTTCCGTGCTCTTTTTCATGCATAAACAAGAGCCAGAGCGTAATACAATTATGTATCCCTGAAAAGGCGATAATTGAGCTTTCCAATGACACCAGAACCATCCTTCTACGACCACGCGTTCTCTTGCAACGATCGTGCAAGACGAAGGAAAAATCCCTAAAATACGGTAATTTCCTTACATAATTCCCTGTGTAGCGAGGCAGTGAGTGTGGGTGTGTGTGGAGCTGGACCCAGTGCTGGCGCGAGAGCCGTGCCGAACGGTCAGAGTCGGCCTACGCTCCTCCCCCCCGCTCGTCTCTCTCTCAGAGCCAAATATTGCTCAGAATTGCACACAGCCTGAAGTCGGTCCCCGCCACATAGTCCATGGGTCTCTAGACCGACTTAAGTCTACCCCCGCCAAAGAAGGGTTAAGCTAGTGAATTTGTATTTGATCGATTTGAGCTAGAAAATTGTAGTTTGAGGTTATTGTACGTAGTAACATATCCGAATAACATTTTAGCAGTTGTAAAATCAAATACAAGAACAATACTACACAGTACCATCAACAATCAGCTCCTGGTAAAGTTATCTTATTAAAAGGAATCAAGTGCAAATTCGCCAGGTTTAAAGAAATTAACTATATTGATATTATGTGAAATTGAAGATCCTCACTACAAATACATTTTCGGTACCCATGGACCTTTGGGGGAGGGAGGCTAGAAATCCTCCTCCCTTGTAGACTTCACCTAGGCTACTAGACGAGACAGAGAGAGGGGCAAGGGAACGAGAAAGTGGTCCTGGACCTTAAAAATTGGAGCTTTAAATGTTGTTTCTGTTCGGTCTCTTTCTCGAGTAGGCCACCCCAAGCTATGGGGTATGTGCCTGAGTACATACATACATACATACTGTACATATATGGACCTTTAACATTAACAGGTAACTTAGTATTACAATATGCTGGATCATGTTCACCTATAACACTTGGCGGTCCACACACTTGTGTATTGGAATGTTCAATGTCAACAAATAATTATGCGCTGCAAAATATTGCATGGAGTATGAAGAGCCAAATGGACCAAGCTTGCCATGTGCCAGGAAATGATAACAAAGCAACTATAATAGTACGCAGTGGACCAAGTGGAAGCAGTGGTCCAATCAGTACGCGGTGGTCCAATTAGTATATGGTAGCCTAATTAGTAAACGGTGGTCCAGTTAGCATGCGGTGGTGCACTTAGTAGGTGGTGGTCCAATTAGTACGGAGTGGTCCAATTAGAACGCGTTGGTCCCAATTATATACAGTGGTGAAATTAGTACAAGGTGATCCAATTAGTACACATTGATCTATTTTGTACGTGGTGGCCCAATTAGTGCATGGTGGTTTAATTAGTACGGTACGCCGTGGTATAATTACTACGCAGTGGTCCTATTAGTATGCGGTAGTCCAAAACAAAACAAAAATAAAATAACAAGCTCGATTATTTTTGTTATGTGCGTGAAGGAGACAAAAGCCAAAGCTGCCTGTAACAAGTGTATCCCCAAAAGTTGAAAGAGTGACGGAAAGCCAAATTCAAGGTACGTTGGAGTCAAGATTTTTGGACACAGGGAGTTTGAAGAAGTCTCAACCATAGGATTAGGGAAAGACAGATTGAGATAGAGAGTTCCAAAGCTTACTTGTTGAGTAGAGGAAATACTGGGAAAATTGGTCCACTCTTGGGTTAGAGAGTTGGACAAAATAGGGGTGCGAGTGTGTTGGAAGGCGTGTGCCCCCCAGTCTCTGTAAGGGATGAGGAATACACTGAGAATGCTCTGCAGAACACTGACTATTGTAATAGCAGTAGAAGAGTGAGAGAGATGCAACATTGCGGTATGTTGAAAGAGAATGTAGGGGGTTAGTAAGAGGAAGTGAATTAATGAGACGAAATACCTATGACTCCACCTGTTCGACAAGTGCGGTATGGATGGAACCTTCTCTCACATGTGAACAATACTTGATACATGGGCGCACTGTCCCCCTATACAAAGCAAATAGGTGTGCATGGGTGAAGAAACTACTGAGACGGTTGAGCACACCTAACTTCTAGGAAGCTGATTTAGCAAGAGTGGTAATATGATCTTTCCAAGAATGATCAGAGGAAAAAGAAACAACTAGATTACTGATACAAGAGGAAGGGTTGATTTGTGTATTGTTGAAGAATAAGGGATAGTTGTGTGGAAACTGGTGATGGGTAGATAGATGGAGATATTGGCTTTTGGAAGCATTGAAAGTAACAAGATTTACTCTGAACTAATCGGAAATAGTTAAAAGATCAGAAGAAAGGTGTGCTATGGCCTCATCGTGTGAGTTTTGGAGTGATTGCATATTGGGTCGTTGTGGGAAACTAGTTGAATATCGTAAGGTCGAGTCGTCAGCATAGGAGTGAATAGGGCTAGAGGTACAGCTGAGAAGATCATTAATGAATAATATAAAGAGAACTGGAAACAGAACTGAACCCTGAGGAACACCGGAGTTGATAGGTTGAGGTAGTGAGCGATGGCCATGCACAACAGCAGCTATGGAATGGCCAGAAAACAAATTAGAGATAAAGACACAGATGTAGGAATAGAAACGGAAGGAGAGTAATTTAGAAATTAGATATTATTGCCTGACTCGGTTGAAGGTTTTCAATTTGTCTAGCACATAGAAAAGGTCTCACCAAAATCCTATAAGGGGGATGACCACCAGTTACTAAGATAAGAAAGAAGATCACCAATAGAACGTCCCTTAAAAAAACAATAATGGAGATCTGAAAGTAGATAGTGAGATGACAAATGTTTAAGAAATGTTATATTAAGAATAGTTTCAAACACTTTAGATATGCAAGAAAAGACAGCGATTGGACGATAGTTAGAGGGTTGAGAGCTGTCACCCTTCTTTGGGACAAGTTGAATGTGAGCAAACTTTCAGCAAGAAGGAAAGGCGTTAGATGAAAGACAGAGATGAAAGAGTTTGCCTAGGCAGGGAGTCAGCTCAGGAGAAAAGTTTTTTAATACAACAGGAGGAACACCAACCATGAGTCCGTATGCCTTCTTAGTATTAAGCCCAGAGAGGGCAGAATGTACATCCTTAAAAGAGATTATGATATTAGGCATAAAAAAAGAGAGAGTGTGGTGGAGTGGGAGGAATAGTACCTGAATCATCCAAGGTGGAGTTTTTAGTGAAAGTTTGAGCGAAGACTTCAGCTGTGTTAGAGGAAGACGTCACGTGACGGTGGTGCCATCAAAGAGAAAAAGAGGAGGAAAAGACGTGGAAGCACAATTGTTGGAGATGTTTTTGGCTAGATTCCAGAAAGCTTGTGAAAAACTAGAGTTGGAAAGTTAAAAGAATATATTATTGATGAAAGAGTTTTTAGAGAGTCAAAGAACATATATGGTTTGATTCGATGCAGCAACATAAAATGTACAAGATTCTTGAGCTTGAAGGCAAAGGTACCGTTTGAATGCTTCTTCCTAATTGCGGACAGCAGTAGAACAAGCGTGAGTGAACCAAGATTTTGTTTGCATTAAACTGAATGAAATAAAAAGGAATGCATGCTTCCCTGCCTGAGATGATCACCTCGGTTATGCCCTCAGCGCAATCCGAGCATTCCCGTCCACGGAAGCAAAATTTATTCCATGGGAAACTAAAGAAGTACTGCCTAGACTCCCTTCTCCCTCATGTTTAACCCTGTTAGTTTTGAAATTCTAAGACGTTCGCCAAATTAGTTTGGCGATTTTTAGACCTTTCACCCCGTTGCTTTGCCAATAATAAGACCTTTCGTGCCACTTAGGTGTCCATTTTTGCTTGGTGAGCGTTAGTGAGCCTGTAATTTAGGAGGAACTGGCCTTCGGCCATCAATCTCATAACTCAGATTATGAAGGCTTTTGGTGGGGTAAAGAAATCCACTTACCCCGCTTATTATTCTTAACCACCATAACAAACGGTTAACAAAGTTAGTCTACACTTTTTTTGCTGGCCACAACTGTTAGCTTTATATTATAGTTAACCCATGATTAGTGGCTTCATCTATCATGAATAACCCTAAGCTACTGAAAAGGTGATAGGACCTGGCCAATAGTTTTCTATTAGGTTAATTGAAGCTCAATTAATGCGGGAACCTTCATTAATGTCTCAGAATTTAAATATAATTAAATTAAAAAGTCAATAATCACCAACTCTACTAACCTGTATTATTAGTGTCACTGGTAGCGTTCCTATTATGAAATTTCTTAGGTTAATATCAACATCAGTTACAAAATACGATATACAGAAGAAGATGAAGAATATGATTATGATGATGATGATGACGAAGAAGCAGAATTTAAGAAGGAAGAACAGTCGTGTTCAAGTTTTCTATCAAAACAAAATTGAAACCCCTCCATGTGTATTGGGTAGTAAACAAAGAAATTGAATTTCTCCCTACCCTGAATGTCGATAGGGACATGTTTTGTATTATACAAACAAATAAATAAATAAATACATAAATACAAAAAACAAGGTACAGTACAACAAATATTTATAACTGAATGCAAACACTTAAGCTAATAAATTGTATTACGGTGTCAAATTCAGATAGCCTACAAGGAGCAGTCTGTCCAAATAGTAATAACCACAACAATAGACAAAAATACTCTCTATCTCTCTCTCTCTCCAGAGGAGGGCAAACCAAAGAATTGTATAAAGTGATGATACTATTTTCGGATGTGTATTCATGCGGTCTTCCAATGAAGCCAATACTTTGGTTTAATTTTAGAACTACCTCGGTACATTGTTGATTAGGTTTAAAATTGCATGATAGTGTTACTCCTAAGTTGGTTTCGTTATCAATTGTTTTGAGTTGACTACCATTTATTGAGTAAGCCTAGTTTGATTTTCAATGTCTGTATTCTATATGCAGTACTTTACATTTATAGGTATTGAAACTCATTTACCAGGTTTGGGTCCAATTTTTTATTTTATCTAAATCATTATGGATCTGCTAAACATGCATTGATGTCATTAGAATATATTAAAAAAGAACAGGTCCAGGTACTGAGCCCTGGGGCACACCACTTGTGACATTTTTCCAGTCTGAGGCTTTACCATTATTTTATTACTACTCGCTCCTTACGCCCAGTAAACCAATTTTCAATCCATCGAAGTACCTACTATTTTATGCCATGAGCTTTTAAAAATCTTATCAGGAGCCACTTGTGGGGGACTTTGTCAAAAGCTTTCTGATAATCAAGGTAGACAATGCCATTGGCATTGCATTGACGAGTCCTCAGACTCGTCATACATTATTATGAAAACAAAAATCAAGGAGATTAGTCAGGCGTGAATGCTTGTTTAGGAAGCCATTCTGTGATTCTTGTATTATTATATATTCTTCCAAATGTTTGCCTCTGGTGACTGTTCCAAGCAATTTACATACGATTGAAGTTAACCCTTTCACGCACATATGACGCAAACGTTGTCAGATTAGCAATACGAAATAGAGTTCCCTCACTCTTATAATTACCTCTCCAATATTAGTTTTCTGCCCACAGTTAACTCAAAGACAACTGCAGAGGTTGAAGTAACTAAACTAAAGGTTTCTAAATACCCCTGATGGTAACAAAGGCTTTAAAGTATCCCTAACAGGCTCAAAATCGCGTCATATGTCGGAGAAGGTTAATCTGATTGGACGATACCTGCAAGGTAGTGATTTATTGCCATTATATTTTAAATACAAGTTACATTAGCTAATTTCCATTCATTGGGTACAGTGCCTCACTGCATTATGTTGTTTTAAAGTTGTGTTAATGGTTTTAAGATTCCGTCTTAATTCTTTCGAAACTCTTGGATAGATAGTGTCAGGTCCAGGAGTTATATTGGATAGATAGTGTCAGGTCCAGGAGTTATATTGGATAGATAGTGTCAGGTCCAGGAGTTATATTGGATAGATAGTGTCAGGTCCAGGAGTTATATTGGATAGATAGTGTCAGGTCCAGGAGTTATATTGGATAGATAGTGTCAGGTCCAGGAGTTATATTGGATAGATAGTGTCAGGTCCAGGAGTTATATTGGATAGATAGTGTCAGGTCCAGGAGTTATATTGGATAGATAGTGTCAGGTCCAGGAGTTATATTGGATAGATAGTGTCAGGTCCAGGAGTTATATTGGATAGATAGTGTCAGGTCCAGGAGTTATATTGGAGTTTAGTTAATTGCTGTTTATAGTCAAAGTCACGGGAGAAAAGAAATTCCCGTTTGGCAACCGTCTTCCAACTTGTTTCAGTTTGTGCATTCTTGTGGTGAATAGCTAAATGATATACAATGATGCTAAAGACAACATACTTCAGTGTAAAACAGTAAAATAAATTGTATTTACCTTTTTTCTAAACACAAACCTAAATGAAACTCAAGTATTAGCAGTCAGCTGATGAAATACATGGTTGTGGCCGAGCGTAGGAACGAAACAGTGGCGGAGTAAAGGGGAGGACAGAGGAGGATGTTAGATAATATACCATATATCTCCCATACAAAACAATTTGTATTATGTTACATGTGTATGGGTTTGTAGTACAAGGCACATGTGAACAATGATCACCCTTAACATAGGTATAAAACAACATTATTGTAGAGAATATGCGAAAATAATGTAAAGGGAGGGAAAGGGGAGGGGGTATCCCGTGAAGGAACGAAACCGTTGTGGAGGAAGGAGGATGGCGTTAGAATTTAGATAATATACCATATATCTCCCATATAAAGCAAGATTATTATGTCACATGTGTATGGGTTTGCAGTACCTAGGCACATGTGAACAATGAGCACCCAGAACGTAGGTGTACAGAAGATAATTGTAAAGAAAATACAAAAATAATATTGAGGGTGGCCAAGGAATTCAAACTCATTTAAAGACCGCTCCACACAAGGGATATCTCCTCCCCTTTCCCTCCCTTTATATTCTATCTATCTATCTATCTATATGCTCAGGCCCAATCCCCATTTTGGGGGTAGCCGACTCAAGACAGAGCAAGAACAGGGAAAACACAAAAACAACATAAAACAAAAAATAAACACAGATAAAAAACACAAACTCACACACATCCAGGTCACCCAGGAGAAGACCCAGAGACCCGGGTTACCAAGGTCGCTCCAGCACTCCCCCGGCCCCTGACCACCCGGAGAGGTTCCGATCTCGGCAGGCAGACATGCAGCGGAGCCAAAGCCACAAGCCCTCCCACCCACAGGCACACCCTTCATATTAATCGTCCCCCCGTCCCCCCGGGCCAGGCGCCTGATGGACTATTATCTAGTCGAACTTGCGCCCGACCCCTTACTCCAAATGACCACGTGTTCACTCAACTATTCACAAGCATTCTCCATTTACTCCTGTCCACCACCACATTATACTACCACCTTTATATTATTTTCGTATATTATCTACAATAATGTTCCTTTACACCTATGTTCAGGGTGCTCATTGTTCACATGTGCCTAGTACTACAAACCCATACACATGTAACATAATAACATTGTTTTATATGTGAGATATAATTGGTAGGCTATATTATCTAACACCATCCTCTGTCCTCCCTTTACTCTGCCACTGTTTCGTTCCTACGCTCGGCCACAACCATGTATTTCATCAGCTGACTGCTAATACTTGTGTTTCATTTAAATTTGTGTTTAGAAAAAAGGTAAATACAATTTATTTTACTGTTTTACACTGAAGTATGTTGTCTTTAGCATCATTGTATATCATTTAGCTATTCACCACAAGAATGCACAAACTGAAACAAGTTGGAAGACGGTTGCCAAACGGGAATTTCTTTTCTCCCGTGACTTTGACTATAGTACATCTATTTCCACAACTGCAATATCTGTCATTATTATCTATTAAAACTGGTGTGACTAGTGGAATCGAATTCAAATCTTCTGCAAAGACTAATGCAAAAACGTCAATTATATTATTACTAATCTGGACTTATTCATCAACAAAATCTTTATTTTCGTTAGTTATTAATTGTCCAATTTGAGAAGCTTTTACCATTTAACTTCTAATATATTCATTAATTCCTTTGGGATTGACTTGCTTAACTGACTTGCTCAACGGCTGGCTCACGGTTTCACGGTATATGGTGATCGGAGCTCGACGAAGGTGCATGCTAACCCTATGAACTACACAGGTACACTGATCATAGGTTATCAAAGGTGAGTGCACTAGGTATCAGTAGAGAGGTCATCAATTGGGTAGGTAGTTGGCTAACGGGTAGACAGCAGCAAGTGGTAAACAATGGTGTTTCTTCTGAGCGGACTCCTGTCTCTTATGGAGTTCCTTGGGATCTGTCCTTGGCCAACTGCAGTTTATCATATATGTTAACAATATTGGTCTATTGAGTGTGATCTTAAATTTTAATTGACTCAACTTGGAGGGAATGTTAACTATCCTGAAGGCTTGAACTTATCAGAATGGATCTTAACAAACTGGGTGAATGGTCTGAAACATGGCAGATGCCACAAAACTTGGATAAGTGTAAAGTGATGCACATTAGTCAAGGACATCCAAAATCAATCTATGCACTACTGGGAAAGAATTTAGAAGTGCCTGACTTAGAAAAGGATATAGGTGATCTGATTAACAGTGACTTAAAGTCTTCCAAACAGTGCATTGCAGTAGAGAAATATAGCCTGAAAATTATTGGGGTGTATTAAAAGACAGCTTCATTGTAGAAACTATACGGATTCTTCTAACATATGCTGTTCATTTCTGGTCTCCATTACTCAGGAAATATAAAGTGCGATTAGAAAGAGTCCAAGCTAGAGCTACAATCTTATTTCATAGATTAAAATACTGTGCTACCGGTTGATAGCTCTAGCTTGGTCGTTTTTGCTTAGAAACGTGTTAACTGCGGACTCAGCTCATTAAAGTGCTTAAAATACTAAATGGATTTGACAATGTTGACAACATGCAACCGTGGCTAAATTTTGGAATTGAAAACGTTCAGCACTAGCGTGTGTGGAAAATACTGTATTTCACGTATAAAATCTGTTTTACCTGCAGCAACTTCCCTCATAAGATGTACATGGTTCCTTACTGTAACTATTCAAGAAGCGATAATATTTTACACACTCTACAACGAGTGTAGTGCGCTACACAATCTCTCCCTTTCCACTTAAATATCTCCTCAGAATGGACCGCAAGCTTTTTGAGATACAAACTATTCTCTCTCTCTCCATGTGTGGTTGTGTGTGTGTGAGTGCATGTGTGTGTGTGTGTGTGCGTGATATGCGTAAACCATTATACTTGCATGAAGGAGATACATTGTGTCCCGTGTACGTGAAGTTTATGTGCGTTATGTATGTGCTTGTGAGGAACGTGTGTATGTGTGTGATATGGTATGCGCATATCGTTATACTTACATGAAGGAAATATATTGCCCAGTGTGTGTTAAGTTTGTATGCTTATATGTGTACGTGAGCTCGTTGTGTGTGTATGTGAAGAATGTTCGTTGTGTGTGTGTGTGTGTGTGTGACAGAGAGAGAGAGAGAGAGAGAGTATGTGTGTGGGGGTCTATGTGTGTTTGTGAAGAGTGTTCGTTGTGTGTGTGTGTATATATGTGAGTGGGTGTGTTTGTGTGTGTGTGTGGGTGGGTGTGCTATGTTCGAGTATTGTGTATTTAATCATTTGTATTTTTAGATACCAGTGAAATGTCATTAGTTAATAGTTCATATGTATGCCTATACAGTAGAACACCTTAGATTTTCTCATAATGAATACAAAGCAGAGCGCATTGATTGGTGAAACCCAGTGTAAACCGGTCGATGAGGCTTTATGAGCAATTCATCATCTAGTCAGTGCCCTCCAAATACTACACTGATATTCATCATCTAGTCAGTGCCCTCCAAATACTACACTGATATTCATCATCTAGTCAGTGCCCTCCAAATACTACACTGATATTCATGTGCATAACTGTTCAGTACCTCATAACACTTCAGTGACCTCGTATGATATGCTATGATGCAAAAATAGTCATCAGGAATAGTTAGCGAGTGTAGTGTATTATCCATTGTATGTCACAATGATGTGAATACAGTATGAATACAATATGAATACAGTATATGTATTCATAAATCCAGTACATTAATGTCTCAATGTGGGTATATATATTTTCATAATTATAATAATAACGCTCAGTAAATCATATCTCTCCGGCAGTCATGCGTGTAATCCTGAGGAGTAGTGTTTCAATTCATCATTAATAAACATAGGAATATAATATGTATAGCCAAAGATACCAACAGCAACTATCGTGCAAATTCACAGAACACTTTTTATGGTTTTTATGTTTATATATTTGTGTATTAACCCCTTCTGTACCGGCGACGTTTTTTAAATTTTATTCTTGCTATATGTTGACGATATTGTGCAGTTTAAAAAGGATCTGAGGTAGTAAATGGGGTTTAGTAAGATAGTTCGAAGCCTGTTAATTACTGATGGCCCTTTTTAAACTAAGTAAAATCCCTAATAGTAGCCAGAATAAAGTAAAAGGACGCTACGGTACAGAAAGGGTTAATCAGCTTACAAGGAGAAAGACAGACAGACAGAAACACAGTGACGAATACAATGCCTGCAGATAAATATAAAGCGTTTGGAATGTTTGTGAGCAACTGTACTGTATTCACTCTGAAATACCTAGCAGGACTTAAGGGGTGACGGGTGTATTTATTTGTTTATTTAATTATCCTTTATTATGTTTATAGTTTCCTCCCTTGATCTCCATCAAGCTTAAAAATACCCCACCTAGACCTCCTTTCAAGATAAGTGTGTACATATTTCGGTAGAAAAATGTCCCAGCCGAAGGCCGGTTCCTCTTAAATTACAGGCTCGCTATCGCTTGCCAGGAAAAAATTAACACCTAAATGACACGGAAAATCTTATTATTGACAAAGAAAGGGGGCGACAAGTCTTAAAATCACCAAACTAATGGGCCGAACGTAATAAAATTTGGTGGAGTTTAAGAAGGATCTGTGGTAGAAAAAAGGGTTAAGTGAGATAGTTCGAAGTCTGTTAATTGCTGAAGGCCCCATTTAATCTGAATACAATCTTCTAATAGTAGCCAGAACAAAATTAAATAGACTTCGCCGGTACGGAAGGAGTTTAATAAAGTGCAGCCATCTACTATGGGTTTCAGAGGCTGTGTTACATCGTTTTTCGGGAATAACTTATTAACAAACAGTTGGATCAGTATGATATTTTGCCAGAGCTTGTTTCACACCGTCACCTAATTTTCGACAATATAGTGCATTACCCAAAGTTGAGAAATAAGCCACTTGTCCCTGTGTCAGGAGGTTAAAGTCACATCTGAATGACTAAGAAATGGACAAGGCTACCGTGGCGTACCTGTGGAAACCACCAAACCATTATTGATCCTCCATCAAACACGGTAGTTATCACCCACCACTCAACACTACTATCGCCTTTACATTCAAGTTATCTGTCAATATATAATAAATATATACAAAAATACATACGTTTTGTAGCCTTGTCCGTTTCTTAGTAATTCAGGTGTGACTTTAGCCTCAAGACACAGAGACAAGTGGCTTAATTCTTAACTTTTGGTTCGATTCTATTCTATATACTCAGGCCCAATCCCAACTTTTCCTATTTGTTTTTCCCCCTCTTTTCCTTTTTTTTTTGGGGGGGGGAGGGTGGCCGACTCAAGGCAGAGCCAGAATAGGGACAACACAACAGAAAACAATAAATACACACAAACAAAATACAAATTCACACACATCTAGGTCATCCAGGAGAAGACCCAGAGACCAGGGTCACCAAGGTCCCTCCAGCCCCGACCACCCGGAGAGGTTCCGATCTCGGCAGGCAGACATGCAGCAGAGCGAAACCACAAGCCCGCACACCACACTTCCAGGCGCACCCTTCATATAAACCGTCTCCCCGGGCCAAGCACCTGATGGACTATTATCTAGATTCTAGTCCAACTTGCACCTGACCCCTTCCCCCAGATGACCACGTGTTCACTTATCTATTCACAAGCATTCCTGTTTATTACCACTTCCCTTGCCTGATCTATAGTCATTCCTCTATCATCCAAAGCTTGTCTTACACAGTCTCTCCATCTCAATGGGGGTCTTCCTGCCCTTCTATCACCCTTGTATCTGACTCACATATTCTCTTTGTAAGCCTTTCATCTTCCATTCGTTCAACATGACCATACCAGCTCAGCACCCTTCTGTCCACTCTGGCCGGCAAATGTTCCTGCTGCCCCACTCTCCTACGTATCTCTTCATTCCTCAATCTGTCTCTACGAGTAACTCTACACATACTCCTCAAGCAGCTCATCTCCATCACATCCAGCTTTCTTCTCTCCTTTTCCTTCAGAGCCATGTCTCAGCCACATACATCACTGTTGACACATACATTCCTTGATACATTGCACTTTTTACTTTCATTCCGAGATTTCTCATCTTCCACATACTTCCCATTGCTCCGAAAACCTTCCTTCCTTCACACACTCTCTGTTTTACCTCCATTTCCATACTTCCACTCCTGGTTATCATTCTTCCTAGATATTTAAAAAACTCTACTTGTTCTAATATTTCCCCATCCAGCCTCACATCTGGATTCACCCTACGATCACCATATTACACACCATTACTTTATTTTTATTGACGTTCACCTTCAGTTTCCTTCTTCCACAAACCACACCAAACTCTTTGACTACCCGCTGCAGTTTCTCCTCAGAATCCGCCACCAACGATGTGTCATCAGCGAACAGCAACTGATTCAACTCCCAATCTCTACCATTCTTTCCTACTAAACCCAATCCTCTTCCCATAGTTCTCATTTTCACCTCCCTCACCACACCATCCATAAACATAATAAACAGCCATGTTGACATTACACAACCCTGTCGCAAACCTTCATTAACCTCAAGCCATTCACTCAACTCACCATTTCCTACTCTAACACACGCTCTGCTCCCTTCATAAACACTCTTAACTGCATTTTAAAAAATTCCTCCAATTTCATAAATCCTTAACACCTTCCACATTGCTTCACGATCCACATGATCATGCGCTTTTTCCAAATCCATAAAAGCCCAAAATATCTCCTTATGATTCTCTAAATACTTCTCGCATAACTGTCTTACTGCAAAGACAGTTATGCACTATATTGACGAAAATTAGGGGATGGTGTGAAACAAGCTCTGGCAAAATATCATACTGACACAACTGTTTGGTAATAAGTTATTCCCGAAAAACGATGTAACACGGCCTCTGAAACCCAGGACCTCGGAAGAGATAATGGCTACTAGAAAGCCTACAGTCCCGAGGTTGGATACAGTGTAGTATATTAATTCCTTTTGTTTGTTTTTTTGAAATTGAAATGTTATTCGGCAACAGCGCAATCATCTAATCAGTTTACTGTAGAGTTATATATCTCAAAGTGACCAAATGCATGTTTGCCAGGTTAAAACAAATAGATTATCTTTAATGAAACAGTAAATATAGTTTGAGGAAAACAAATGAGGGATAAAAATGGTATGTGACTCAAGAAAGTGAATCAGTATAATAATATATATCGTCATTGTGTCAGATTTGTACAACGTAGTTTACATCTACAAGTGATTGAACGAACTAATATGCATATTCAGAGCTCAACTTAGTCATTTGTATTCTTTTCTTTTCTTTTAAATTATTAAATACAATGTGTGTTTCGTGGTCAGCGGTTCTTTGTGAGAACTTGCTTCATTAATTTTCGATGGTCATCATTTTTCCGATAACTTATCTGGGATCTTTTGCAATGATACCTTAAAACTAGATGGAAGATTATGAAATTATGTGACAAAAACACTTAAAAAGTTACCTCTTATACTGATAGATTACTGTCGAAGATAATAACAGAGGGAAAAGGCCTCGTGTGATACCTAATATGGGGGCTATCAGATGTTTGCCAACAAATTATAGTTTCAGTTGGGATACCAATTCAAGCTACTGAGTATATTTCATATTAATCTGTCAACAAATGTTTGATAATCCTGCTTATAAAGAGATAGGCAGACATATACATAGGAAAACAAACATGCAAACACCCAACGATGATCACATATTATCCGTAGAATTTCATTTTGGCTGATATGATTATCGTTTTACAGAAAACAAATCGATTCTGCAGCTTATATAATTTCACTTGTGGCTATAATGTTAAATTTGCCTTGCATGATCTGTACGTATCAGGTTTGTTGGAGGAAAGTTGGTGTTCAGCACAGCAAACAGTTTAATAACAGGCCACGGAAATGTCAACAGTCATTAGAGATAAATCCAAATTGTGCTACAACACATTTATGGTAATCTGCAACAAAAGGTCAACGTTGACTTCAGGTATTTGTGGTCTCTCTCCGCTGGGGCTCTGAGGTTGGGTGTTGGTTCTCATTTTTACAGTATAATAAATTATGGTGTACAGTAAAATTAATAATGGTATTCTGTTGAATAAATGACATTTTCAGAGAACTAGCTGGATCCCCTTAGCATTTGTGAGAATTATCGTGTTCAGTTCTGGTGCCCTTATTACAGAAATTATATAGACTCTCAAAAAGCAATTAAATGTAGAATCACAAAAATTATCTACAATATTAGACATTTATCATATGAGGAGAATTTAGAAAGCCTCGGCTTACATTCATTAGAAAGACGAAGATGTAGCGGAGATATTACAGAGGTGTTTAATCCATCCAGTACCAGCAACGGTTCTCATCCATTACTAATATGCTACCCATGGTCCCTGCTAATATCAAGCGGGAGCCGCTAACATGACTTGGAGGCACTGCTCTGAAGCATTGGCAACACTTATCCTCCTCCTCAGATGGTCAAGGTCAGTCGAGTCAGTCGTCCACCAACTCTTGTGATGGGAGGGTGTTGTCTCGTCATTGATGAGTCTTTTTGGCCACAATGGCTGGTACTGGAGGGTATATTTGATCTATTATGCTCTGGCATAGTAGGGGTTAAGTGGATGAAGGGAATCAACAAAAAACATTAAAGTTGAATGGTTGCGTTATAACCCATACACATGGCTTCAAACTAGATAAATCCGGCTTTAAAAACACGTGTAGGAAAGCATTGATTTGGAAATAGAGTTTTGCATATGTGGAATAGATTGCCTAGTACTTTAATCAGCTCAGAAACGGTGGAGAGTTTCAAACCTAATTTGGATAGAAATGACATTGGACGGGTGGAAAACGGATCTGCCTTGTATGGGCCGGTAGGCCCTCTGCAAATTTATGTGTTCTTATGTTCTAATGTCAGAATGAGAGTTCCACCAAATCTTAATCAAACACCTACCCCCCCAACCCCAAGATACTTGCCTGTTCTATTGGTACCATACCTAGAACCTCTCACCTCTAAAGTTTTGCTGTGTTATGCTCTTATCCAAATCTAATCCTCTCCTGTTAACCCACGCATATATTGCTGCCCTAGGACAGCCCTCTTCGGGTCCCTAAATGAAGTGAAGTGATGATAGTAGCCTGGAGTTCACTGACCCCATTCGTACATCTTCATGTGCTGGCCTATTCTTAAATATCTCTTTTCGTTCATCGCCCTTCTTAATTACGTCCCATATCTGTCATCCCTATTAACCTTCCCAATTCCATTTTGTTTAATTTCGTCTCGTGGAACTTAATTTCCAAACATAGACGGAAAATGTACTACCGGTATAAACCAGCTTGTTCCTATTCTATACAAATGTACTACCGGTATATACCAGCTTGTTCCTATTCTATACAAATGTACTACCGGTATATACCAGCTTGTTCCTATTCTATACAAATGTACTACCGGTATATACCAGCTTGTTCCTATTCTATACAAATGTACTACCGGTATATACCAGCTTGTTCCTATTCTATACAAATGTACTACCGGTATATACCAGCTTGTTCCTATTATATACAAATGTACTACCGGTATATACCAGCTTGTTCCTATTCTATACAAATGTACTACCGGTATATACCAGCTTGTTCCTATTCTATACAAATGTACTACCGGTATATACCAGCTTGTTCCTATTCTATACAAATGTACTACCGGTATATACCAGCTTGTTCCTATTCTATACAAATGTACTACCGGTATATACCAGCTTGTTCCTATTCTATACAAATGTACTACCGGTATAAACCAGCTTGTTCCTATTCTATACAAATGTACTACCGGTATATACCAGCTTGTTCCTATTCTATACAAATGTACTACCGGTATATACCAGCTTGTTCCTATTCTATACAAATGTACTACCGGTATATACCAGCTTGTTCCTATTCTATACAAATGTACTACCGGTATATACCAGCTTGTTCCTATTCTATACAAATGTACTACCGGTATATACCAGCTTGTTCCTATTCTATACAAATGTACTACCGGTATATACCAGCTTGTTCCTATTCTATACAAATGTACTACCGGTATATACCAGCTTGTTCCTATTCTATACAAATGTACTACCGGTATATACCAGCTTGTTCCTATTCTATACAAATGTACTACCGGTATATACCAGCTTGTTCCTATTCTATACAAATACATAATAATAATAATCCATCCATCCATCCATTGCCTGACGCTATGATCCCCGAAGGGGTGGCCACGAACGAACCGCCCCCATGCACCTCTGTCCCCATTCAGTCGACGCCCCTCCTCCCAACCAGCACCACCTTCATCCATATACTTCCTCACTCCATCCTTCCACCTCTCCTTCGGTGCACCTCTCCCTCTCTGTCCTTCCACCTCGCTCTCTTAGTTATTCTCTCGCTTTCCATACGTTCCATATGGCCGAACCATCTCAAATTGTTCCTTTTCACATTTTCCAGCACATCTACCTCCACACCACACCTCCTTCTTACTTCCTCATTCGTCTGTCTATCCCTCCATGTAATATAATAATAATAATAATAATAATACAAACATTATAATTATATAATTATTATTATTACTTTTTATGATTATAATCATTAGTATCAGTATTATTATTATTAGTAGTGGTAGTAGTAGTAGCTGTAGTAGTTTTGCTATACATATTATTTATAGCAAATGTATTAACATCAATTTGTAATATTTGTTTCCAAATTCGTTGTTACAATTCCATTCTCACTTGCTTTAAATCCATATTCCCTCTCTTTCTTAAAAATAATGAACTCTCTTCCTCACTCCAGCTCTATCTCTCTATCTCTCTCTCTCTCTCTCTCCAAAGGGCCACAAATGTCTTTAACACAAAATGTGTGTCCTTAGTTAATAACCATTTAGGGGTGCAGTGTATCTTACATAACTGGAGGACGAAGGCTAGGACAGAGTAGATGGTCACAGTATGTAAAGTTTCATTTATAGTTATAAAATATATGCAAACAGGTATGTTGAAGGTTACTTCAACTGTTTGTAATAAATATTAATGGAGTGGATACATATACTATATATACATTAATGGAGTGGATACATATACTATATATACATTAATGGAGTGGATACATATACTATATATACATTAATGGAGTGGATACATATACTATATAAATATTAATGGAGTGGATACATATACTATATAAATATTAATGGAGTGGATACATATACTATATAAATATTAATGGAGTGGATACATATACTATATAAATATTAATGGAGTGGATACATATACTATATAAATATTAATGGAGTGGATACATATACTATATAAATATTAATGGAGTGGATACATATACTATATAAATATTAATGGAGTGGATACATATACTATATATACATTTCGGCAATAAAGTAGAATTTGAAAAAAACATAGATATGCAAGGGAGAGTGAGGAACATGGGATGGCAGCTAATGTGTTTTCTATGTTGAGGTAGGAATATATATCTTTATTATTAGATATCGAGAGATCTTTTATGTCTATAACATATACATATTCATATCGTTATAGACAAGGGGACAGTTGTGTGCATTGGTGAAGTTAAATCCTTAGTAGGAATTTCCAAGATAGAGAACAACAATACTAGCTGAAGGTACAATGCTGTGCTTTTACAGAAGAACAGGGCCTTGGTCGTCTTGCCTCCTTCTTCTTAGCTGTTTTTCAGGTGTAGTAATGGTTTGTAGTCGTGACGTCTGATTCTCGTTTTCTTTCTGCTGGGCTGGTGGCTGGCTTGGTGAAGGTGTTGTGTGCCTAAGGGATGATAAAGTCACAGTAACCTGGGTAAGCGTTACTGCAGCAGCACCTTGGGTAAGGGACACTGGTTGTTCCACCTGGGTAAGCATAAAATAATGGAGAACCTGGATAAGCATAATCCCTGAGTAAACGCTGGAGGTGCTGCCACACAATTTCCGCATCCTGGCCTCTATCCTTTTTCGGTGCTGGTCAGTAGGAGCTGGCTTTCGGGGACGAACGGCAGGAATGATCCTCATGATAAGCCCCTTTATCCTAGGTAAGCCCCTTTATCATGGAGGTGTTAATTATAGGTCTAGTGCAAGGTTGTGCAGGTAGTGGAGACTCGTATTCTGTTGCCTGACTGTATTCTTCCATTCTCTTTGATGAGAGCGGTTGGGGGATACTGTTATATTCCTGGTGTGACATAGGCCCTTCTTTCTCAGTGTCTCTGGCAGGGGTAGGGTGTCTATCAAGGACGTACTAAATGGCAAGGGTACTGGTAGTGGTGGGCCAGGTTGTTTGGTGGCAATCATTGCAATCTTGCATTCTAAGATCGTTGGAACCTGGCATTCTGGCATATCACTTTCAGTAGGAGGGAAAAGAGTTTCAAATTCAGGAGAGGTACAAAGTTGTAGTTACTAAAATGCCGACCCTGTCAAATTATATATCTAGAATTGTTGAAGACTTTTATTGTGTTCCCCTCAACTATAACTTTTGGAAATTATGTTTCAATGATTCACCAAAGAATATGTGAATAAATGTTTAGTTACGTTAATATTTGCCCATTTTATCTGTTATTTCATTACATACTCTTTAATCAGTAAAAATTGTGTATTCAAATAAATGTAATTAATGGTTTTGTGAATTATATATCTTTCTAAATGTTGTCGCCTCGTGCTCCACCCGATAAGTGCTGAAATTAGTTTGATTATTGTGTAATGAACTGCTTTCAAACTTTATGTTACGAGACAGCCTCGCAGGGGCCACTTGGTCTGTGTAGTTCATATATCTATGGAATTCCTTTCTGTATCCATCACCTCCCCACTACAATCCCCAGCCGCTAAAAGGACTATAGGGAACCACTCAATAAAAGGGGCAGGAAGCCGAACGTGTGTGGAGTGTAGAAAGAGGAGAGAGAGAGAGAGAGAGAAAAACAAAAAAAGAGAGAGAGAGAGAGCGATATAGAGAGAGTATGTTTAAGTGAGTGAATAAGGTGTGTGGGGATGTGCGTGTTAGAGTATGTGTAGGGGTGTGATAATAACGTGGTTGATAATTGTGTTGTAGGTGAACGATTGTACTTGGGTGTGGCTATGTATTATGTTTATCTAAGTTAATAATTGTCTAATCTACACTGTAATTCACGTCTGTCAGAGTTGATAAGGTAAGTGAGCGATGATAGCGACCTTGGGGATATTGATAAACGTAAATCAGGAATTCGTATATACCTTTTTAAGTTTATAGTCACGCATTCACGCACACAATTCACCACAACACTAGCAGCACAGCATACAACACACACCACACCAAACATCACTTATTACCACAAGAGACTATTTACTCAAGCAAAATTATCCCAGTTTGACACAATGCACATAACAGTACTCGGTCATAATTGTTCTAGTTTGACACAATGCACAGTACTGGGTCATAATTGTTCTAGTTTGACACAATCACACAATACACAGTACTCAGTCATAATTGTTCTAGTTTGACACAATGCACAGTACTCGGTCATAATTGTTCTAGTTTGACACAATACACAGTACTCGGTCATAATTGTTCTAGTTTGACACAATGCACAGTACTGGGTCATAATTGTTCTAGTTTGACACAATGCACAGTACTGGGTCATAATTGTTCTAGTTTGACACAATCACACAATACACAGTACTCGGTCATAATTGTTCTAGTTTGACACAATGCACAGTACTCGGTCATAATTGTTCTAGTTTGACACAATCACACAATACACAGTACTCAGTCATAATTGTTCTAGTTTGACACAATGCACAGTACTCGGTCATAATTGTTCTAGTTTGACACAATGCACAGTACTGGGTCATAATTGTTCTAGTTTGACACAATGCACAGTACTGGGTCATAATTGTTCTAGTTTGACACAATGCACAGTACTCGGTCATAATTGTTCTAGTTTGACACAATGCACAGTACTGGGTCATAATTGTTCTAGTTTGACACAATGCACAGTACTGGGTCATAATTGTTCTAGTTTGACACAATGCACAGTACTGGGTCATAATTGTTCTAGTTTGACACAATGCACAGTACTGGGTCATAATTGTTCTAGTTTGACACAATGCACAGTACTCGGTCATAATTGTTCTAGTTTGACACAATGCACAGTACTGGGTCATAATTGTTCTAGTTTGACACAATGCACAGTACTGGGTCATAATTGTTCTAGTTTGACACAATGCACAGCACTCGGTCATAATTGTTCTAGTTTGACACAATGCACAGTACTGGGTCATAATTGTTCTAGTTTGACACAATGCACATAACAGTACTCGGTCATAATTGTTCTAGTTTGACACAATGCACAGTACTGGGTCATAATTGTTCTAGTTTGACACAATGCACAGTACTGGGTCATAATTGTTCTAGTTTGACACAATCACACAATGCACAGTACTCAGTCATAATTGATCTAGTTTGACACCCTGCGCAGTACTCGGTTATAATGGTCCCAGTTGACACACTGCGCATTACTCGGTCAAAATTGTAATTGTAATTGACCACGAGAAGACAACCAAACGTCGTCGGTCCTTGAAGGTAAGAATACGAACGATCCGGTTGCAACACTCAAACTGTCTTGATGTTTCACACACCATCTGGAATAAGACCTCCTGACAGCAATTGTATGTACTCTGTACTACACTACTGTATACCAGTTAAAATATTTGAAGGTTAGTTACAAATATTGCCACAATCTCATCCAATCTAATCTAACTAACCCACTTACGCTAACTTAATTATCCTAAACTAGCCAACCTAACCGATTCTAGCTAAGCTATGTTAGGCTATGATTACGTTAATATTTCTGTCTAACCTAACCAAACCAACGTAACACAAGTTTGCTAGGCTAAGTAACCTAACCAAAACTTGCCATATCCTTCTTCAGTCTAAATGAACTTATTGTTACCTTGCTTCCTTAAACTAACCTTCCCTAGTGCATATTAATCCAACGTTTTCCTCTTGTGGGATTATTTATATTAAAAAATCGACGTTTTTACTTTTTGTCAACAAATGTATATATGATCGAAACACAAAACCACACTTAGGAACAAAACAGATAACGCTATAATGCCTATGGTGAAAGAAAATCTCGAAAAACTATAAACCTAACTGAGCGGATTCTCCTTCATGATTATCGTGTTTGCACTACCCAGCGCGGGTTCTGACGCTGTTATTACCACGCTCCATAATGCAGTTCATCCGTCCACACTCTTGGTCATATTTATTATTTCATTTTTATTTAACACAATTCTCGCAAGCATGATGAATTCAAGAGATATAATAGATTACGGTGGTAGTCCTGAATACGCGACATGAATGCACAAATTACGATAATTATACTTTAAGTAATAGATGCTGAACGTTATTGTACACTTCGGCACAGTTACTAATACTGAATATGGAAAAATGGCATTGATGTACAGTATCTTCTTTATGTCCAAAGTTATTGGTGAAAATAGTACTGAGGCACTGTCTGTACTGTTTACTGGTCAAATTTACACACACACACACACACACACACACACACACACACGCACACACACACATGTGAAAAGAGTTGAAATTAACACAGATATATGAAAAATATAGAGAGACAGTCAAACACCCACCCCAAGGCAAAATAGAGAGGCGGATGGATTTCATCAGGCCACAGCCATCCGCCGTAATCGGTTTTCTGTTATAACTGTGGCAAACTGGCTATCTCTATAATACCTGGTGTTTGCCCTAAAAGAAAAAGTAGTATAGTACTAATGAAATAGTCAAAATCCGGGGGTTGACAAATTCGGGAAGTCAATTTTGTAGTCAGAAGTAGAGTAGAAAAAATCAGTTAGTTCAAATTGGGGAGGTCACATTTTGTTGTCGGATATCGAAGAAGAAATCCATTAACTACGTCAAAAAGTATTGAAACATATTTAGCATGAGATAAAGTGAGGTTGAGCTCTGGGATGCAGGGGACGCTCAACCCCCACTCTGACAGGATTAGCCCATCTCCTTGGCATCAACAATCTGGTAATAATACGTCGACATATTCAGTAGATGCAGTGTGTGGCAAATTCAATGACGTCATCATTATTAGCTGAGATGCTCTTCACAAATTTACTCATTTCATCTCTAGCAGTTGTAAGATGGTGTTTCTTGAAATATGTCACTTGTTATAATAGTTTTTAATTTATTATAGTTAAAATATCTAATTGTTAGTTTGTTAAACATTTCTTTTTAAGAGGTATATTTCATATCCTTGTTTCAACAATTTTCTAATAAGGATCTTACAAGCCTCTAAAAAGTCTTCATATTTCGAACAGACTCTACTATAGCGTACACACACACACACACACACACACACACACACACACACACACACACACACACACACACACACACACACACACACACACACACGCAACCACATTGCACTCAACCACTCCCACCCTTTTATGCATGTAAAGTCACTAATACAAATTCGTGGACCCCATACGTTTTCGTTTATGTAAGTACAACCATCTTCATTAATTTCTGGATGGAACATGCTTTTCCTTAATTAGCATATATAGTTTTGTAATTTATCTAAAAATGATTACATGAATACATTATTTTTCAGAGATATATTTACATAAGTTAAAGGTGGTGATGTCCACTAACTTGTATGAGTGACTGTACTTACCCTATCCAAACTTTCCTTCTCACACACACACTTTCCTCTCCCCCCTCCGAACCCACACAACTCACACACATAGTTTCCCCTCTCTCCTCCGAACTCACACACAACACTCCCACACCCACACATCCAACATGCGTACACACCCATCCAAGCCTATTCCACCCATATGCGCACATATACCCCAGCTTGCACCCACTCACAAACACCCCCCATACCCCACATGCAATATTACTCCTTCAGTTAAGCCAGTTCCGGGCGGTCTCTGATTCCGCTTCCTTGATTAATGTTCTCTCCCTAACTCTCTTTAATTAGTATTTATTATTACACTAGCTATTGAATTATTTTAAATCTGTAATTAAAATGTAAAACTTGCAAACTAAACAAACCAAAATTGGGACAAGGACAATATAAAGTCAAATTAAATTATCAAAATCGCTATGTGGAAACAACGCTTACTAAAATGAAAATTTTAGTGTTGATTGTGTCTTGAAAACTGACACTTATTATTGTATATTTGCCTCTTAATATTTTGTTAGTTATTGCTTCCTTAAATTTGTCACTTAATTATTTGGGTATGGCTATTTATTATTAACAATTTGTTTAGCATTGCTACTCTTTCCATTTGGGTCTATACATTTTATTATATTGTTCTTGCTTCTTTCTTTGACTTCTTAAATACTCATTCAATCAGTTATTAAATTTCTCCTCTCTCGCGCGCGCGCTCTCTCTCTCTCTCTCTCTCTCTCTCTCTCTCTCTCTCTCTCTCTCTCTCTCTCTCTCTCTCTCTCTCCTTTTAATTCGTCACATAAATCTGTGCTTGGGAAAACACATATAATATTCTATCTGTTGAGTGGCCTATGCATTATTTCGCGAACAAGTGGTACTTGGAACAAAGTGATTTCCCTTACGATATTACTTTGTTTTAAAATTCACCCTTTCCTATTCCCTTTGTATATTGCTGATGCATATGCAATATAATAATAATATACGTTACAATGAATTACAATGCATAGTTCGGATCCAGGGAGAAATTCTCTCTGAAAAAAATTATGCAAATTGTGCAGATGTCTACCTACTCTTTTCTTAAGTTGTTCTTCTAAAGAACCATTTACACATTTTGAGGGAGGTTGATTCCTGGAGAACAAATCTTATTATGTTCAGAAGTTTTCCCACAAACAGTATGTATTTATAATTATACTCAGGCACATACCCCATAGCTGGTGGTGGCCAACTCGAGACAGAGCTCGAGCAGAAGCAACAAAATATAAAGATATAATAATCACACAAATCTAGGTCATCCAGGAGAAGACCCAGAGACCGAGGCCCGTTTTGAGTCCCCAGCAAAAGACAGCCAGGTTCTAGACCTCCCGGAGAGGTTCCGGTCTTAGCAGGCACACATGCAGCGGAGCGCCACAATGCCTACCCACATCACTTTCAGGCATGGCCCTTCATAATTATATATACCGGCTCCCTGGGCCAGGCGCCTGATGGACTGTTATCCAGTCCAACTGGCACCTTGCCCCCTGTCCCTCATCTATTCACAATCATTCTCCATTCATTCCTATTCCATTTGTTGCGCCTGTTCTTCAATCATCTCTTTATCTTCCAATGCTGTTTTCACACCATCTCTCTATCTGTGAGGTATTCCTCTTAATCTATTTCCCCTTGTTTCTCACTCATATATTCTATTTGTAAGCCTCTCATCTCCCATTCGTTCAAACATGTCCACACCAGCATAGCACCCTTCTTTCCACTCTGGTCGATAGGGGTTCCTGTTGTCCCACTCTCATACGTACCTAATAATTTATCAATCTGTCTCTACACATCACTCCGCACATACTCCTTAAGCAGCTCATCTCCATCACATCCAACCTTCTTTTCACTTGTATATTCAGACCCCATGTCTCAGCCCAATACATCACTGATGGTATAAGTATCCCATGGTACATTGCAATTTTTTATTCCGAGATTTCTCACCTTCCACATACTTTCCATTGCTCCGAAAACTTTCCTTCCCTCACACACTCTCTGTCTTACCTCCATTTCCATACCTGTTTTTCTACTTATCATTCCTCCTAGATATTTAAAGCACTCCAATTGTTCCGACATTTACCAATCCAGTCATACATTTAGATTCACCCTAAAAGCATCTCTATTTCACACCATCACTTTACTTTATTGACATTCACCCCCAGTTTCCTCCTCCCACACACCACACCAAACTCTTTTACTAATCACTGCAGCTTATCCTCAGAATCTGCCACCAGTGCTGTGTCATCAGCAAACAGCAACTGAGTCAACTCCCAATCACCACCATTTTTTCCTACCAAGCCCAGTCCTATACCAATGGGGGAAAATAAAAAATTCGTCTGCTATTTTTCCCGCTTTAGGTTCGCACCGAACCCAAATCTGTTGCCATCGAGTGAATTCAAATGTTTAAATCGCAGTCATCAAAATTTCACTGGATTTCTATAGTCATGAATGTTACAGACATATTACTCTAACATTCTATTCAGTACATTGTCCAATATACAAAGTATTTATGATTAATAAAACATATTTGATTAGGCCCACAAAAACACATGGCAGTCATTCGAAAAGTAGTCCTGTTAATATTTTAATAGATAGGTATCCATGTCCTAAAATTAAAATGATATGTATAAAAACTCGAGATGAACTTATAAAATAATCGTCATTAGCCACTTTAGTGGATGTTAGATTATACAATTATAAACTAGTTTCAGATCTGGCAAGTGCATAATAAATTGATGCCAGTGTTCGCTACCCATAATAGTCATTAAACGAAACTTCTCGGACAGTAAACATCTCTTCCAGGGCCAAGCAGGTGGCATCCACCCGAAGGCCCTTTTAATAATAACAACAACAACATCTCTTCCCCACTTAACTTACTTTGTTAAATTTGACATTAGTTGTGCATCTATGTGCACATTAGCAGTAATGGTGGTAGATGTTTGTTTCTCACAGATGGAAATCTTAATATAATGTGGATTATAGCCTTAATAATGGTAAAATGTTCAGTTATAGATTGTGTCGTGCGTGCGTGTGTGTGTGTGTGTATTCCAAGGTTCCCAGCGCACATCACATCTCCATACTCGCCCAAATGTAGCCCAATCACTTAATACCGCACAACAGACAATTTCAGCTATTTTAATCCTATCACACACATTTTCTGATATGTTTATCTTTAACCCTTAACTGTCGGCGCGCAACATAAGTCGAGTTAAATAAATCTGGACTATGTGGCGGCGCTCGACATAGGTCGTGTGGCAATTTCAGCACGTAATGTTGCTGAGAGAGAGAGACAAGTGGTGGCAGGAGAGTAACGAGCGTATGACTGCTCCAGACCACCGCGGCGAACCTACTGACACGAATCCCACCTCCTCCCTCCCTCTATCACTCGCTATATACGGAATTGTATGGGGAAAGTGCCTAATTACATGCTTTTTGCACTCGCGTTGCACGGTTGTTGCAAGAAAACTAGCCATCATAAAAGGATCGTTATGGTGTCATTCGAAAGCTCTGTTTATGCCCTTTCAGGGATAGATACTTGTTTTACGCTCTGGGTCTTATTTAGGCATGAAAATGATCACATAAACAGCCCTATTTTGGCTAAAAACACCCCGCTGGGCGGTACATATAAATAAACCGCCTAGGCCGCTAATAAGGTGTTAACAGCCATGCATGCATGATACTATGAGTTCCCCAAATATAACTAGGCCTAGTCCCATATAGCCTACTTTATGAATAGTGGCCTATGTGTCACATCATTTAAATATTAATGAAATACCACATACATTATTATCACAATCCTGCACTCATCAAATCTGCATCAATGTCCCAATCCCCCCTCACAAACAATCACTTAATTAGGCTATTCAGTCACCACCACATAGGCTACCATACATGTATAGTACAACCAACAGAAAGCCATGATGAATGTTTGTATGAAATGTAGCCTACTCAACACTCGACACCTCTACAACTTTAATAGTATATAGAACCAGCCCAATTCCGCTTTCCTCAATGTTAGTTAGTTAGGATAATACTTCAGAGGCTATCCACCCCATCACACTGTAAATCAAGAATATAATATCGTTTGAAATGGAAACTCGCAGATCTACGCTTCTGAACGAATCCTAACTAGCCCAATGGTGCGAACAAAAGAAGACCTTGGCAACACTGGACAGTACATATATCCCGTCGCGGTCAGCTGACGACCTAAACAGTCGCCCGTGGAAAAGGCAGTGTTGTAAAACAAATTGTCATCATCTTTTTCGAATTTCCTGCATCTCCACGTATGTAATTTGCTGCCTCTGTGTTCTATGACATTCTGATTCACATTGATTGATTTCCTGTCATTGGTCTAATAAGAAATATAGCCGGTAACATATTTAGCTGCCCGATTTGATAGTGGATTATAAAATGGTAACTTTAAAGCGCACGATAGCTTGTTTTGTAGGAAAGAAACTATAGTGCGCAGGCCCAGACATTCAACCTGCCAAATTCTACAGCTACAGAATATAATTCCGTATGTTCAGCCAATTTCTACTGAAACAGTATTTGTTAGTAACTAAAAAGGAAGTAAATACAATACTTCAATGAGTATTAAAATTTCGCCCAGCCTATTACACCACATTAGATTAAACTAAATTTCTTGTTCAGGAAGCTGATATTTATGTATCAAATTATGTTAATAATTATATATTCACTGCATTAACGAGTATATAACTATCATATTATGAATCTAGTAAAAATATATTACACAACTATGTGTCATAGATAGTTGCGAACTGTATTAAACCTCTTAAATCACGAAAACCCTCAAAACACCTCAATGGTGCATCACACACGATAGTCATTTGAATAAGACCCCCAGCGCCATCTGGATTTTTAGTACAGTTTTACCTCATTGATCTAATTTTTACCTCCCTCACCACTCCATCCATATATGCAAAACCCTTCTCACATGGATGGCCTACATAGCTCCATATCGAGCTTTCTCCATGACACACAGGTGGCATACATAGCTCCCTAGCCTTATTTCATGGCTTAAAACCACTTAATAAAACTGCACTAGAGACAATTGTTTTGTCTATGCAGGTTTTTTTTTTTTTTTAAGAGACAATGAACGGAGGAAGGAAAAACACAGATAAAACAAAAAGGTCCATGTGCCTAAAGGCATCCTCCATTCATAAAATGTTTTGTAACAACTGGATTTAAACATTTGTAGATTGTAAGTTTGTGGAAAGCAATTCGAGGGAAGTGAATTCCAAAGAGTAGTAGCTCTGGGGATAATTGAATTCTGATAAGCAGAAGTTCTGCATTGTGGAGGAGAAAGTGTAAATTCATGGGCGCTCTCAGCTGCCCTAGTTCTACGGGGAAAGATGTGGAGAGGCGGCACAATTGAAGCAAGTTCCTCGGAACAATTGCTGTGAAAATATCTGTAGAATAATGCAAGGGATGCAACGTTTCTTCGTATGGATAATGTAGGAAGGTCCTGTGTGATTGCAGGGTTATTGATTAACCTAATAGCTTTATTTTGAATTTTGTCCAACTGCCTCAATGCAACCACTCCACTTCCACCCCACAGAGGTGAACAGTAATCCATCTGAGAACGCACATGACTTTTATATATTACGGCCAACTGCTCGTCAGTGAAGAATTCTCGAACTCTGTACAGGAGTCCCAGTTTTTTAGAGGCATTCTTAGCAATGCTTCTAACATAATGTGTCCAGCTCAAGTTAGTAGTTAATGTTACACCGAGAATGTCAATACTAGGGGAAGTGGGAATATTTACATCATTACAAAATATATGGGAGTCAGTGAGATTCTGTCGGTTAGAAAATTGAATGTACTTGGTTTTCTGTGCATTAAAGGAAACTAGATTCTCTTTTCCCCATTCATTAATTCTAGAAAGGTCCTGGTTCAGAGAAATTGCAGTGTTTATTTTTGAATTTATAAGATCGGGTTGGGTGAAAGAATTGGAAAATGTGAAGGAACTGTGGAGTGTTGAGTCATCTGCGTAGGAATGTATTGGATTATGAGTGGTAGATATCAGATCATTGACATGAATGAGGAACAGAGTTGGGGCCAAAACTGATCCCTGGGGAACACCAGCTTTTATTGAGTGAAATTGAGAATAAAGGCCATCTACCATTACACATATTTTTCTGTTAGGAAGATATGAAGAAATTAGTGGAACTAATGATGCAAGGCCGTAGTGTGACATCTTCGACAATAAGGATTGATGCCAGACTCTATCAAATGCCTTTGATATATCCAGTGCTATTGTATGTGTTTCACCATGTTGGTCTGTAGCTTGGCTGATTTGATGCGTAAGAAGGCAAAGAATGTCTGCAGTTGATCGACATCGTCTAAACCCATATTGCCTATCTCTGATTAATTTATTATTCTCAAGATGCTTAATTATGTGATTATTTAATATAATTTCAAAGACTTTAGCAAGAGTGGAAGTTATAGCTATTGGTCTGTAGTTTGATGGATCTGAAGAGGCACCTTTTTTAGGAACTGGATGGATGTTTGCTTCTTTCCAGGGTACTGGGAAGCATGAGGTATAAGTACACAGACGGAAATGTTTTGCCAATACAGGAGCGAGCACCAAGGAGCAATTCTTAAGTACTATTGGAGGAATTTCATCTGGACCAGGAGCCTTATCTACTGAGAGATTCTGCAAAATAGTTTTGACATGTCTGGTGTGGATCTTAAGTGAGGGTGGTCTGTATAACCAACAAGAACAAGAACACGCAGGAGTCATGTGATTCCTGCTTGCAAGCAGGCCTTACGAAAGCTTGTTTTGATTTTCCTGTGTCCCAAACGATGCATGAAAACAGACGACAGTGACTTAGGAATGGTTACAATGGTGAAATAAATCAGTAATCAATAATCAATAATGAATATAGTCAATATTATTACATAATACATAATACAAAATCCATAATCAATAATCAATTGTGAACGAATGTAAATAGATCATAGCCGTGGCCGCCGCTACTGCGTGTTCATATTCGGACGATGCTCAGTATTTGGCTAAAACAGCTCGTCATATTTTCCACCTCACACAATAACCGCTCAACGTACAGTGTTCTATTCATCACCCATCACAAGAAAACACAGATTACTGCCTCTGGTATGTATATAAACTAGGTTAGGTAATTTATTTGCAGTGATATGAGTATCGGTTAATGATGGAAACCGGGAGAAAACAGATTCTCTGGCGTACTTATTTTCACCATAAAAACTGAACTACTTTGTCTAGAGACTTTTAGTCTTCACCCATCGCAAGATAACAACGAGTACTGATATATGTATATATGACATAATGTATGCCTTTTTTTTTTGTGTATTTATAAGTGTGCCAAAATGCTGAGAATTCGCCGAAACCCCCGGATCCAGCAAAAGCGGGAAGGTTTTAAATCGCCGTCGGGAAGAGTTTAAACAACCACGGTAACATTACACAACCCTGTCATAGACCTACATTTATCTCAAACCATTCACTCAACTCATTCCCTACTCTAACACTCGCTCTTCTCTCATAAAAACTCTGGACTGCTTTTATCAAATTTCCTCCAATTTCGAAAATCCTTAGCACCTTCCACATTACTTCTCTATCCACACTGTCATACGCTTTTGCAAATCCATAAAAACACAAAATTCCTCCTTACTTTTCTCTAAATACTTCTCGCATAGCTGTCCCATATACAGTGCTAAGCATAATCTCTTTCTAGCCATGCTTGTGTTATCACCATATACCATAATCCCCATCATATATCATTATCACCATATGTTATAATTAGCATCATCATCCTTAACACCATCAGCAGCACCATCAGTATAATCATAACATCTATAAACATTGTTATCAATCATCTTCACCATCTATTATCATTAATACCGTCTATGATCATAGTTATCTATCATCATCTTCATTCATTATCATCATTACCATCACCATCATCTGATACCATTTATCATCACCATACCATTTAATAGCCTTATCGTCGTCACCATCATCATCATACTATTTAACAGCATGTCATCGTCATCATCATATATGTTAAAGCATTATCATCATCGTCACCATCATCATATAATTTGTCAGTATTATCATAATCTCCATCACCAAATTATTCAGCATCACCACTATTATCATCTAACAGCATTAACATCATCATATTAGTATTGTTATTATTAATATTATTTAACAGCATTATCATCATCATACCATATAACAGCATTATCATTATCACTACCATATAATTTAAAAACATTATCATCATCACCTTCATCATCATATAATTTATCATCATCAATTTATTATCATCATTATCATGCCATTATCATCATTACCATTTATCACCATCATACCATTTATCACCATCATCATACCATTTATCATCATCATTATCATACCATTTATCATCATCACAATGATAATCATCATCATTATTCAATTTATGATGATGATCAGCGTCCTTACCATCACCATAAAATTTAGCATAAATAACA